>CM063515.1:25476015-25838515 GCA_032199755.1 Ambrosia artemisiifolia
TAGTAAAATAACGAAATCGGTAAGCCTTGATAACATTACGCTTGCGTACTTTGAATATTATCATCTACAAGTCGGTTTGTAGTAAAATTTATATCTAAATATAGATAAAATATGTACGTCATAAAGGCGCACTTGATATTTTATATACCATCAAATCTTAAAAGTTATAAGCGAAAAATAAAATACACCAAAAAGTAATTATGATAATCAAATAAAAATATAGTTACCTATATAATTCTTCATTTAATTTTGTGGGGTATGCCATTTCTAATTTTAGAAAATTCAATGTGATTATGCTCTCGTGTGACAATGTAACATCATTAAATCTAAAACCAAAAGTTTAGCAGCTTTATGTTTGAGTTTTTTCGTTCTTTTTTTTTTTCAACCAACAATAATAAGAATAGTTTTTTTAACGGCTAATTTTTATCTAATTCACATTTTATTAAAGCACCAACACAAGGCAAGCAATCACCAAGACGAAAAAAAACAAACCGAAAACCACAATAAAGTATCTAATTACATCTGATTAAATTTAACCCATCTATCCCAATCTACCACTCCTTGTTTTAATATATGTTTATACAACAAAAACCCAAAGACTTGATATCCGCTACCATCTCTGCGACGCTAATATCCTTATTAGAAAAGATTTTATCGTTCCTCGCCTTCCACATCCTCCAACACGCAATAATGATAATCCCATGAATAACCGTCTTGTTAATACCAGACACACCACAGTGCTCGTGCAAAACCAATCAATTTTGAAGTTAAAGGACATTCTTTGCAATCGGATATAAACCTAAAGGACAAAACTTGTAATTCAGTCTTTTATATACTTAAACCGACACACCAAGATCAAACCAGTGACCATTCGGTCCTCGATCTCCCTTCATCGAACCTCCATACCATTAGGCTATGCCCAACGGATGTTCATTGTGTTTTTTAGTCTACACATGTTTTAGCGCTATCAATTGTGTATTTATTATGTTTTCATTGTGTTTTGTGTTGTTCACTGTATTTTACAATAAAAGTGTACTTATCTTTACAATAAAAACGCTCAATATTATTTGTGTCATAAGTATGTTACTTGTGTTTATTTAGTTTGCACATGTTTTAGCTAGAGTCATTTATTTTTAGCATGTTGTCTATTGTTCGTTGTGTTTAAGTTTGTTGTTCATTGCGTTTTTAGTCTATTGTCCATTGTGTTTTTATTTGTTGTCCATTATATTTTTAGTATGCTATCCATTGTGTTTTATTCAACTGTCTATTGGGATTTTAATTTGATACTATATTTTACGTTATGTCCATAGTGACAATAGAGAACTCATATTAAAGATAAAAAATAAGTTACTCGATTTTATGGTATGCTTTTTTAAATGACATATAAAAAAGTTACAAATGTTTAAAAAATGGTGAGGAAATTACATCCGACTTGCATGTGCTTGTTTTTTGGCATGTGAAAGCAAGTGGATATTCTTTTTTTCCTCTTGGACGAAACTATTCCCACTTGGTACCTCCATGGACACATGTCACCATATGATGGCTTCTACACCCTAAGATTTTAGAGACTTAGGGGTGTAAATGACACCTAGCGGCTCGAGATCGGCTCGGGATCGGCTCGGTAAAAAGCTCGAACGAGCCGAGCCTTAACGAGCCCGAGCCCGAGCCCGAGCCTGAAATATGGCTCGTTTAGTTATCGAGCCCGAGCTCGAGCCCTAGATACAAAGCTCGGTTGGGCTCGCGAGCCTAATCGAGCCTTAACGAGCTAGAGCCCGAACCCGAGCCCGAGCCTAAGTTACAGCCGAGCCTAAGTTATAGCCTTAACGATTGGGCTCGCGAGCCTAAGTTATAGTCGAGCTTTTGCGAGCTCGAGCCGAGCTTTTGAGCTCGTTTGAGATTCTCAAATCACTTCGAGCCGAGCCGAGCCGAGCTCGAGCTTTGGATTTTGCTAGCGAGCCGAGCTCGAGCTCATGATCGTAGGCTCGAACCGAGCCGAGCTCGAGCTCGAGCTTCACAAAACCTTAACGAGCCCGAGCCGAGCCCAGTCAGGCTCGGGCTCGGCTCGGCTCGTTTACACCCCTATAGAGACTTTGTAGGATAACTCAACACAAAGAATACCATTATGGTAACGAACCGTGTTGTGTTCATAATAGTGTATCTTTTTTTGTCTTAAACTACACCAATTGCCTGCAATGTATTGGTAATAAACCATATCGATATTGATGAATGTCGATACCGGTATTAGTTTTATCAAACTGGCGTCGCTATTCGTTTTTATGGTATTCGATCGTTGTAACATATTTTGAATGCATGGGCAATCACTTGTTTTGAGGTATTTAGAACTATGACACTAAAATGTGAGTACATACTTTCTTTTATCTAAACTGTTAGGATTACATGTGCTATTTGTTGTCGGTATCGGTATAGTTTTGCACGACACTGACACTTGCATAAAAACCAAAAGAGATATTTTCAAAGGGACATTGGCACAAGTTTTAAAACTACTGAAAGCCATGAAAACGAATACCGATACTGGTGTTGTTTGACATGTTTCGGTTTGGTTCGTCTCGTGGCGTTACTATATCCACACTCACTATAGATTAGGTACCAAAAATAATACTCTATTGCAAATACAACTCAGTTTTTAGCAAATTTATGCCGCCACATGGATAAAACTATAAAAGGGAATACAACACCAGTACCAATGTTTAGATGGTATTGGTTCGGCTCCTTATGATAAAGGAAAATCAAATATTTTTGCCCGTTTGAATATAAGTTTTATGAAATTATAGATAAAAAATAAGCATGTCGCAACAGTACATTCAAAATTTTATAAAACATTATACTCTTTGTACTAAAATAACGACATAGGTATTGCTTTGATGACATGTACCCTTATGCATCGATTACTTGGACATTACTATACACAAGTCGGTTTTGAGTAAATTTATATTAAGACGTAGATAAAAATACGTACATCACAATGGTATACTCGGTACTTTATATAACATCAAATCTTAAAAGTTATAAACGAAAAACAAAATATACTTAAAAATATATAAAAAAAATAGTTACTTTTTTAAATGATTCTAAATTCCGTAGTTAATTTTGTAGGGTATATCATTTCTAATTGATAAAGAATATTCAACGTGGTTATTCTCTCATGTGACATTAGGACTGATATATCATGTTAGATACAACACAATATTACACAATGATCTCGGAGGTTAGACACAAACCAGACATGATAACTTATCATGTAATCTTTTTTCAAACACGAACATGCTAACATGATTAGACACGAACCTTGAAACATGTGAACAGTCGTTCTCAAGAAATCAACGACAACTTGAGAATGATAAATAGTAAATCGACTAAATTGCAAACGCATAACTTACCTTAGAAAGAGTGACGGTTTACATGGACATGGAGGAGTGAGTGAGACGTAGTGGAGGAGATGGTCGACGAGGACGGGGGGATGTGGAAGGTGATGGTGAGGTTGTCTTGACTGGGGTCGTGAATGTGATTGACTGAAAGAGGGAGAATGTGACATGCGATTTCAAAGTTAGGGTTTTTTTTTCAATTGTGATGCGCGTCTGTCAGTATAACACCCACCCACATCCTATTTTTTTAAATAAAAATTATTAACATGTCTTAACGGGTGCTTAATACTAGCTTGTTGTTAACTTGTTTAGACATGAAAATTAGCAGGTTTTTATCATGTCGATCTGTTTAAGACACAAAATATGTTTAAGGTCAAACATGAAACATGTTAAAGACATGTCAGTTCGTGTCATTTTATCGTGTCTGAAATTGCCATGCGACATCATTAAATCTTACACTTGCAACTTTATGTTTTTGAGGGTTTTTTCTTCAATCAACAATAATGAGAATAGTTAGTAACACATTATGTATTTAAATACTAGATTATCCCCCCGGAGCTTCCCGGGATAGACAAATCTAATATGAAGTAACAAAATGTGTGTACTGTAAAAATAATATTACTTTTTTTCAGGAATTTTTTTAAAGGATCAACACCCGATAACTCTTAAAACCTACTTCTAATTCTACGTGTGCACATCTTGCTCGAGTGAAGTCTTTGTACAACTTTGTCAATTTCCCAAGACTTTTTAAAGTTGTGATGTGAACTTGAAAGAAACAACAACCAAATTGGAATCAAATGATATGTCGTGATGAAGATTGATTTAAGAGGCGTGCATGGTAGGGTGATTAATTATCACTTATCAGCTAGAGATTTATCTAGTGTCTAAGAATCATAGGCTACATTTAACCGGATTAGCAATCTTTGTAATCAATGTTCTTAACAACACCAATCAAAATACAAAAAAAATAGATTCCTACCAAACTGACTACAACTGTGAATATATATGTAGTTAGAGGGTTCTTATATGTAATAATATGTTCAAAAGCATATATACTATATTAACATGATTAGTGACTTGCCTAAACATGATTAATGAATTACATAAACCATTTTTTTTTGAACAATAACTCACTAAAAAGTCATTTTTTTCGTTTTTTGTATAGCACTATGGTGCTCGTTGGAAAGATAATAAAACGCTCGTTAATTTGGTGTATTTTTTTTAAAAAAAAATATCGTATATAAAAGTTACAAACGTTTAAAAATTGTGGGGGCGATAAGGAAAAAAAAGATAAAAATATTAATTAATATATTTGTCACACTCCGACAGCGCACAGCGGAAAGCAAGTCATGAGGTAACGGAAGTTGTTACCACAATAGTTTAGCAAATCATACAAATATTACGTATGGACATCTTGCAACACCCTCTAGTTAAACATATTTAAGTTTCCAAGATCTCAGAAAGTTTAAAAACATGTTCAACCAAGATGAAGCGAAATAAAAGTAAACATTGTTTTACAAAATAAAAACATAGTCTTAAAAGTTTTATGGTCCCATAATCATGTCCATAGGTAGTGCGTGCTAAACCAACACTCTCAACCCTTATGCATCAGTACCTGAAAAACATGCTTAAAAATATCAACAAAAAGTTGGCGAGTTCACAGGTATTAAGGCAAATACACATATTTCCTTGTTTAAACACGTATGATCGAGTAACGACTAAACTGAGAACCAGGTAGACTAGCTAGATCATACAAGAATGATCACAACCTAAGGCTCTTAATCAAACCATGACATTTCTTCCCCAATTGCGCAACTATATACACCCTAGTGTGTCTCTCGGTGGCTTTTAATGAAGTACATTCATCGCATAAGACCCAGTCCATACTAGTCAGGGAGGGGGCGTCAAACCCAATAAATTTATCAACGTAATTCAAGGCACTAAAACTAGCGTTAATGATTAAGAACTAGAGGGAAGTATCCCCCATGGGGATAGACAGGCACCAAATCGCTCGCGTCGTGCATATACCAAAGGTCATCACATGTTCTATACAGTTCTAGTCTACCCATCATACAAGAATGTTAATCCCCTAATTATAAAACGTTCAAAAACATTTAAAAGAAATGGGGCCGTGAAACTCACCTCAAGCGTAGCAATAAACAATTCCTAGTCCAAACCACAATTCGTTTCTAACAATAACGTATTATCCAAAGGGCTATTTTAGCAAACATTCTAAGTCTGTCCAAGTTATTCACCAAACTTCCCTCGACTTAGTTTAACAAAAAAGATTTGAATTTTCATAAACCCTTACCCCATGGACCCATTGGTGACCTTGATGATTGGTTAAGTTTTAGACCTCACGTACATGCTTATCGCATCTAATTACCCGACCCTTAGGTTTACAACTTATATGTTCACACATACATCGTTTCAAGTTAAATTCCGCATAACTCGGCTTAGTAAACCTATCAATCTTTCATAATCAAATATACACATGTAGCACATAACTTCACATAATCACTACATTTAAGACTCCTTTTCCATAAAAGCCGTTTTCTACCAAAACGCGGCCATTCTTAGTAAACCTCATATTACATAAAGAATGCCTTAACTTTATGGAAATTATTCAAGTGATCAACTTACAAGTCTCTTATAACATAGATTCACATAATCTATCCAAATTATCCACATACGCTAATACATCATCTTAACGCCTAGTAAGACATGTTCTAGCAATTTCCTTCACATACAAGTTCCCAATGTTACATATCAACCTATGTACATTATATTAACTTAATTTACATCCTAGGACTTTCATATAATCCACAAAATAAGACCAAATTTGCTATTCTAAAACAGCCACATAATCTAGTATTTACGTGCCTCAAAAATCACATTTCGGCGACTTTGAAGTTTGAACACATAGTTTTGCACTGTAAGCATCCATTAACATAGCAAACCTATTATACATCTTAAATGATGACTTTTAAACACATTTTAACAATAATCAAGTTGTTTTACATCAGACCTGGAAATAAGTGTTTTTAATGCATAAAACTTGTTGAAAACATGCGTTTTCGCGCATCTTTTGCAAAGACATTTAGGTTTTTACATTAGGAATTTTATGAACACTTAATCACATATTATGTTTCATTAAAATAAGTCATGAAAACCTGATTAAAATCTGTTTTGAAATATTCGTTTTAAAAGCTTGTATTTTGGCGTTTTAAGCCCAAAACGCGTCTTGATCGTACATGCAAAAGTTTCCCAAGCGTGTAGATCCTTGTTAAGTTTAATAATATCTATTTTAAACTTATCAAAACCCTAAAAATCACAATCATGATCAGACCTATCCTAAATCAAAAAATGATCCAAAACCATCATCAAGCAAGGCACAAAACATGAATATATTGATCATTTGAGCCACATTTCATCAAATACAACCCAATACCATTTATCTAAATCATCTTAAACATCAAAATTTCATTTCACATCAGATCCTAAACCCTCTTGCATGTTGACAACCTGGAAGTGAGTTTGTATAATTACCGTTTTAAACATACAGTGTACATCCTGGAAGTGAGTTCCACTTTCAAAACATTCCCACCACAACTTCCATAGACTCCCACGATTCCCGTTTTGAACCAACACATCTTGTAATCAAGTTACTATCTGGAATATACTCCAATGAAAGGTAAGTTCTAGGTGAGCTTTGGTCAAGGGAGTTTGTAAAAGGTATGTTTGTTTTTAAGCCTATTTTAATAGTCATATAAGTTTCGGTATTAGACTATTGTCGGTGTTAACACAAAATTTCGGTATATATATATATTAATATATAGTATATACAATGTTCGGTATTATATCGGTATTACCGACCAAATCTCGTCCTGATACCGCCTAATACCGATCCCGAAATACCTAAATTGTTGGTACCGATACCGAAAACCCTCGGTTCGGTATCGGTACGGGATCGGAATCGGGACGGGATCGGTATTCGGCTCTATGTGCTCATCCCTAAATAGTGTCCCTTAAATATAGGCCTGGTCTATTTCAACCCCCCACCTTCTATTTTCACCCCCTCAAAGCGCCTCGCTTAGGCCTAAGCGAGGCGCTTTGAACTCATTTCGAGGAGGTCAGTACGAGGGGCAGGAAAAGCTGATTTTTAAATTCGAAGCGCCTCGCTTAGCGAGGCGCTTCGAATTTAAAATTTATTTTGGGAGTGGTTTTTGATGTTTTGAGTTGGTTTTTTTATTTTTTTTAATTTAATAATTATAAAAAGTTAAAAAAATTTAAAAAACAAAGTAATAACCCTAATCATTGTCAATGACTTAAAGTTGACATCATCAACCACGTATAGTCAATGAATGCGGTATGCGCGTTAAATTTCATTAAATGCGACAATCTATGGATCCGGTTGGAGTCTAAAGCTTCGTGTGTCATCTTGGTCGAACTCATGTTTGCAACATTCGTCTTGTGTGTGTTATAGTCCGAAATTTTAGGCTTTTTAGTGGGTTTTTCCATCTTTGTGTTTCCAATTTTTTTTAATTAACTTAAATCTCTCTGATCCATGGTACCTTGAAGACTAGATTCGGTGCAGCGGACGAACATCATTCAAAATTTCAACTTCCCGTTCAGGTGCTTAAGTCCACCTTGAAGACTGGATTCGGTGCAATCAGAATCCGAATGCGGTATGCGCGTTAAATTTCATTAAATGCGGCAATCAAGGGATCCGGTTGGAGTCTAAAGCTTCGTGTGTCATCTTGGTCGAACTCATGTTGCAACATTCGTCTTGTGTTTGTTAGGGTCTGAAATTTTAGGCTTTTTAGTGGGTTTTTCCATCTTTGTGTTTCCAATTTTTTTTTAATTAGCTTAAATCTCTCTGATCCATGGTACCTTGAAGACTAGATTCGGTGCAGTCAACGAACATCATTCAAAATTTCAACTTCCCGTTCAGGTGCAATCGATGAACATCTTGACAGAAGAGGCACCTTGAAGACTGGATTAGGTGCAATCAGAATCCGAATGCGGTATGCGCGTTAAATTTCATTAAATGCGGCAATCAATGGATCCGGATGGAGTCTAAAGCTTCGTGTGTCATCCTTGTGTTTCCAAGACACAGGCAAGTCCTCGTCTGATCCACACCACAAAACAATAATCTTGAAGTTTTTTAATATAACCAATTTTCCCTGGTTTACCAGGAATGGGTTGAAGGTGTGTGTTGCTTAAATCTCTCTGATCCATGGTATCCACTTTCAGGTTGTCTTGATCGTTGACCGTTATCTCTCGGATAACAACTGAAAAGTTGTCTTCAATGATTATAAAGAAAATTGAAAGTAATTACAAGAATATGATCAAAGATGCTACAACATAACTTGCACCGGCTTGAGATATGAGTTTGATTAGCTTAAATCTCTCTGATCCATGGTATCTACTTTCAGGTTGTCTTAATCGTTGACCGCTATCTCTCGGATAACAACTGAAAAGTTGTCTTCAATGATTCTAAGAAACTTGAAAGTAATTACAAGAAGATGATCAAAGATGCTACAACATAACTTGCACCGGCTTGAGATATGAGTTTGATTAGCTTAAATCTCTCTGAGCCATGGTATCCACTTTCAGGTTGTCTTAATCGTTGACCGCTATCTCTCGGATAACAACTGAAAAGTTGTCTTCAATGATTCTAAGAAACTTGAAAGTAATTACAAGAAGATGATCAAAGATGCTACAACATAACTTGCACCGGCTTGAGATATGAGTTTGATTAGCTTAAATCTCTCTGATCCATGGTATCCACTTTCAGGTTGTCTTAGTCGTTGACCGCTATCTCTCGGATAACAACTGAAAAGTTGTCTTCAATGATTCTAAGAAACTTGAAAGAAGAGGTACTTTGAAGACTGGATTCGGTGCAATCAAAATCTGAATATTATATTACAATAATATTAAGTTGAGCAAAAAGTTGTGTTTGAAGCCTAGTTCTTTTGGCCATAGGTACAGAAAGGTTATAAATGTTCATGTCGTTTCAGGTTGCCTTCATCGTTGACAGATTTGGATTGAAAGGTTGAAACCCTAGAAACCCTAGATTCTTAATTGAACCCAAAATCATGTGATTTCTCCATGTTTTTGTTAATTCGAGGGTTAGGTTTTCATTTCCGCACCTTTCTGAACAAGTTTCATCATCAAATTCGAAGTTTCAGAGTGATTATGGACTGATTTGCAGAAAATATTGACGAAGAACACGTTTTTCTGCACATTCGACCACTTGCAGAAAAACGTGAGGGCGAACGTAGAATTTAGAGGTCGAACGTGGATTATATTTGATCGAACGTAGGAATTAAAGGACGAACCTGGAAATTTTCCACATTCGAACCTCACTACTGGGCGAATGTGGAATTTCAATCAGCCATGGTACGTTCGACCTTACAAAACGGTCGAATGTAGCCTTAATCCCACATTCGTACCCTCGATATATGTGATGAAAAATTGGTATTTTAAGGGGTAAAAAAAATTCCGAATGGCATTTTTTGAAGATTTTCGGAAGAATGGTGATGTTGTTTACCCAAATTGTTGAAGAAATGATGATGATGAAACGTTTTATTGTGGGGTAGTCATGAGAATCAACCATATGATAATCGGATTCAAATGACTATTATGGGCCAGAACAGATATATTTTTATTCCGCAAGATGAGAACAGTCAACCCAGTTCCAGTGTGATTGAAGGAACTTGTTCAAACAGAGTTGTTATGTAGAAGAAAATTAAGTTTGAGATCTCAATGTTCTGTAAGTAATGAGGTATCCTAGTAGGAGTCATGTGGCACGTAGATTCAGCGAAAGTTTCAAGATCACGGCCCTGAAGAATTTCAAGAGCTATTGATAGATATTGTTGGCCCCGTCGAAAACTTCAGTTTCTGAAGCATTTCAAGTCCTCGATATATTGATAGTTCCCGTTGAAAACTTCTGATTGCTTGATCCACTCGTCTACGGCTTGTATTCTGTCGAACAGATGAAGTTACTCAAGAACATGATTGATTGGCCATACGGGATCTTAGAGAAACTTGGTGAAGCATCAGTCAAGGGGGAGATTGTTGATGTAACAATGTGTCTGATACTTCAACAATAACTGACTGAAGATGCAAGTTGTGTTTAGGATTCGCCAGCAACGTCCAAGGGGGGAGATTGTTGATGCACTATTATGTGGACGTCACTGTCGAATAGACTGAATAGACTAGGGTTGAGTCTTAGTATTGTATTACATGAGATTGTGGTGATCCATAAGGGCATTTTATGGGTCTGACGCATTTGTAAAGATAAACCAAAACATGAAAGCCAGGTTCGAACCTATAGAAGGGGCGAATGTGGAAAACTTCCACATTCGACCTCCTCATATGGGCGAAAGTGGCTTTTGGCTTTGGACTATAAATAGCAATCTCATGTGTTGGTTTTCATTTGTAGATTTGAGTTTGTGCTTAGAATGCTCTCAAGGGGGAGGTCATGCCCGATCTCCCCCGGCCCCGAGATAGATGTTTATCCTACTGATGACAGTGTCTGTAACCGTTTCTGAATTAATACGAATCTGTGATGACTTTGTTATCGTATGTTTCTGTCTCGTCTCGAATCTCCCGTCTGAAACCTAGCTGAATTCGCTTATTCGATCCATGAATTCGGGTTCTAACCGGATTCTCAATATTTTTCTTGGCTTGGAAACAACTTAAAAGAACCAAAAATGAATTAAAATTATTTTTTGGTGAGTAACAGATAATTTTAAAGAATTAAAAGAAATTCAATTTTTTTTTAAAAAAAGGCCAAAGCGCCTAGCTTTGGCCAAAGTGAGGCGCTTGAGTGCCTAGCTTTGGCCAAAGCTAGGCGCTTGAGTGGTTTGATTAGACCACAGGCGCCTCGCTTTGACCAAAGCGAGGCGCTTTGGCCTTTTTTTTAAAAAAAATTGAATTTCTTTTAATTCTTTAAAATTATCTGTTACTCACCAAAAAATAATTTTAATTCATTTTTGGTTCTTTTATTGTTTCCAAGCCAAGAAAATTATATCTCTCCGTTTCGCTTCGTTTATTGCTCGTTTGGGTTTTACAGTAAAAACATCCAGCTTTGTACAACTTTGATGAATCATTGTACGTGGTCCTCCGACTAAACCTAACTCGCAACAATTGTTTTTAATTCATTTTTAAGTGTTTTTAATTACTTTTCGAGAAATGATAATTTTCAAATATTACAGATCAAGGTGTTACCAAGCATGTCAAGAAATGATAATTTTCAAATATTGCAGATCAAGGTGTTACCAAGCATGTCAAGAAATGATAATTTTCAAATATTGCAAGTCCAAATCATTGTACGATGTCTTTTTCAGAGGACCTCGACTCTTGAGATGTTGCAGGTGTTTGAAAAGTTTGAACTGAAATTGAACAGTTATTTGGAATGTTCCTGATCATCATAGTTATGCCTTTTTTGATCAGAAAATATATTACCAAACATTTAAAAATAACTTTTCATGCAAGCAAGTAAAATTAAGTTGTTTTACTAATTTCATAGTCTTGATACTTTTAACAATCGGATCGGCGCTAACGCGCAAACCTTCGTTTTTGTTTTTCGATAGAAAGGAACTAAGTTGCAAATACGATAATAATGTAAATAATAATAATAATAATAATAATGTAAAGGTAGATCATGGAAAGTTGAACTCAAGAAACAAAGATGAAACCGATTAATGTTATTTATGTATGAATAATGACCCTCTGGCAAACCTGCGTAAAGGACTAAAGCCACATATCTTGCCATTAATACCAACGATGATTGCCAGAGGGTCACTATTCATATATAAAGAACATTAATCGGTTTCATCTTTGTTTTCTTGAGTTGAACTTTCCATGAATAATGTTCTTTATGTATGAATAATGACCCTCTGGCAAACCTGCGTAAAGGACTAAAGCCACATATCTTGCCATTAATACCAACGATGATTGCCAGAGGGTCACTATTCATATATAAAGAACATTAATCGGTTTCATCTTTGTTTTCTTGAGTTGAACTTTCCATGATCTACCTTTATCATCTCAGAGAGATATCTGTCAACGATGAAAGGGAACCCGAAACAATAGAAGTCTTGAAGACTAAAAGTCTTTTTGCAAAAAGGTAGACCACACCACTAGAGCAAAAAGTTGTGTGTACGTTTTATTTAGCGTAAAAACTTCATTGTACATATACCTCCTTATCTAAAACAAACCACATCATTGTACATATACCTCTTTCATCGTTGACAGATATCTCTCCGACAAGAGAAGATGAAGGGTTACTACTCTGCACTTCAAGTAGAAAAAGATGAAGAAGAATAAATGAAGTCTATTATGGAGGTTAGTAGGTTACTCATTACCGTTGGACGTTAGCGGTGTGTGTTGATCGTTGAAGGTAAACATGGACAGTGAGTAATATGAATGGACAGTGAGATTGATAACTTCTCTATGGAAGTTGCTAAAATAGTTAAACAAAAGCTGAAATTGAACAGTTATTTGGAATGTTCCTGATATTTACAGTTATGCCTTTTTTGGTGAAATGAACTTGAAGAAATGATTTGGTGGATCTGTCATGAGTTGAACTTGGACGGTTATTTGGAATGTTCCTGCTCATTACAGTTATGCCTTTTTTTGGTCAGAAAATATATTCCCAAAACAATTAAAAACAACTTTTTCATGCAAGCAAGTAAAATTCAGTTGTTGGACAGTGAGTAATATAACTGGACAGTGAGATTGATAACTTCTCTATGGAAATTGCTAAAATAGTTAAACAAAAGTTGAAATTGAACAGTTATTTGGAATGTTACTGATCATTACAGTAAAATTCAGTTGATGGACAGTGAGATTGATAAACTGGAGAGGTTAGCCAGACGTTTGTCAAACGAACAATTAAAATAAACTTTTCATGCAAGCAAGTAAAATTCAGTTGTTGGACAGTGAGATTGATAACTGGACAGGTTAGCCAGGCATTTGTCAAACGAACAATTAAAATAAACTTTTCATGCAAGCAAGTAAAATTTAGTTGTTGGACAGTGAGATTGATAACTGGACAGGTTAGCCAGGCGTTTGTCAAACGAACAATAAAAATAAACTTTTCATGCAAGCAAGTAAAATTCAGTTGTTGGACAGTGAGATTGATAACTGGACAGGTTAGCCAAATCATACGAGGTGGCAGGAAAAAGCTGACATTTTATTCCTTGTTGCAGAAAGAAATTAACAGCCGGATCGACGATTTTGTTTACCCTCCCAAAGACATAAAAAATGTTCTTTTGAAAAACGTCTGACTGCAAAAAAAAAAAAAAAAAAAAACTAACTCAAAAGACAAAAAAATAACAAAATTTTTTTTATTCGAAACGCCTCGCTTAGGCCTAAGCGAGACGCTTCGAGTCAAAAATCAGCTTTTTCTGACCTCGTACCGAGGTAGTAAAAAGTAAAGAAAGCGCCTCGCTTAGGCCTAAGCGAGGCGTTTTCAGAGGGGTGAAAATAGAAGTGGGGGGTTTAAATATAACCATCCTAAATATACAAATAAACAATTTTCTTTTTTCTCTTCCACTCACAAGTCACAACCCATTAAACTATTTTTTAAAATATGAAAAACTCACTTGTAAAATTGATAGACCTAATATGAATGCTCTAGACAAGATATGAATATCCTAGACAAGATAAAAAATAAAATAAAATAAAATCATAATTTCAAGAAACTCAGAATATCACACATCAACAATGACTACTCATTATCACGTGTAAGAGCATTCACACTAGCTTCTCCATATTTTCTCCATAATTACTCTAAAAACACTACTTTTTCTCACTTCTTTCTATTTAATAATATTTATTCTATACTTTTATCATTACCTTTTCTCTCTCCTCTACTCACAATCACTTTCAAAAATATTAAACAATTATGGAGGATGAACAGTTCCATATCAAATTTGCTGATGAACAGTAACTTCTCTATATATTCTTCATTTCCTCTACTCACAAACACTTATACACACTGTATCTAATATGGAGGCCCCTCTCACAAAATTATGGAGGCTCTACTGTGAATGCTCTAATAAATTATTATACTAGAAAAATATAAAAAACAAATTACAGCAATAAGGTAGCATAAAAAACAGACCATAGAGGGAAAAAACATA
The DNA here is from genome assembly GCA_032199755.1 of Ambrosia artemisiifolia. Classification (NCBI taxonomy): domain Eukaryota; kingdom Viridiplantae; phylum Streptophyta; class Magnoliopsida; order Asterales; family Asteraceae; genus Ambrosia; species Ambrosia artemisiifolia. The sequence continues at coordinate 25,490,558 of CM063515.1, forward strand.
CAAAAATTTTAAAAAACAAATAGCTGTCTAGTGGTACAAAATTCAAACCATAGGTCCCAAAACAAGAAAAAAACTTTATAAAAAATACTAAAAAGCAAAAAACAACATAATAATAATAATTTGAGTTTTTTTTTTTTTTTGCTTTTATCTTTCCAGTCTCCTAGGAATCTGACAAAAAGCTTCCTCCTTCTCTCTTCTATTACTCTCACTCCCCTGTCCTCCCACGTGACTAACGTACGCCTCCTCTGACCCCCTTAAGTTTAACCCCTCCTTCCTTTTTTTAAAATTTAATAATCTCACTCCCAATCTCTCTTCATTCACAACACCCACAAATCTCCTTCTGCTTCTGCTCTTTGTTGAAGGTAGTTTAGTAGTAGTTTTTGCTACTTTTTTTTTTAGTTATTTAAAAATAATTATAGTCTGGGTTTGGTTCCAAGGTTAGTAAATGTGTACTGTTTTTTTTTTGGGTGTAATTTGTGCTTCTGGGTTGCTTCAAAATATTTAAATGTATATGGGTTTTGTGTAATTTGTGCTTCTGGGTTGGTTACATAAGTCTTGATTCTGTAAGAAATTATATAAATGTGTATATGTTTCTTGAAATTTGAGCTTCTAGGTTGTGAAATTTGTGAACTTTACTGTTGGGAATTTTTTTTTTCCTCAAATTTTATTTTTTGATTTGGTTTACTTTGCTGTTCAAGACAAGAATAACCTTTTTCAAAATGTAGATGCGAATTTTTCACTTTTTTTTTTTTACATTTTTCTAATTCTTTGACATTTAGGGTTTATTTCTATAAAATTTGATCAGAATATGTTCATGTATGTTTAAATTTGTAAATTGTGTAGGAAGATGGGTGTGATTTCAAGGAAGTTATTCCCAGCATGTGTGAACATGTGTGTCTGTTGTCCGGCTCTGCGATCGCGGTCTCGGCAACCGGTTAAGAGATATAAGAAACTGCTTGCTGAGATCTTCCCCAAATCACCTGTTAGTGGTTTATATACTTGTTTGATTGTGTATGAAAGTATGAAACCATTTTGTTTAATTTAATTTCCATGAGATTGAAGCTTTGTTTTGGGTGCAGGGTGATTCTCCTAATGAACGGAAGATCGCGAAGTTGTGTGAATATGCTGCCAAAAACCCTTTTCGCATCCCGAAAGTTAGTGACCATATTTGTTTTATATCATCTTGATTAACCTGTTAACCAAGTTTTAATTAATAAACACGCTTGAGGCGCACACTTAGGGGCTCGCTTAGGCACTAGTCCTTAAGCTTCTAAATGCTGCAGCGATCGGTGTACAAAAGGCGCACCTAACGGGTCGGAAAAAAGGGCTTGAGGCGCACCTCTTGTACATGGAAGATTTTGTGCATATAGGTTATCTATGTATTAAATCATGTATTGAGCTTATTTCCATCTAAGTTTTAAGTATTTGATGATCGAACGTATGAGAAATATAAAAAAATTATATCGATCCCGTGTGCCTTGGCTCTAGACTCTATCTATCACCTTGGTGCACCTAGCGTTTTTTTTTTAATTTTGAAAACAAGCCTGTTAATAACGTGAAATAACCAGTGTTAACATATTATTGAAACTAATTGTTACATGTAGATTGCAAAGTATCTTGAAGAAAGATGCTACAAAGAGTTGCGGTTAGATCATGTGCATCTGGTTACTGTTATTACAGAGGTGTATAGTAAGCTGATTTGCATGTGCAAAGAGCAGATGTAAGTTGTTTATTCTAGTTTTTCGTCCAATTAATTTGTATTATATATAAGTTGAAAGTGTTGTCAAATAGTATAATTTAAAATAATGGTATTTTGTTTTATTAAATTTTCAGGGCATATTTTGCGGTCAACCTGATGAACGTTTCAGTTGAACTTTTGGATGATGCAAAACGCGATACAGTCCAGATAATTGGATGTCAGACTCTTGTTAAATTTATCTATAGTCAGGTGAATTTGCCATTTCAATTTCTGCTTAGTAACAAATCATAATAAACTAGACTATTACAGTACTAACTTAGTTTTATAAATAAAATGATTACAGAGGTTGTATGCCTTAAAAACACATTCGTTGATTTAGTTTCTTGACCTTACCCATTTGATCCATTAGTCAGGAAACGTAAGTGTGATTGACGCATTCATTAGTAAATGGGTCGAACTGGCACCTCTATTAATAATCACAAGTGATTATTGTGGTAACGTGTTTTGCTACTTTCATATGTTCTCTTACTTTAGACTTGGTGCTCTGTAGGTGGATGGAACTTACACATATAATCTTGAAAATCTAGTACAAAAGCTTTGCATGCTAGCCCGTAAACCCGAAGAAGAAGATGAAAAGACACAATTAAGGGCAGCAAGCTTGCAATGCCTTTCAGCCATGGTATGTCATGTGATTAACAAATAGGGTTCAAATGTGATATTCTCCGAACCTAAAGATCCTTAAATCAGTACAGGAATGTTCTTCTCGCCGGCTCTATATAACTTTGTTTAATGTTTCTTGTAGATTTGGTTTATGACAGAATTCTCGCATATATTTGCTGATTTTGATGAGGTTCGTCTATTTCAATCACTTTATATTTTTTCTAGGAAATAAAATAGAATCCGAACGTCGGAATGTAAGATTTTATTTTGAACTATTAAAATGCAGATCGTACATGTGATTTTGAGTAACTATGAGCCGAATACCAATGCTGGCGAAGATGATGATCGCGGGGAAGCACATCATAATTGGGTGGATGAAGTGGTTAGATGTGAGGTGAAGGGGGCTATGAATGAAAGTGATTCTAGCAACATGACTGTAAAACCGCGGACAGAAAAGAAAGATCCTTCTCTTTTGACAAGGTTAAAACAATAATATTTTACTTCAATAACTTGCTTGAATCCATTCTATTTTAATATGATGGTTTTTTCATTGCATATGCTACAGAGACGAGGCCGAGTCACCAAAAATTTGGGCTCAAATCTGCATTCAAAGAATGGTAGAACTTGCCAAAGAAAGTACAACAATGCGTAGAATATTGGACCCGATGTTTGTCCATTTTGATACTAACAAACAATGGATTCCCCCTCACGGGTTAGGCTTGCTAGTATTATCTGATATGGCCTACTTTGTAGAGAGCCCAGGTACGTTGGTTTATGTGCATTTACCTCATATTTGTTTACTTTTATGTTTGTTGAATTCGATATGAGTTTTCATGTTACAGAGAACAAGCAGTTGATATTGGCTTCAGTTGTTCACCATTTGGATCACAAAAACGTGGTGCATGATCCTGAATTGAAGTCATATGTCATACAGACTGCCACAGCTTTGGCTAGGCAAGTTAGGTCTGAAGTTGCACTTAAAGATATTGGATATGTCACTGATCTCTGTAGGCATTTGAGGAGAAGCCTTCAAGCAACTGTTGAATCAGTCCGTGAAAACGAGTCATTGAATATGTTACTTCAATCTTCAATAGAAGATTGCTTACTTGAAATAGCCAAAGGGGTATGTTTATTTTCCAATAATTTCACTCGGGTCATAATACTTTGTTTACGTTATGAAGTTCTGATTTTGGTTTTTATGATATCTTTGCTAGATTGCTGATTCGCGTCCACTGTTTGATGTAATGTCAACAACGCTCGAGAATCTGCCTCCTAGTAGTATCGTTGCCCGGGCAACTACTGGATCGATGATTATTCTTGCCCACATGATTGTCGTTGCTTCGGTTTCCTCAAATGCACAACAGGTAATATAAAGTCCCATCCAATAATTTATTTTTTATAAATATATTTATATTTTTTATTTTTTTTAATGTACCAGGTGTTTCCAGAGGTGCTTCTTCTTCAGCTTATAAAATTAATGTTGCATCCAGATGTTGAAATACGTTTGAGTGGACATCAAATTTTTTCTGTTCTTCTCATTCCAAATTCTAACCACTTGAGACATGATGCTTCTAACCAAACAAGGAGATGGAGTTCGGATAGTGCGTCCGTGTTTGCAATGGTTACATCTTTACTTAATAAGCTTCAGAGAGAAAAAGATGGATCGGGAGTCGAAAAATGTGAGGATTCTATTCAGGTGGAAAAGGAAAACGTTGAGGCAGAAAGGAAAAATGTTTGGGGCCACAAAAAATCCCCTAACTTTCAGAAAATAAGCTCCATTACTGCTGGCGAAATGGCCTTGTCTAATGCGGTAAGCACCTGTCATATTTTTCAGCATATCAGCAAAGGTGGCAAAATGGGCGGGTTAGGTGACGGATCAATACGGGTTTGGGCTGAACTTATAATGCTGGTGGAAATGGGTTGGTTGGGTTGTCCTAGAAGCACGTTGTTCTACAATATTCAATGTATAAAAGTGATTAATCATTTGACCCATAACCCATTTCACTATCTGTTTATTAAAACACAACCCAAGTTGACCCCCCCCCCCCCCCCCCCCCCCCCCTTTTTCATCTATTCATGGGTCGAATTCGCCGTCTGCTTATCACTCTTTATTATTGGTAGAATGATAGAATTTTTTAACTGCATCACTTGTTCTGTCCTTGAAAACTGCAACGGTTAACTTAGCACAAGATAACTTTTATTTTTGTTGTCGTAACAGGAATCATCTGTTATGAAGTTTAGTGAGGATCAAATAACTCAATTACTGTCTGCCTTCTGGATACAAGCCAATCTTCCTGATAACACTCTTCAAAACATTGAAGCTCTAGCTTATTCCTTCTGCTTAACACTCATTTCTCTTCGGCTTAGCGTAAGACAAACCTTTTATTTGCTTCGTTAATCACATTCTTTTGTTGGCATGTAAATTTAATATTTGCACACTAAATCTTCATTCTATTGACATATTGTTGCAGAATCCCAATGACAATCTTGTTGTTCGCATCTTTCAACTTCCTCTATCACTTTTGAAGACATCATTAGATCATATCAATGGTATGTGAAACTGATACGTGTCATGCAACCCAACCCATCATCTCATAACCACGTCCTTTTAGTTAATTAGCATGCATATGTTTTCAACTTCATGTATCCACGTTTCCATGTTCTAGGTAGTAAAGTAGTTTGCTTACATGTTAGACCACACTCCACGTTCCCATGTTTAGCACATCTTCCTGTTTACATCTTGTATTTAAAGACTCTTGTTTAGTTTAATGAAGTAGAGAAAAGTTTGATATAAAAATTAATCTTGTTCTTAATCTTTGTGTTCTTGGAAGTTTTGTAGGTTTTTCTTTGTAAAACCTATCAGAAACTGCATATAAATATTGGAGAAATTGTATTTATATATTTTTTGAAAAAGTTCATGTAATTAACTTGTTTTTGCTATTGGCCAGGAACATTATGTCCAGCACACCAAAGATCACTTCTTACATTATCAACCTCAATGCTGATGTTTGCAGCCAAGATGTATCAAATTTCTGATATTGCTGATGTACTCAAGCCACTGCTTAAATCAGATGTAAGTTTGTACTTTAACCAAAATGCGTTTATCGGAAAGAACATTTAAATGCAAGTTTCCTTGATAATTGTTTCATTTCAGGTTGATAGTTACTTGGGTATTAGTGACGACTTTCAAGTTTATGTGAAGCCTGAGGCAGATGTAAAAGAATATTCTTCTGAGCGTGATAATAAAACGGCTGCTGCTTTGCTTGTCGAGTTGCAACGCAAGATGTCGAGGTCTTATGCAACCATTGTTGATATTTTAGTCCAAAAGTTATCTAATACGACTCAGGTATTATTTCTGATGGATCATGATTTATACATTTGTTTGTCATTTATGATTGGGTTGATATCGGATCTATACGAAAAAGACTTGTTTTTGCCCAGAACCCATTTCACTCGATACCGAACTTTAGTTATTTTTGATGGATTTTATGTTTTTTTCTCTTTTTTTTTTGGAGTCGAATTTATGTTTTTTGTCTGTCTACTTTTATAAGATGGAGACAGCAGAATTGCGAATTCAGTTGCTGGAAACTTTCACGCCTGATGATGCAATGTTCGGTCCTGAATCAATGCTTCATTTGGAACAGTCTCATAGAGTTGCTCATTCAAAAGAATCCCTTTCTTTTGACACGGTAACCTGTTAAAATTTCTTATTTAATATGTTTAGTCTATGTTTAACTTCTCTTGTTTTGTTTCCGGGCTAATTATATCTGCTGATGATTTTAAGAATCTGATGTTTTCTGCAGGATTTTCCTACAAGCTCATTAGTTGAGGATGATGCAGTCAGTGAATCATCTGTTTCAGATCTCTCCCGCTTCATAACTAAATCTCCTACGCAAAGCTCTATGTCTCATGTTATTAGCATCCGACAACTTCTTGAATCGGTAATTATCTCTCTCCCTTATCTCTTAACCGTAAAATGTTAATACACCATCCATCCCATAAAAGTTGCAAAAGTTTCTGTTTTTAGATATCTTTGAAAGTTGAAATTACCGTATCGCCCCATGATAGTGATTATTGGGCATATCTACATTATTGACATTTAACAGTTACTTGGTTTGATTAGTGTCGAAGCAAATTTTGTAATGTAGATTGTTCAGAGGTGGTACAAAATAGTTGTATATGCTCACCATCATTCCATAATGAATAATCTCGCAAAATTTTGCGTCATACTAACATTACATTATTTCTTGTTTTTTCCCATTATTATGTTGTTGGTACATGATGTCAATTTTTTGAAATTTCTAAATGATGCTTTTTATTTTTTTTGTTGACGATTTTCACATTTTGTTTAAACTGGTGTCAAATAAATAAATACAAGTTTGGTTGTACAAAAAGATTTCAAGATAGTTGTACCGACTACCTACTTTCTCTGAAAATTAGGAGTGTTCATGGTCCGATTTTGAGGAAAAATCTGGGCCAAACCGCTAATTACGCTGATTACGGTTCGGAAACGATAAACCAAGATGACCCTGTTGAGTGGGTCGCACAGACTAGCTCATTTTAGCGGGTTGGCTCTTTAACGTTTTGAACCAAATAAACAGTTTGGGTCCCAAACCAGCCAAACTGGCCGACTTGCTTCGGTTTGGCCGTTTTGGTGGCTAGTTGGTTTCAATGGGTTATGGTTACATAGTGAAAGTTGGACAATGTCTTTTTCTTACCTCTTTAAGTAAATTTTTCATATTTCCCCATTGTGGGAGATCTATATTTCTAAATTCTAACGGAACGTGCAACTTTGACTCTTAGGCACTAGAAGCAGCTGGTCAAGTGGCCGGAGCATCTGTCTCCACATCTCCCCTTCCATTCAGTGCCATGGCTGGCCAGTGCGAAGCCCTTGGCACAGATTCAAGAAAAAAACTCTCTACTTGGCTTTCACATGCAAATGGCGATACTAAGTCAGCAGATACTCGCTGTAGTCCGAATTCAAAAGTCATGAAAGTGAGTCTTTAACCCTTTACAAAATTGTTTCTTGATCTTTAATTTTTTTTTTTTGGGTTTCAGAAATTTTGTGCGTTCCACAACTGCTACTAATCATTTGTGACTTGTTCTTGTATAGATACTCGGTGAAGATGAGTTAGTTCGTGCAGGAATGAACAGCATGAGGCTACCTCCTGCCAGCCCGTTTGATAACTTTCTAAAAGCGGCTAGATATGCTTAGAAAAGATGCGTCTTAAACAGCTGCTTGCAGTTATTGATATCAGTAAGTTTAGATCAAATGTAAGATTTAACTTGGTTGACCTTTTAGGACTTGTATGTTTAGTTGATGTTATTAAGGTTGTAAGGAATGGTTAACTTGGGCTCATGTGAGATTTGACTCGGAATATGTGATCCCTTATGTCTTGATTTAACTTCGGACCATATTTCATGAATGCTAGCCGGAAGCGCGGCAATGTGGGTGAAAAGAGGGTGGGATGAGTGTCACACAACCAATTAGTTGAAGTTAGTAACTTACTATAGCCGTCTTTGGAGGGTTTAGATTTTGTAAGCTTGTCATAAATTGCACTCCTTTTTTCATCAAAGTGACCTTTTATTGGACTTGGGGTAATCCCATGTAGGGGTGTAAAAGCTATGCGGTAAAATATCGGTTATCGGTCAAGGATCGATATTTGAAATATTGGTTATCGTGGTGGGATATCGGTGAGATCGGTCATTGCAGAATGTATATACATATATTTTTATATATAAATATAAGTTTTCAAGTTTGGAAACCATATGTAAACGAGTGAAAGATGAAGGTTAAATGGGAAAATACCCAAACATAACAAGACCTAATTCTCACCATACTTAACACTACAAAACAATCCCAAGCCCTTAAATTTGCTTCATCTATTGAACGATTCTTCAAATGGGGTTCAATTTTGCATAACAGAGATGCGTGCAGGTCTGTTCATGGTTTGAATCGAGGTAATATCTAGTTCCCCTTAAACTGATTTTGACCTATTTTTTTTACTGATTTGGGCAAAACTGATATAATAGGTGAGATTTCCGATATAAAAAACCAAATATCGGTGATATATTGCTAAATATCGCCGATATTATGGCCGAGATTTTGCACCGATATGTAGCCTGATGACTGATAACCAATACTGATATATCGCCGATATTAACTGCTTAGCTGGTAAGCTCGAGCTAGGTTTGTTTTCTTACGAGATCGGGCTTGACTCGTTTTGACTGTCACTAGACTTTGAGGTCTGCATGTGATAGTTTTTCAAGCCCGAGTTTTGCTTGTCTTTTACTTATTATATATAGGATTTGGATCATTTTAAAAACATTTGCCTAATTGAGAACTGAGAGAACCATTCTGGACAACATACTTCTCTAAGGCATTTTCCTTATTGCATTTATACATATGTGTATATACCTGTCTAGAACTATAAAAATTAGTATCGTACATATATATACATACATGTTTTGTAATGTACATATATGTGCAAATGTATAGAAATGGTTGCACATACATGTATAGAAAGAAAAATTATGTGTAAAAACATGTTTTTCTAATGTACATAGATGTCTATACGTGTTAGAATTTGAAAAATAGGTATATATATATATATATATATATATATATATATATATATATATATATAGGAATGGTTCTATAGAAAACCCATCCTTATTCGGTAAACTCTGGAAACTCTGACTTCCCAATATTTTTTTTTTGAAAAAAATAGGGCAAGTAATATACATGATTTTAAGCATTTTGGGCCAAAAAAATTAAAAAAGCGCCGAGTATTTTAAAAAAAAAAAATAAAATAAAATTTTGACTAACACATGTTAAGAGCTAATAACAGGTGTTAACCATGTGTTAACTATATGTAAACAGTAGACGTTTTTTATTTTTTAAAAAAAAAAACCGTTCGGCGCTTTTTCGATTTTTTTTGGCTGAAAATGCTTAAAAAAATGTATATTACATACCCTAAAATTTTCATAAAAAAAAGTCGGGAAGTTAGAGTTTCCAGAGTTTACCAAATAACAAGAGTTTTCTCTATATACTTCCAATATATATATATATATATATATATATATATATATATATATATATATATATATACTAGCTTTTATCCCGGGAGCGTCCCGGGTTGAAATATCTAATATAACATATCAATTTTACATATGGAATAGACTGATGCGTTTTACAGTTACATGCAAGAAAAACTGTAATCAATCATTCTAAAAAGAACTAACATGAAATAAGAAAAAAAAATTATTTATTGAAATAGTATTATAATAACCATACATATATTTTAGTTACATACTATAAAGTTTTTAGTTTATGATGGTGCACGTATATTCCAAATATCGAACGTATTAGTCTAAGGGTTATGTGACACGTTAAAAAATTCATGGGTATATGATCGGGTATATAGTTCGGGTATTTGGGACAATTTTTTTTTAAACTATCCCAAACCCGACACAATACCTGTCAGGTTACAAAAAATAGTCATTTTTTTCTCCGTTTTTTTATATAGCACTATGGTACTCGTTGGAAAGATAATAAAACGCTCGTTAATTTGGTGTAATTTTTTTCTTTAAAAAATCTTGTATATGAAAGATATTAACGTTTAAAAGTTATGGAAGAAAACATAAGAGAGAAAATAATAAAGATTTAATATTTAGATTTAGTAGATAAGGTTTTAATATATTATTTGCTTTTTTTTAATTGGTCTAGAGTTGCCACATCTATGTGGCATCTCTCAAAGGAGAGATTGCATAATACTATGACATGTAGGATACAAAAATAGTTGTATTTTTTCTCCGTTTTTTATGTAAGACTATGGTACTCGCTGGAAAGATAATAAAACGTTCGTTAATTTGGTGTAGTTTTTTTCTTTAAAAAAATCTCGTATATAAAAAATATTAACGTTTAAAAGTTATGAGAGGAAACATTAGAGAGAAAATTTAATTTTGTTTTTAAATTCTTATCTTTTCCTAAAATAATTATAATATATGTAGATTTATTAAAAAAACTCAAAAACTAAAAAATCCTACATGATGCCATGTGGCACATTTAAAAAGGGGTTGAGGCCTCCATTGAATGTCACATCATCAAAGTTCAATTCTTTTATTATAAGTTATATATATATATATATTTGAAAAAACTATTCTTACTCACTACCATCACCCCCTACCTTCGTCATAATCGTTTACATTAGTGTAAACGCACAATACCCCACCACCGCCTACACCATCTCTAGCCATAAAAAGACCACCACATATGAATTGGTCTCCACATAATGAATCAATCATCACCGTACAACCCTACCACCACAAACAGGCTGAATCCCCCAACTCATATGAACCAGTCGACAAAGACCACCAACGTCGCTGGTGTGCGTGGTTTTAGTAAGTTAAAAGATATCATTTTCCTAGCCAAAAACATTGATGTTTTAATTTCAGAACTTTGGTTTGGGATAAACGATTGATTTTTACTAACCTGGTTTTACCAAATTTTAAATTTATAAAGTAAACAATATCTACTTTAGAAACTAAAACCAACACATAGGCAGAGAACCTGACGTGCATGGTATAGTCTCTAGGGTAAGTATCGAGTATCGTATTCTAGAGTTCACACGTTTCGCTACTCAACCTTTCATCAATCAACTGATCGGGTTTTAAAAAGAAAAAAAATAAAACGGAGGGGTTATTTAATAAAAATAGTTTTTGAAAAGGTTTTGGTGTTGTAAAATAAAAAGATAAAAATAGTAGAGTAGTGTATTATGCATATCTCGGGGTCATTCGTATAAGTAGTTAAGTTCATTATTAAAATTAATAATTTAAGTTAATTAATTGTGAGGAAGACGAGAGGGATCTTGAATTGGTGACTCCTTGATAGAGAAGCGGAGGCTACTACTAAATAAAATCCTTGATAAAGGTGGAACATCATCCTAAAGGCGTATGATACAAAAGATCACTGGTGCGCCCGTAGGGAATCCTCCCTTTACCAAGAAGATTACCCAGTCATCTGGTATGTGTCACTCAGATCTGGTCCACTTCAGAAGCCATTGCTAAGAATCTAGTTTGGATATCAGAAGCTCGAATGATCTGTCTCACTACCGGTTTCCTCGCCTTGGATCTAGCTCGGGCTACCAGAAGCTAATTATACCTCTAGTTTATTTTAATTAAGTTAAAGTATGTTAAGTTATTAGATTATTCATCATTCAAACCTGCCACAAAGATAAACAAAAAATGATTAGAAGAAGATAACAACACAAATAACTAAAAATAAACTACAACTACTAATAATAAAAGTCTACAAATCAAAATGGGTTCGTGATAATAGAAAGATACAACCATAAGATATGATCAACACATGAACATGGCTGCTCATAGACAAGCTATCCACCTCCAAGTGATATGTAACTCTCATGATCCTCACGACCCTCGATATTTATTGCATAACTACTCCACGATCCTCTTCTTGGCCAAGCCGATCAAGGTAGGACGAGGCCTAACCATTGAGAGATGTTAGGAGGGCCAGAAGGCCTCCCACAAGACACAAGATCTATGGAAGAAGCTTGGAGTTCGGCCCCAAGAGAGCACAAGAAGGGATGAACAAATGGTGAGGGTTAGCTTGCTATTTATAGACCTCCAGAGGCTGCACGTGCGTGCCCAAGTGTGTCAAGGGAGTGCTTGCTGTCTCACGTACGTTCTATTGCTGCATGGCAGATACTGTCTATACGAGTTGTCTGAGCACGGGCATGCACCCCTATGTGGCACGAGCGTGCAAGCCAAGCCTTCCGACATATTATTTCTTGCTCTCCAAGTTTGCTGCGTTGTCTTCTCGCGTGCAAGGCCTTCGTGCAGGTGAGCGTGGGCGTGCTGGGTCACTCCGGGACTAATTTTAGCATTGTATAAGTCCCGGGATTTTCTTCCAAACATACATGGAACAGGATTCAAGTCTGATATCTTCAGGAATCTCCAGTTTTTGATTGTTTTTACCCAGAAATCCTTTGTTTCCGTCTTGGAGCTCCAATTTCCTGAGAAATACAAATAGGAATGAATTAAGCATCAATTATCACTAATATAAGCCTAATTGTGACCTATTATGGGACTTTTTATGCCTGTTTTATATGTTAATTCTGTGAGTTATCAGCTGCCCCCTTGAATGCACCGACAAACCAGAACACCATCGCCACCCATTACCCCTAACCAACATGGCTTGTATTACATCACTACTTGCGTCGCATTCACCGACATCAACCCCCCTAAAACACACACACACCAAAACCCCTGACACCGATCCACCACCTTCACCCAAGATTACAAGCAGATCCACCACCTTCATCCTCTAACAACCGCAAAGAACAGACCTTCCTTGACCCATCCACACCATCGCCACCCATTACCCTTAACCAACACGCCTTGTATTACATCACCACCTACGTCGCATTCATCGACATCAACCCCCCCCCCCCCCAAAAAAAAACACACACACCAAAACCATTGACACCGATCCACCACCTTCACCCAAGATTACAAGCAGATCCACGGACCTTCCTTGACCCATCCACACTGAAACAACCACCACTAACATACCTGTTGTCTCCTTCACTGCAATAAGCACTATCGCCTTTTGCATCCTGGCGCCGCCCGTCTTGACCATGGAGAGACAGAGGGGGGGGGGTGGGAGGGAGGGAGAGAGAAAGAGAGAGAGAGAGGTTGTTGCCACAAATCTGGAAGGTCAAGTAGTTAAAATCATAGAAACAAATGGTAAGAAAATCGTTCTTGAAAAATCTGAGTGTGATGGGAAATTCTCAAACAGCTGTTCCACCACGTGTTGACATACAAACACTGGCAAATGGTCAAACAGCTGTTGCACTAAGTGTTGACATACAAACACTGGCAAATGGTCAACAATAGTTGTTGAATTTGGTCCAAAAACTCGTTCAAACCACTGACCATTCTCCTAAACTTGAGGCTGGAAAGTCTGAGAACTTATCCAAAGCCAACTTAGCTTTGGACACTCACCAAAACTAATTCATTACTGATAAGCAGGGAGCTTCTACATGCTTAGGCAACTTATGGTATGTAGACAGTGGAGGCTCCAGACACATGACAAGATGAAGAGCCCTACTCTTGGACTTCTTAGCTCATGGAAGGGGTGATATATCTTTTGGTAATGATTCGAAGGGTAAGGTGTTGGGTTTTGGGACTGTTCAAGCTAGGAGACTCAATTTTGAAATGTCAATCTTATTGATAATCTTATATTTAATCTTCTTAGTGTTTCACAAATGAGCAATAAAGGCTATGGGTCATTCTTCACTAAGAAAACTTGTAAGATTATTGGGCTAGAAGTTGTGAAAAAAATTGAAACCATCATAGTAGAGAGCAAAGCATAACTTGTTGCTCATTGAAGTGGCAATGTGTATGTCGTTGATATGTTGAAGGATAATCCTATGGCAAATATCTGTCTATTTTCTACTACCTCATCAAAAGTGACAAAATTGTGACATAGGAGATTGGGTCACACCAACCTCCAAACTATCAACACACTGTCAAAACAAAGCCTTGTAAGAGGTCTTCCATCAAACTAATTTAAATGTGATGAGGATTGCATTTCTTGTTTAAATGGAAAAAAACATAAAAGCTTTTACAAATCTATTGATGAGTCCAAAACTAGTCAGTGTCTTTAAATGTTGCATATGGACTTGTTTGGCCTAGTTAAAATTACAAGTCTAAGGAAAAAGAGATTTTGTCTTGTCATAGTTGATGATTTTTCTAGGTTTACATGGACTTATTTTTTATATTTGAAGTATGAGATTGCAAGTATTTTTAAGGGCTTTGTCACCAAAGTTGAGAAACAATATGACTTGCCAGTAAAAGTTTTTAGAAGTACAATGGAACAGAGTTCAAAAATAAGGAGTTGGATGACTTTTATGTGTTCAAAGGAATTGTGAGGCAATTCAGCATTCCAAGAAGCCCAGGACAAAATGGGGTGGTTGAAAGGAAAAACAAAACTCTCATTAAGGCTGGAAGGACTATGTTAGCAGATTTTGGTTTAACACTGTCCTTTTGGGCAGAAGCAGTAAACACTACTTGCTATGTTTAAAATAGAATTTTAATTAACCCTAGACATCAAAAGGTTGCTTATGAAGTCTTGTTCAAAATCAAACCACTGATACCATTTTTCAAATCTTTGGTTGCCCATGTTTCATTTTAGAGAGAACTACACAATTAGTCCTTGTGGTTTACTATTAGTTTCACCTTTGAGTATTAAGCTTTAAAAGTTTCATGTTAAGGTGTTAAGTTTAATTTTTGTAACATAATAAGGTATTAGAACTAATGGAGGTTAATATTTAACTGAGTTTACCCTCACGTGACAAATGGTAAACCACAAGGACTAAAGGTGAAACTTAAGTGGGGCCCACCACCAACCTCAAAGGTGAAACTAATGGTAAACCACAAGGACTAATTATGTAGTTCTCTCTAATATTTAAAAACTTTAGTGGGAACCACCAACCACCTCCTTCTCCACCTTCACCCACCACCATCTTCACCTTTCACTACCACAATCAACCACTATCTCCTCCACCTTTCACCACAAGGACCGACTCTATAACCCGCCGGTTGAATCGGTTTAGGAAGTTGTTTCGTTTGTTGAGGTTGTTTTGTTCCGACAACATAATAGAACGATTAGTAATATTATTGCCAGTATTAACGCCGACTCGACTGCAATGGCGGTGATTGCCGCCGGTGAAAGCTTGTTAGATTATTTTTCGACCACCGGAGTTTCGATCGACGACGCCGGAGATGGAACAAACGTGTTGTTACAAACTGGTAACGAATTACCACACAAATTAATATTACCGGGGAATGACATCACCGGAAATTTAGCTAACGATGTCGGAATGGTGCCATTTAACTTATTATTAGAAAAATTCAAGTAGACTAAACTCTCTAGGTCAATGCTTGGGAGTTAATTGGAAAACTGATTGTTTTGTAACAAAAGTTAATGAGGTTAGAGAAATCGGATGGTGGTTGTGGTGAAAGGTGGCAGAGATGGTGGTTGATTGTGGTAGTGAAAGGTGAAGATGGTGGTTATTGGGTCTGCTGACCTGGAAAAGAACAGATGATTGAAAGCCAAAATATTCTAACTGCTGATCATCAATAAAACAGTGCTCTTCCCAAACGACTGATGACTCTAACTGCTGATGACTAAAGTGCTGCTGATTGAAGAAAACAACTGTTGATCAAAGTGCTGACAAGAAACAATACAAAGTGCTGACAAAGACCAAAGGTCTGCTGGAGCCAACAGCATTTAGGCTCCAGCAGATGTTGAAGACTATCAGAGGTTTCCTATCAGTTGTTTAGTTATCAGTGGTTTATTCAATGTAACAGTAGTTTAGCCTAGCAGATATTTTATGTTGTTAAGGTAGTTAGCTGTCGCTGTCTAAGGTGACGTCAGTCTTAGGTCATCAGTGCTTTGGTTTGTCTATAAAAAGAACAGTGCCTTTACTGTTCTATTCATCACTTCACACATTCTCTGCACAAACAAAGTATTGAGTGATCGGGTTGAGGAGAGCATTGTAATAACTTGTACTAATCTGTGATGACGAATGAAAAGTACTTGTTTGAAAGCAATTGTTCAATTTGTTAAGATTACATAGTTTATATTTCTGCTGCACTTACCATTTTTAGTATTCATCCATCTTTCTTACTTAAACATCTTAGCAAATCAAACTCTCAGATCCTAACAATTGATATAAGAGCTTGGTCAATTAAATTCGATCTAACCAATCAATTTAATATAAATAGATCAGCTCAATATTATTGATATCACTTTGTTTGTTAATTAAAAATAGAGTAAAAGTTTAATTTACGTCCAAAGTTTTTTAAACACACTTTGTTTTATAAACAATCAGAGAATGGCTTCTATGAATTAAGATCCATATAACACTGGCACGAGCAACAAGCCACCGATGGTTGTCAGATCTGAATACAATATCTGGCAACGTCGGATGAGTCATGTGTTAGCTCAAC
Source organism: Ambrosia artemisiifolia (assembly GCA_032199755.1). Taxonomy (NCBI): domain Eukaryota; kingdom Viridiplantae; phylum Streptophyta; class Magnoliopsida; order Asterales; family Asteraceae; genus Ambrosia; species Ambrosia artemisiifolia. The sequence continues at coordinate 25,506,957 of CM063515.1, forward strand.
AGAACACTGGGTGTTGGAAGTCGGTTGTCTTAGGACCACATGTTCCGATGGTGCCGAGTACCGAAGATCCCAAGGTCCAAGTACCTAAAAGTGTCGAAAACTACTCCGAGTAGGATTTTCAAAAAATTGAGTTAGATACTAAGGCTTTCAGTATTGTAGCCATGGCTCTACCAAATGATATCTATGCTGGACTGTTACACTGTAACAGTGCAAAGGAGTTGTGGGATGCTTTGAAAGAACAATTTGGTGGGACTGAGGAGGTTATTGAAAACAACCGGGAAATTCTGAATCAACAATATGAAACATTCAGTCATGTGAAGGGAGAGTCACTAACACAACAATTTGAGAGGTTTAATTGCTTAATAAGTGAACTAAAATTGGTGGGTCTAACTTACCCAAAATCAACTTTGAACCACAGGTTTCTTAGATCACTACCAGATAAATGGGACACTATTGCAATTGTAATGAGAAACTCAATTGGTTTTAAGGACTTATCTCTGACCCAGCTTCATGGTAAGCTCTTGACCTATGAGAGAGAGCTTAACTAGAAAAAGAAGCTTCAGGATTCTGGAAAAGTGTCTGATGATTATGTGTTGGGTAATACAACACTTTTGGGTCAAGATGAGGTGATTGGTAGTAGTAAGGATCAGGGCTATGATCATTACATTGATATAACCACTGGTTTTAACACTGATTCTTACTCATTACCCAACTAAGCTTTTGCAGCAAGTGGTGATATCAAGGCATCTGACAACACATCCTTTGTGTATAATGACCTTCAATACATTGACCTCGTGGACTTAAAGGAAATGGACATTCTGCATCAATTGGCTCTCCTCAGTACTAGAACTAATAACTTCTATAAGAAAACTGGCAGAAGGTATTCAGGTTTACATGGTGGGTCAAAAGTGGGGTTGGATAAATCAAAGATTAAGTGTTACAAGTGTCATAGAATGGGTCACTTTGCTAGGGAATGTAGGAGTCAAAATGGTACACCTATGATTACCTATCCAAACCAAAGGCCTCAGACCAACACTTATCAGTTTTCCCAAAATGCCCCTGGACCAAATGTGCAAAACACTGCTCACTTAGCACAGTCCTCTACCACTGTTCCTGTGCACTATGTCCAAACCACTGTTCCTCAAATTCATTATATTCAAACCCCTGTTGCTCAGGCACAAGTGCCAATAGCTGCTACTTCATCCTCTGCTCCTGCAGAGACCAGTCAACAAAGCCAACAGCTCACACAAGGTTTTGTTGATTGGAGCAGCTTACCAGATGAGCTAACAGATGAAAACATTGCTTTAGTTACCAAATCAGAAAATGAACCAGGAAATTTCTGCTTCATGGCACTAGAAACAATTGTTGAGGAGGTTGAATCTGAGGAAGTGGTGTCTAAGTCTGAAAATGTGACTAATGATGTTGTTGATGAAGTTATTTCAGCTGAAGAATCTGAAGTGGAGGTTGTGAATCTCTCAGACCCATAGGGTACTGATGACTGTGATTGCCAGTGTAATTGTGCCTTGATGGCTGCTGCTAAGGTATCACCTCAAATCTTAAATGACTTATATTCAGATAAATGTGTCATAGCATTTGCAAAGATAAAAGAGGTGAATGAAAACTTTAGAAAGAAAATTTTGAAGATGAAATTCAGTTTTAAAAACTCACTAAAGAGTTAAAATCAAAACTAGCTGAAAAAGAATTTGAAATCAGCAGTTTAAAACATGAAGCAAGTATAACCAAAGACCAGCTCCAAACTATGATAACCAAATATCAAAGTTGTAAACGGGAGCTTGAGTCCACCCAGTTTGAATGTCAAAAATGGGTGGAATCATCAAAAAGTTTTGAGATGATTGTTAACCAACAGTCTAAAAGTCATGTGAAATTTGGTTTTGGTTTTAATGAAACCACTGCTCAAGTTTCACAAACCACTGACAAAACGGAACCACAGTTGGTTGAAATCATCCCAACCAACTCAAAAGGTCAGGAAATCAAGGTCACAGAACCTAATGGTAAGAAAATCGTTCTTGAAAAACTTGAAGGTTCTCCTTCATTTGATTAGATTGAAAAATATCAATTTAAACCAACCTGGTCAGATGAATGTGATGTCCTAGAAAATTTCCAACAAATGACCTTGAAAACCTCTGATGGTAAAAAGGCACCACAGGCTAAGATCATTCCCTTGAAAGATCTTCCAATGGATGATCAAATATCTGTTGAAAAGAAGAAAGAAAAAGGGAAATCAAAAGACAACTTGTTTTGTGATTTTTGTGAAAAGAAGAATCATGTTACTAAAAACTGTTTTCTTCTAAAAGCATATGATATCAACAAAGGAACAAGTGTAGGCGATTCTAAAGTCAAAGAGTGTTTAATCTGTAAGAAAAAGAATCACAAAACAAAAGAGTGTCTGTATCTAAAAAATTTTGATGAAAATATAAAAGAGTACAAGGCTAAAAATCAAATGAGTGAAGTGGTTAGTACTTCAAAAGGAAAACCCAAACAGACTTTTGCACCAATCCAAACATCTGTCACCAAAAATCTGAATAAAAACTCTGCTCACAGAGAGGTTCAGGTAACAGATGCTCCACCCTCTAACAAGTTTCCAAGAGTACATGGACAACCACCCTGTCATCGTCTGCCACATGTTTATGAAGAACCTAAAAGGCCTTCAAAACCAAGAGTGAACAGACATCCTTATGGTTACCAACATCTGACAGGAAATGGTCAAACATCTGCTGCACCAAGTGTTGACGTTCATGCACTGGCAGATGGTCAACAACAGGTGTTGAACTTGGTTCAAAAACTAGTTCAAACCACTGATCATTTTCCTAAGCTTGAGACTGAAAAGTCTCAGAACCCATCCAAAGCCAATTTGGCTTTGGACACTCACCAAAACTAATTCTTTACTGATGTGCAGGGAGCTTCTGCTTGCTTAGATAGTTTATGGTATGTAGATAGTGGAGGCTCCAGGCACATGACTGGATGTAGAGCCCTTCTTCTGGACTTTCTTGCTCATGGAGGGGGTGATATATCCTTTGGTAATGATTCAAAAGGTAAAGTGTTGGGTTTAGGGACTGTTCAGGCTGAAAGACTCAAGTTTGAACATGTTAATCTGATAGATAATCTTAAATTTAATCTTCTTAGTGTTTCACAAATGAGTGACAAAGGTTATGGGTCATTCTTCACTAAGAATACATGTAAGATTGTTGGACCAGAAGTGGATGAAAAGATTAACACCATCATTGCTGAGAGCAAAGTACAACTTGTTGCTCACAGGAATGGAAATGTGTATGTAGTTGATATGTTGAAGGATAATCCTATGGCAAATGTCTGTCTGTTCTCTGCTGCCTCAACCAAAGAGACAGAATTGTGGCATAGGAGATTGGGTCATACCAACCTTCAAACTATCAACTCACTCTCCAAACAAAACCTTGTAAGAGGTCTACCACCAAAAGAATTTAAGTGTGATGAGCATTGTGTTTCCTGTCTAAAAGGAAAACAACATAAAAGCTCTTACAAATCCATTGATGAGTCCAAAAGAAGTCAATGTCTTCAATTGTTGCATATGGACTTGTTTGGCCCTGTAAAAATCATGAGCCTTAGGAAAAAGAGATTTTGTCTTGTTATTGTCGACGATTTTTCTAGGTTTACATGGACTTACTTTTTACACTCTAAGTTGAGAAACAATATGACTTGCCAGTAAAAGTCTTTAGAAGTGACAATGGAACAGAGTTTAAGAATAAGAAGTTGGATGATTTCTGTGTGTCAAAAGGAATTGTAAGGCAGTATAGTATTCCAAGAACACCAGAACAAAATGGGGTGGTTGAAAGGAAAAATAGAACACTCATTGAGGCTGCAAGAACAATGCTGGCAGATTCTGGTTTACCTCTGTCCTTTTGGGCAGAAGCTGTAAACACTGCTTGTTATGTTCAAAACAGAGTTTTAATCAACCCTAGGCATCAAAAGACTGCTTATGAAGTTCTGTTCAAAATCAAACCATTAATATCATTTTTCAAAATCTTTGGCTGCCCATGTTTCATTTTAAATCTAAAAGATTCCATCTCAAAATTTGCAGCCAAAGTAGATTGTGGATATTTTATGGGATATTCTTCTACTACCAAGGCCTATAAAGTGTTTACCACAAGGACTAGGACAATAGAAGAAACTCTGAATGTGAAGTTCAATGAACTTTCATCTCTGAAAATCCCAGCAAATCCTGCTGAACAGTTTGACTTAGATAAATTCAAATTTGAAGATATCACTATGAAAACTGACAATGCAGGTACACTACAATCTCCACAACAGGATTACAGATATGATATTGTGATGCCACAGTCTTTTTGCAAAAGCTATCCTGATTCAGGGCAAACAGATGTTCAAAACTCTGTCATGGCTGAGTCAACCTTTGTTGGCCAGTCTTACCCTCAAACCACTGCCTCATCAAGTTCAATCACTGATCCATTATTTCCTGACAAAAGTCCACTGTCTGTTGACAAAAGTCTATCCACTTCTACACCACTTGGGCCTATTCCCCCACTTCCATTCCAAACCTCTGTTGGCACTACAAAAGTGCAACAGATGTTTCAACTACAGATACCTCAAACCTCTGTCCTTCACCTCAAAATGCTATAGTTCCATACACAGGAGATCTAATCTTCCTAAGAGCTCATCCACCAGACCAAATCATTGGCAACATCAGTGAATGGGTGCTCACAAGAAGTCAATCCTCAAACATTTGTCTTTTTGCTGGTTTTCTATCTCTCACACAACCTGTCAAGTACCAACAGGCACTCAAAGACAACAGTTGGGTAGAAGCTATGCAAGAAGAGCTCCTTCAGTTCAAGAGACAACAAGTATGGGAGCTTGTACCATTGCCAAAGGATGTATGTCCAATTGGCACAAAATGGGTCTTCAAGAACAAAACAGATGAAAGGGGTATTGTTGTCAAGAATAAAGCCAGGCTTGTGGTTCAAGGCTTCAGACAAGAAGAAGGAATAGATTATGATGAACCCTTTGCTCCTGTAGCTAGGTTGGAAGCCATCAGACTTTTCCTAGCCTTTGCTGTCAACCATAACATCAAGGTGTATCAGATGGACATCAAATGTGCTTTCCAATATGGCAAAATTCAGGAGGAGGTGTATGTATGTCAACCACCTGGTTTTGAAGACACATTCCATCCTGATCATGTCTACAAGCTTAGCAAAGCTTTGTATGGCTTGAAACAAGCACCAAGGGCCTGGTATGAAACTCTTTCCACTTTTCTCTTATCCATTGGCTTTACAAGAGGTAAAATTGATCAAACCTTGTTTTTGAAATGGAAAGGAAAAGACTTAATGATTGTTCAAATATATGTGGATGACATCATTTTTGGGTCCACATGTAACAAAATGTGTGTAGAGTTTAAAGAACTCATTACAGCTGAGTTTGAGATGAGTGCCATGGGTGAACTATAGTGCTTCCTTAGTCTCCAAGTGAAGCAAATGCAAAATGGAAGTTTTATTCATCAAAATAAGTCTGTTAAAAACTTACTTACAAAATTTGACATGAATGACTGTAAACCATGTAGCACACCCATGAGTACCACAAAGTTAGTCACCGTTGATGACAAAGATGAACTAGTTGACTAAACACATTATAGATGCATGATTGGGGCTTTATTGTACTTAACTGCATCTAGGCCAGACATTATGTTTGCCACTTGTGTTTGTGCAAGACACCAGGCATCACCTAGAAAGTCAAATCTTATTGCTGTAAAAAGGATATTCAGATACCTAAAAGGTGCTCCCACACTTGGTATCTGGTATCCTGCTAATGGGAACATTGAGCTTTCAGGTTATTCATATAGTGAGTTTGCTGGTTGTCAAACCACAAGGAAGTCTACATCAGGATGGTGGCAATTCCTAGGCAATGCCTTGGTTTCTTGGCAAAGCAAAAAGCAAGCAGCTGTTTCAACATCCACTGCAGAGGCTGAATACATTGATGCTGCAAGCTGTACAGCCAAACTTATGTGGCTTCAAAACCAGCTACTGGATTTGGTATAACTGCTATGAGAACTCCACTCATGCTGGATAGTCAAGCAGCTGAAAGTATCATCAAAAATCCAGTCTCCCATTCCACAACAAAACACATTGACATCAGACATCATTTTGTCAGAGACAGCTATGAAAAAGGTTTGATTTCTCTACATCATGTTCCAACAGAGGATCGTTGGCAGATGTGTTGACAAAAGCTTTAGACACATCTACCTTTGCAGATCTGATTTCTCGGATTGGTATGCTAAACATGGAATAAAGTAAAATGTTTTCATGAATAAAAGCATTAAAATGTTGTTAGAAAATCAAAAATTCATCCTTAAAAATAATTTTGGTTGAAAAATCTGGTCAAACATCTGATCAGATAAAACAACCACTGTTCCATTAAGTAAACCACTGCTGGTTGAAAAATCTGTTTCAAACATTTGATCAGATAAACAACTGTTTTTACAAACATCTGTTGACTAAAGTCAAACAGCTGTTATAAACAACTGTCATCCACTATATCAGACTTTCCATCAAATGTTTGCCACGTATGCTCTCAAAAGCAACGTTTTGGCCACATCAGCGGTTTCCACCTGAGACTATAAAAACCCTGATTATCCACAACAGTTGTTCCACCGTCTCATCGAATTCAAAATTCTAAAACCGCCTTCTTCAACCTAAATCCTCCATTAGAAAGTCTTCGACTTTCCCTTTGTAATCCACAAAGATCTTCAATTGAAAGCTCCTCACAATTATCTTCCATATCTGGCCAAACCAAATGAAAATCAACATTTCCATACCATTATCGATACCTTGAATACATCAAAGTATAGAACTGCCTTGACTTCCAGTTCACTCATCTATGAGGACACAGTTCAAGCTTTCTGGTTGAAAGCTGAAGTTTTGTTTGTTGACAAAAAGCTAACGTCCATTGTTTCCCAAATTGGCAACACTAACGTTGCTATCACCCCTGAAACCATATCCACTACCTTTTCACTAAATGATCAGGCAGGTAAATAAGCTTTTGACAAAGCTGAACTCCACACCGAGTTCATTGAGAGAGGCTATGAGGGACACTTAACTGGGGCAACCATGTTCAAAAAGTTTTTTCCCCCAAACATGAAATTTTTCTTTCACACTCTGCTTGTATGCCTTTCTCCCAAAACTACATCTTTTAATGAAATTCCTTTAAAAGTCCAGTACTTGGGATATACAATTTTAACAAACACTGATTACAACTTATCCCAAGCACTGTTTTTAGATTTGGTGAATAATGTGAAGGGGGTTCAGGCTGGGTCAAACAATGCTTTCTTGATGTATCCAAGACTTGTAAGTGTGATCCCACAAAAGGTTTTACCTGAAAAGGATTACAAACAAGGACAAGGCCTTCAAATGAATAGCCTGTCCCAAGAAACTTTTACAAGGATGTTAGGTCCTAATCAAGAAAAACATGCTAAAACAAAAGTTTCAAAAACACAAGCAAAGAGAGTTAAGACAACAATTGTTGTGCAAACCTCTGTTGCTGAGCCCACTGCTCCTGGTGATCGTGGCACTACATCCAGTGCTGTGAAACCCACACCAGCCACCACCAAAAAGAACATTCCATCCAAAACCCCCCAAGAAACAATCTAAAAAGGTTACTCTAGAGGATGAGATACCAGAGAACATTCCTGTTGCAACACAAGAGCGACAAACAACCACTGTTGATACTTCCTCTCAACAGGTGGTAAAGTCTCAACCTAGCCAAACTCCTCATGTATCCTCTCAAAAGGATCATGTTGTAAGCCAAGGGGAAACACATCATGGAGCAGATGATTCAATTGAACATCTGTTCACAAGTCCTTCTCCCAGGGCTAATATTCTTGTTACTCCACAACCCTCACCATCAATTCCTCCAACCATGCAACCATTGTTTGAAGCCATTGACAAAACTCTGGATACAACGAGTTCCTCTCTACCACCTATCACTGAGAGTATGCCTCAACAAGTGACTGGTCCAGAGGAAAGTCAATTGGTCAACCCACAAACAGAGGAGGCCACACCCTCTAAGTTATATGTAACTTAGAGTGGTAGTTCAAGTGAAGCAGCCACTACTGTTGTAGAGACCATTGTCTCACTTCATGACAGTGGTTACATCAATCAGACTTCCTTGAAAGAAACAACTGCTGAGGCAACAAGATTGACCTCAATTCCAGTTGGAAGTCCCCGGAACCAAGAACAAGGGTCTTCTGGTTTCTTTCCTATGGATACTCCTCCTAGGACTGAATCAGTTACAACTACCACCTATGGTAGGAATTCAGATGATCCCATTAAGTTGGGTGATGGGTTAAGATACCAAGAATTGATGGAGAGAGTGGATGCCATTGAATCATCTGTGTCAGAAATCAAAGGTGACATCAAGACCACCATGAACACCTTGGTGACACTCACCCAAAGTCAACCATCAAAAGAAGACATTGCTAGTGAGCTATGGAAATCTGTCAGCCCAATTATCATAGCTCATAGAAAACTAGCTGATCAGACACAAGAGACTTACATGACTATGATCAGGAATATGGTGGATGGTAGATTCAATGACACAAAAGCAGACATCAAAGCCATTAAAGATCATTTGCTGAAGACTTCTGGCTCTGCCCCCACAACTATACTCAGAGATGATGATGATGATGAATTCATGACAGCTGATGCCAAAAAGGGGGAGAGTGGTAGAGACAGACTGAAGAAGTTGAAACCTTTTGGGGCTCCACCTTCTTCTCAACAAGAAAAGTCTGCTCGAGAGCCTGCACCAGAGTCTGACTAAACCACTGCTGAAGCAGCCAAGACTAAAGAGATTGATGAATCTGCAAATGAAAGGGCTGAACAGGTTGCTGAGGCCAAAAGGATCAGGGCTGAAACTCTACAAACAAAGGCAGAGAAACTTTCAAAGAAGAAAGAGGAACAACAGCAAGAAAATAAAAATGTTGGTACCTCCAAAAGGAAAAAGAGGCATGCTTCTCATGTCAGGCAGCCTCCATCAAGATCAAAAACTTCTGTTGCTGCTACCACCAAAACAACTGCCAAACCATCTACCACAACATCCACAACCACCACAACAGCCTTAGCCTTGACCTTACCACCCATTCCATCACCATCTCAAACATCTGCTGGTGCTACACAAGTGCCAACAGATGTTAAAATTCCACATTCACCACCATCTCCTACCATCCTATATAAAAGGTAAAGAAAATCCACATTTGTCATACAAGAAGAAAACATAGCCACCACACCACCACCACCAACTCAACCTATCCCTACCATTCCATTCCAATCCTTTTCACCACACACTTCCAAATTCACCACCACCAAATCACCAACATCTGATCTACCATTAGCAGCTCAGTATCCCCTTGAGCTTGGTATGATCAAGGGGGAAATTCAATCCTTCTATAATACTGAGGATGCTACACAACTATCCTTTCCATCTCTGTCAAGCCTGAACTTACCAAAGCCCAAAAATCATGATGAGTACTTGAAACAAAAGGCTCAACAGACAGACTTGATAATTAAAGAGAAATACAAAGGAAAGGATGACAGGACCTGAGTATTTTGAGAAGGATTGAAGATTTTGCCAAGGACCTGAGCAAGTCCATGTCTGCCAAGCCCATCGGTGGTGAGATGGTGAAGATTGTTAGAGAGTCTCTTCTAGCTCAAATAATGGTCACCAAGCTTTATAAAGCACAAAGAAAACATTTCACAGGCTGGACCATTCAAGCCCTCAAAGAAGAACTACAAAGAATTGAAGATCTGAAGACACATAACCAAAAGGCTGATGTACCTGATTTCAGGAAGGGCAAAGACCCTGTCAGAGCTTTAAAATTCAAAAGAATGAGGGTTGAACTGGTTGATGCTGGTTATGGTGAAATGAAGAACATAGCTAGATGGTCTGAACTGAGGTTGGTGGAAAGTTATAAAAAGCTTGAAGAGAAAAGAAAGACTGATCCAACTCTTCCACCAAAACCAACTTACCCCGATGATGAACAAACTAAATCCCATCAGACCCTTTCCTTTGAAACTCTGATCCCCTCATCAGACATTACAAATGCTGCCAGAAGACAAGTCAAAAGGCAAAAGGAAATGTCTGAAGAAGATCAGAGAAAATTTGTTGAAACATATGTGAAAGAGGGGATCTTCAACCAAGTCAGGTACTTTTCTGATCCCATCAGTGAAGAATTAAGAAGAATATTTGGGAGGCCTCCATCACCAAACTCATCATCAATAAACTTGCAACCCAAAAATCCACCAGACTCAAAAATTCTAAAATAGAAGGTTGACAAAGCCACCCATGAATTGACATTGCTCAGGTCTAATGGAAAGATCCAGAAAATGTCCATGGATGATGCATACAGTCTGAGTGCACATGACCTCATGGATCTTATAAGTTTGGAACTTGAAAGGGAAGCTGATGATCTCTACTCTTTTAACTTTGAACTTCAATTGAAGGGTCAGATTAGAGAGAGTCTGATGAGGAATAAAGATCAAGAATAAAGACTAGTTTTGGCATAATCTGTTCTAGGGGGAGATTGTTGGGTCTGCTGACCTGGAAAAGAACAGATGATTGAAAGCCAAAATATTATAACTGCTGATCATCAATAAAACAGTGCTCTTCCCAAACGACTGATGACTCTAACTGCTGATGACTAAAGTGCTGCTGATCTAAAGTGCTGCTGATTGAAGAAAACAACTGTTGATCAAAGTGCTGACAAGGAACAATACAAAGTGCTGACAAAGACTAAAGGTCTGCTGGAGTCAACAGCATTTAGGCTCCAGCAGATGTTGAAGACTATCAGAGGTTTCCTATCAGTTGTTTAGTTATCAATAGTTTATTCAATGTAACAGTAGTTTAGCATAGCAGATGTTTTATGTTGTTAAGGTAGTTAGCTGTCACTGTCTAAGGTGACGTCAGTCTTAGGTCATCAGTGCTTTGGTTTGTCTATAAAAAGAACAGTGCCTGTACTGTTCTATTCATCACTTCACACATTCTCTGCACAAACAAAGTATTGAGTGATCAGGCTGAGGGGGAGCATTGTAATAACTTGTACTAATCTGTGATGATGAATGAAAAGTACTTGTTTGAAAGCAATTGTTCAATTGGTTAAGATTACATAGTTTATATTTCCGCTGCACTTACCATTTTTAGTATTCATCCATCTTTCTTACTTAAACATCTTAACAAATCAAACTCTCAGATCCTAACAGTGGTGGGTGAAGGTGGAGAAGGAGATGGGTGGTGGGTCCCACTAAAGTTTTTAAATAGTAGAGAGAACTAAATAATTAGTCTCTGTGGTTTACCATTAGTTTCACCTTTGAGGTTGGTGGTGGGCCCCACTTAAGTTTCACCTTTGGTCCTTATGGTTTACCATTTGTCACGTGAGGGTAAACTCAGTTAAATATTAACCCCCGTTAGTGCTAATACCCTATTATGTTACAAAGACCAAACTTAACACCTTAACATGAAACTTTTAAACCGTATTACTTAAAGGTGAAACCAATAGTAAACCACAGGGACTAATTGTGTAGTTATCTCTTCATTTTAAATCTAAAAGATTCCATTTCAAAATTTGCAGCCAATGTAAATTGTGGTTATTTTCTGGGATATTCTTCTACAGCCAAGGCCTACAAAGTGTTTAACATAAGGACTAGGACTATAGAAGAAACTTTGAATGTAAAGTTCAATGAACTTTCATCCTTAAAATCCCAGCAAACCCTGCAGAACTGTTTGATTTAGATAAATTCAAATTTGAAGATATTACTACAAAAACTAATAGTGTAGGTACATCACAGTCTCCACAACAATATTACAGATTTGACATAGTGATTCCATCTCACTGCAAAGTCTTTTCTGCACCAGGGGGAATAGATGGTCAAATCATCTGTCAAAACTCTACCACTACTGTCAACCACTGTTGACTAGTCCTACCCTCAAACCAATGTGTCATCAAGTTCTTCCATTATTGAAACAACTATTGACAAAAGTCCATCTTCAGTTAACAAAAGTCAGTCTACCTATACTCCACTTGGACATATTCCCCCACCTCCATTTCAATAATCTGTTGGCACTCAAGAAGTGCAAACATATGTTAGAACAGATGACTTAAATCTCTGTCCTTAACCTTAAAATGCCATTATTCCATACAAAGGAGATTTAATCTACCTTAGAGCTCATCCACCAGACCAGATTATTGGCAACATCAATGAAGGGGTGCTTACAAGAAGTCAATCCTCAAACATTTGTCTTTTTGCTGGCTTCCTCTCACTCACACAACCTGTCAAGTAACAAAAGGCACTAAAGACAACAGTTGGGTAGAAGCCATGCAAGAAGAACTCCTTCAGTTCAAAAGACAATAAGTATGGGAACTTGTACCATTTCCAAAGGATGTTTGTCCAATTAGCACAAAGTGGGTCTTCAAAAATAAAACTGATGTAAAGGGTATTGTTGTCAAGAATAACGCTAAGCTTGTGGTTCAAGGCTTCTAACAAGAAGAAGGAATTGATTATGATGAAATATTTGCTCCTGTAGCTAGGTTGGAAGCCATCAAACTTTTCCTAGCCTTTGTTGTCAACCACAATATCAAGGTGTATCAGATGGACATCAAGTGTGCCTTCCTATATGGGAAAATTCAGGAGGAGATATGTGTGTGCCAACCACCACGTTTTGAGGACACTTTCCATCCAGATCATGTCTACGAGCTCAACAAAGATTTGTGTGACTTAAAACAAGCACCAAGGGCTTGGTATGAAACTCTTTCCACCATTCTCTTATCCATTGGCTATGCAAGAGGTAAAAAGGACAAAACTTTGTTTTTAAAATGGAAGGGAAAAGATCTAATGATTGTTCAAATATATGTGGATAACATCATTTTTGGATCCACATGTAACAAAATGTGTGAAGAATTTAGGGAACTCATGACATCAGAGTTTGAAATGAGTGCCATGGGTGAACTCCAATGTTTTCTTAGTCTCCAAGTTAAGCAATTGCAAAATGGTACTTTCATTCACCAAAACAAGCATGTTGAAAACTTGTTAACAAAATTTGACCTGAATGATTGTAAACCATGCAGTACACCCATGAGTACTACAAAATTACTCATTGTTGATGGTAAAGATGAAATGGTTGATCAGACACATTACATATGCATGATTGCGTCTCTATTGTACCTAACTGCTTTTAGGCCAGATATCATGGTTGCCACTTGTGTCTGTGCTAGATCCCATGCATCACCTAGAAAGTTAAATCTTATAGCTGTGAAAAAGGATATTCAGACACTTAAAAGGTGCTCCTACACATGGTATATGGTATCCTGCTAATGGAAATATTGAGCTTTCAGGCTATCCAGACAGTGATTTTGCTAGCTGTCAAACAACAAGGAATTCCACTTCAGGAGGGTTCCAGTTCTTAGGCAATGCTTTGGTCTCCTGGCAATGCAAAAACAGGCAACTATTTCAACCTCAACAGCAGGGGCTGAATACATTGCTACTGCAAGTTATACAACCCAAATTATGTGGCTTCAAAATCATTTACTAGATTTTGGTATAACTGCCCTAAAGACTCCACTCATGTTGGACAGTCAAGCAACTGAAAATTTCATCAAAAATCCAATATCCCATTCAACAACGAAACATATTGACATCAGACACCATTTTGTAAGGGACAACTATGAAAAAGGTTTGATTTCTCTGCATCATTTTCCAATAGAGGATCAGCTGCCAGATGTGTTAACAAAAGCTTTTGACACATCTACCTTAGAAAGCCTGATTTGTCGAATTGGTATGTTAAACAGGGATTAAAAGCAAAACTTTGTTTTTCCATAAATAAAAGCTTTAAAATGATGCCAGAAAAACCAAAAATTCATCCTTAAAAATAGTTTTGGTTGAATATCCGCTCAGATATCTTAAAAGTTTGTTCTGATAAAACATCCACTGTTTTATTAAACCAACCTCTGTTTGTCCAAAAACTACCACTGTTGAAAGGTAACCACTGTTTTCCATCATCTGTTGACTGCTTAACAGATGTTTCCAAACAACTGTCACCCATTACCATTCTTCAAACAATGCTTACCATGTGAGGCAGATCTTGGTTATCAGATCTTTCAAACAGATGCTTGCCACATCTGTTCTAAAAAAACAGACATTGGCCTTGTCAGCATCACTTTTTCATCCTATAAAACCCCAAGTTTCATCCAAACAGTGTTTACATTGTCTTCTTGAATTCAAAATTCTCAAAAGCGGTTTTCAGTCTCATTTACAACCAACTTCCATTTATTACATTAATCATGGATCTCAAGGTCCAAACTCCTCACAACTATCTACCATACGTGGTAAAAAACGATGATAACGCTCTATTCCACTTAATCATTGATGTCCTTGTGAACTCAAAATAATTATCCATTCTTACTGCTGATGCTCCAATCTATGTGAACATACTTCAAACTTTCTGATTGAATGCTGAGTTTCTTTTGGTAGACAAAAAGCCAACAACCATTTTGTCAAAAATTGGTGACACCGGTATCCAAATTACACCTCAATCCATCTCCACTACATTTTCATTAAATGACCTAGTAGGTAAAAATATATTTTTAACAAAAGTGAACTTCATACAGAGTTCATTGAGAGGGGTTATGGGGATCAATTGACTAGGGCAACCATTTTTAAACCACAATTCCCCTAGAAATGAAGTTCTTTTTCCATACCTTCTCATATGTCTCTCTATTAAGACTACATCTTTTAATGAGATTCCCTTGAAAGTTTAATATCTGGGATATGCCATTTTGACAAAAAAACTAATTACAATCTATCCTAGGCATTGTTCATGGACTTGGTAGCAAATGTGAAAGGCAGTAAATCAGGGTCTAACAATGTTTTTCTACTTTATTCTAGACTCCTAAGTTTTTTACTTACAAAATGTCTTACCAGTAAAAGATTTTCAAAATGGTAAAGTTTCTAGGATGAAGATTCTAACTAGTGAAATTTTACAAGAATGTTGGGTTCAAAAACCCAAGAAAAAGTGTCAAAAGTCAATGTGACACCCGCCAAATTCACAGGTCGAGTCTGTACAATTAACTTGTTTTGCTTCATTTCATTATGTGATTAGACTATGTGTATCGGTGCGCGTCAATGTTCGAATAATCATGTGGAATAAGCCTACCCGAATACAGTGAATATCATAGGGACCAACAAGTACAAACAAACGTATGGATTTTCACATAATATTTTGTGTAACCGAAACACATTCCCAAGACAAGCATGCATACAAATATGTATATATATACACGACACACATACATGGACACACACACACATAACACTACAAAACACTGTAACCCATGTATTTCACAAACAAGAGATCTTATCCATCTTCCACCACATTCCTAGGCATAGTTGACTTCCAAATCAATCTGGCCATTTGCCACCCCTAGAAATCGGCCCACTCTTCCCTAGGCAAGCATGCATCCTATTTAGTCAAAATGTCAACTAATTACACTAAAATGGCAAGTGGACTTTCCACCATCAAGTCCCATGTGAGTTGACTTCTCAAACTACAATTTCAATTCCCAAAATTCGGCCATAGCTTCATGAGGACAAGCATTCTTCCGTTGCTAGTCAACTCCTTATATAATAATGGAAACACCTTTTTGCACTACAAACTCCCATGGAGTTTGACTAACCACAATGAAGAACAACCTCCCACAGCCCCATCTCACCCTCACGACATATACATATGTATATGTATGTCTACATAATACCTTGCATAACCATCTAAACACTCTAATCAAGGTCTTACATCAATTTGGCTTCATGTCCAATCTCCACCATCACCTAGACTTGTTTGACTTCCAGTTTTGCCTCCCCACAAGTCCCAAAAATCGGCTAGGAACGATCCAAATGAAGCATGCACCAACTAGTTTCCCTAGGTCAACTATTAGCATGAATATAGAAACCACTTTTTGCGCAACAAAACCCATAATGTTTGACCTTCCTAAACAAACCACAACCCTCCTACCACCCTCACTCACTCTCGGCTATAAATATATGGGTCCAAGAGTTTTTGTTTTGCCGCACAACACTCATTAGACTCATTAACACAACCACACCTATACCTCTTCCCTTTTTGCACTCGGCCGACCCCAAGCAGCCGCCACCCGACCCAAAATCGATCATGAATCACCACAAGTAGCCAAACACGAGCCTTACACGTATTTTAGGAACCATATTGTGGAAGCTAGTCACCATTCTCGGTCCCTTTCGATTGCTTTCCGGTTCATCATTTCGGTACGTTAAAACAAGCTCATATTCTTTCAATTTTATTATTCCTAGTCGACATCATGCTCACCTGACCCTATATCTTACACGAACACACACTAATAAGCTAGTTATAAATGATACGACATGAAAACTTGGATTCATACATCTTATATACACGCATATACACATATACATGATATATTTACACCAGCGTATGCATGTATATCCCCATATACATACCCGCGTATATCTATACTATATTAATATGCATATATGATGGGCAAGATAGTAATTTAACAAATCTCTTAAAATTTGAAAAGGTACAACTCTTTATGCATTTAGTACAATCTCATTAAGCTTTGACCCATCCCCTTCCCTCTCAAGCACCCAGGTGATTCAAAATTCAAAATCATTTACCTTTTCATCTTCAACTCTCCTCAGATCCAAAATTTCGAAATTCAAAACGACAAAACTTCAACTCTCCTCTTCTCCCCTCTACTCCATGGATTCGGTAGCTTTGCTTGATTTTTCCACACACTCCGAACCAAACAAATTTAAACCACACAAGATACATATCTTTGATTCATCTTTGTGTTCTCTATGCGTTCTTCCCTGTTTGATCTACTAATATTCCTTTGAATCTACAGTCGTTTCGCAATAATCAGTCTTCACGATTACACCGTTTCTTAATTTGATGGATGTTAAAAAAATTTTGAAGTTACTCTACACAAAACTTTTTAGGATAGCTTAATTGATTCAGGATTGCAATTGTTCATGTAGTTAAAGGTAAGCACTTCTTCTTTTTTTTTTACTTTGTGTTTTGCTTATTTGATTTTTTTAGTGGTTTCTGTTTTCTAACGAAGATTCAGATGTGAGATGTGAGATGGGATGATGGTTGGTTTCATGTTCAAATCCCCCTAGATCCGTTAAGTTTATAGGGTCTTTTGTACGTGTGTTATGCAATTCAAGTGTTGAATTGAATCAAACATTATTAAAAATCAAATCTTGTTCTGTTTTAATCAGTTTACTAAGTGCAAATGAATTAGGGTTTTAGAGAGATTATTATTTTAGTATTATAAGAAGTTGGGTAATTTGCCATCTTTATTAAAGATTGTGAACGTGTTGTATGATAGGGACATGGATATCAAGGAACAAAGTGAGAACTTGAAGAACTGTGAAGCTTGGTTTGCAGGTTATTTGAAAGCAAAGTACTTTTCTGATAAAGATATTTATGGAGGTACAATTCAGTAGTTTGATGGGTTATTTGTATTAAATATGTTGATTAGTTACAATGGTGTCATTGAATAGCTTTCGACTCATACCGAAAGGGTTTTGAAGGACAATACATTTGTAAATACTCATTTTATTAGCTGAAGTTGATGATCATAGAAAAAAGTATTTACAGAAGTGTTTCTTGTTGTGTTCTGATCAGACGACATGTTAATATTTGATATTATTTTTGCAGGTGAAATATTTGAAGAAAAATCGATAATAGGCGGGATGACTATCAGGGCGAGCAGGTAAAAACTGTATTGAAAATTTGAAACCACAAGTTTTTTATATATGTCTTGCAGCATCAGTGACTAATTTCATAACGTGTTCGTTGGTTTTGGTTTACGTTTTTTTTCCAGTAAGGCTGGAACAAGATCGATCTTTTGCTGACCCGTTTGCTTACTGTAAGTTTGCCTGGAAAGAGGCCAAAACAGAAACAAATGCCAATCTTTCTAATGGAAAACACTCTTCCCATAAGAGTTCATAAGTTTTGTAGGCAATGGCGCATGACTGTATCTTATAACTTGCAGTTTAGGTGGTAATCTTTCTGTAAATCTGTGCATGATGCTAATTATGCATGTTTTTTCGTTTAGGCGGTAATCTTTCTGTAAATCTGTGCATGATGCTAATTATGCATGTTTTGTCCATAGTGTTGTAGTTTACAACTTGCAGAATCTAACAATACAGATCTAATTATGTTTATTCTTTTGGTGTTTTTCATTTGTGTTACTGAGGAAATTGCATTACTGATTTACAGAAAGATTACCGCCTAAACGACTTACTGAGGAAATTGCATTACTGATTTTGGCTTCTCAGGAAATTGCAGGTATAATATTGTAGATGATGCTCATATACGGGATACCAGTTTTTTAATGTAATCTGAAATGAAGAATTGCGTAACCGGTCAATGTGTGCACATTATGGTTCTGGTCAAACGGATATGAAGAAAAAACAAGCGTAACTAAGTCATTAGTTTACAAATTTACTAATTATGTTTGTCTTTTTATGCACTTTCAGGCCATCATGCAAAGTGTACATGTCTACATGAACAGAAGCTGTGACACAAGCTTAAGCATTGATTATGTCTTGCTACTGTAAATGAGAATCATTATCAGGTAATTAGAAATAATACTAAGGTCCTGTATCGGCGTATGATGGAACAAGAAAACTCTATTGTCGTTGTGAACCTATGATTTAATTACCATAACCCTGTCACATAATAAAAATGGCATTTTATATCGTAAGACGTAATTTCAAATATAAGAAGTATTTAGAGATTCATAAATAACTGACCCGTTTTGACCCAAAATGATTTTGGCTGGAATCCATTTTATAATTCAGTCTATTATAACCTGAACCCATTATGACCTGTTACCATAATGGCTGATGCAGTGATGCCTTAAATCAATATTTTATTTTTGACTTTGAGCCATTTATTTCAAAATTGATTCTATAGGTTTTAAATTTTATGTTAGAAAAATGCAATTACTAATTGCAAATTTGTACTGGATCAATTTGTAATTATATTTTGGTTATTTAAACAAACTTTGAAAAGAGTTTGAAGACAAACACGCTGGTGGGGAAATGAGGTTAGTTGACTTTATAGTTTGAATGCAATTTTTCCAAGAAAGCTCACAGATAGTTTGTTTTCTATTTTCCAGTTTATTTGGAAGTGCTATTCATGTAATAAGTATACCAAGAAATGAAAAATGTATTTGGGATGCAGTGAAAAAGTTGGTTATTTGCGTGTAGGAATCTTGGTTTTAAAAAGCTCTAGGTGTACAAAAGCGACGAGGTTTAAGCGCTTCGCGCGAAGCGCAAAAAGCGTGGGATTTTCGTACCCAAAGCCCACGCTAATTATATAAATTTTTTTTATATATCCCATATATATTCCATGAGTTTTTAGCTTCATTTACCCAAAATATACCTATAAATAAGGTTTTTATGTGATTTTACCGATATGTACAAGCCAAAAACACCAAGGTACAACAATTTTATGCATAAAAAATACCATGTGCACGTGAGGCGCGCGCCTTTGGGAAAAAGGATAGGCGCAAAGCCATGACTAGGCTGCGCCTTGCGTCTCAGGCGTGCTTTTTAAAACCCAGGTAGGAATTAGACCTCTGTTGATGCCCAAAAAGAAGTCAACTGTTTCAAAAGCTTTTCGTGTGAATATAATATCAAACTTATAATTCAATTAACTGTAGAAACAAAAAGAAACTAATTGCATGTTTTAGAACCGTAAGAATGATGTATTAGTATAATCAAGAATATTTGTTTTGCTTTTTATAGAGTTGTACCCTGTGTTTTAAAATGCGCGTCTAGAGCGCGCTTAAGCGTGGAGCGCACCTAGGCGTAGAGACTGGCGCCTTATGTAACCCTAGGCACACATCGTACGAAAAGCACAGGAAAAGCGCAATTTTTTGGCCAAAAAAGCCTCTGAGGCGCGCGCTTTTTGTACGGGGGTGTTTTTATGCTTAAAATTGTTATATATGTAGCTAAAAGGGTTGTATATTCAAGTTAAATCATATATAAACCTTATTTGTATCTATATTTTGGGTAAATGATGCTAAAAACCTATAGCATATATAAAAAAATTTATATAATCGTCTTGCGCTTCGCGTACGAAAATCCCACTGCTTTTGCGCTTTGCGCCTCGGTTTTGGACCTTGTCGCTTTAGTGCGCTTCGAGCTTTTTAAAACCAAGGTTGTTAAAGGTTTTACCTTTTCAAATCATATTTTGGTGCAGAGTGATGCATATCA
Organism: Ambrosia artemisiifolia; assembly: GCA_032199755.1. Classification (NCBI taxonomy): domain Eukaryota; kingdom Viridiplantae; phylum Streptophyta; class Magnoliopsida; order Asterales; family Asteraceae; genus Ambrosia; species Ambrosia artemisiifolia. Next base: position 25,527,287 of record CM063515.1, read on the forward strand.
AGCTACTGGCTGGTACAATCGAATGTGCTCGGGCGTTATTCAAGCTACTGGCTATTTCTATTATGCATAACTATGTATTACAAGAAAAGAAAATAAAAACAATGGTCTTTCATACATGTAATTTCAGTTTCACATTTCTCGCTACTTCATATTGAGTTAGGTTTATGAGTCTTATCTCTTATGTTGTAAATCCTCCAGCTTTGCAGTGCAGTACAGAACCTGTTTATGCAAACTTTACCAGTCTTATATTTTCTAAAAGGGCAAAGATATCCTTATTAAACTTGTTTATAGTTCATACACTTTTTCCTAATGTCACTATCATTATTCACCAAAACATATTCAAAACAAATACATACTTTTTTTTAAAGGCGTGTATATACAAAACTGGCAATCCATAGCCACAAGGTAAAGGATAAGTCAAACAATTATTCACGTTTAAACATGTTCACAAAAACATACATATTCTTCATCTTTACACCTGCCAGTCACTATTCACCTTTACAAGTTTGAGCTTTGACTTGACCTTACCAATTTTTTTTGGGAATCCCCAACGTTGACAAGTTGGACCATCTTTTAAAGATGGATAATTCCTTCATTTTAGTATCATCTGGTTGCTAAAGAAGTCAAACAAGAAGCTTTTGATATCAATTGGGATGAAGAATGGTGGTCGAACAATGCAGATGAGATAATTGAGATGTGTAAGGCATATGACTAAACTTTATTTTCATCACAATGCAAGTAGTGGACACACGGATGTTTATTTTTAACTTGTTATGTTTATCACTTATGTTTTTCTAAACAAACGAGTATTGCATTTCAAATTCTCAACCCAGCATCATCGTGGGGAATGTTTATCAAGTTACATAATAATTATTCAAATAAACTTATATCTGATCATAAGATACCGACATTGTAATCACGTATCTTTGGTTACACATACCATTTTTAGTCAGGTTATACTACATAGATTAGTCACTAAGTTACGTGATTGATGGAACAATTTCTTCTACTATATATTGACTTTACTCAACCGAAGGAAATGTGAGCACATTATTAAGCCTTTCATTATTTTTTTTAATCAAATAATGGATTTGCACACCACTTGACATGTATCTTACCATTTAAAATAACATCATGTGTTAAAAATTGAGATGTACGACTCATAATATAGATAAACCAGGATCGGTATTAAGAATAAGAAAGCTAACAAAAGTACCATACAATATACCACGACAAGGTTAATAAACTAATAGAAAACGAGTACCGCATTATAAATTGTCGTCACCGCCGCATCGCGCGGGTTTCTTACTAGTACACATAAGTGTATACGTGTGTGTATGGTATCGGTCATAAACCATAAACCCGACATTTGAACTCCAAACATATAGTTATAAAAATTATGGGCCATAAGAAACATGTGTTAGAAATAACTAACATGTGTCAACTACATTTATAACACAAGGGTTCTAAAACATGTGTTAAAACTCCATTTTTTTCCAAAGAATTCTTAACATGTGAATCTGGTTTCGACACGACTAGCTATTATTTCAACTGTAAACAAACGAGGAATTTACAAGAACTACAAGTTAAAACCATAAAACTTTTGAAGCAACAAGTAAAGTTACTATGAACATGTATTCTAAAGACATACAAATCTGGTGAACAACATGCATGATAAACAATTGAATATCAAGACTTAAGTTGTCCTCCTAAATTCTACGGTACTATAGTTCGGACTCTAGTTCATTCAAGCTTTTCATTTGCTAGTCTACTCGTACGAACGCAAGGTGAGTTAAGTGGCCTCTTTTAGTGTTTTAGTGTTTTACAACTTCGGGGGAGAAACATGCTTGAGACCTACATTTGTACATGATAACAATATGTGTTACATGAGTTAGACAACATTATCACAACAAAGTCCCCGGACAACCATAACCATTAACTTAGCAATAAGCCGTGGATCATATGAATAGTACTATTTGGGTTGACACCCCCTTTCATGGTGAGTCGCGCTAACCTTGAATACTGTCAAATGATCGCATGTTATCCATGTTTTGCAATGTTCTGTGATAAGGCATTGGTTGGGGTGTACAAGGAAGTCGGGGTTTGGTTATGGGGCTCATGGTAACTATATTCTACATGGAAACAGACAACAAACTTGGTGGGAAACAAATTGTTTTATCGAGTCATTGAAACCTATGGACTCACCAACTTTTTAGTTGATACCTTTAAGCATGTTTTTCAGGAAATCAAGCAAGGACAATAAGGTGGCAAGCTTAGGAATGCATGAAGAAGACTTTTCTTTTTGTTATTTGATGTAGTTGTTGAACTCATTTCCTTTGGCATGTAACTCTAATTGACATCAAGACCTTATTTGCTATGTGAAATGAATGACATTTAGTATTTCTCATGTAAACAATGTTTGTGATCTTCATATGCGTCTCACCTCGCGTTTCCGCCTTAGGCGGGGTGTGACAGTCAATGTTTCAAAAATACAAGCAAAGAGTGTTAAGTCAACAACTGTTGTCTCAACCTCTATTGCTGAGCCCACTGCTCCTGGTGACTATGGCTCTACAACCAGTGCTATGGAACCCACACCAGCCACTTCCAAAAGAAAACTTCCATCCAAGAAGCCCACCAAAAAGAAAACCAAAAGGGTAACTCTGGAGGATGAAATACCAGAGAAAACCCCTGTTGTAACACAAATGCAACACACAACCACTGTTGATACTTCCTCTCAACAGTTGGAAATATCTCAACCTAGCCAAACTCCTCACGTGTCCTCTCAAAAGGATCATGTTGTAAGCAAAAGGGAGCCACATCATGAAACATTTGACTCACTTGAGTATCTATTTACAAGTCTTTCTCCCAGGGCTGGATCTCTTTTAACTCCAAAACCCTCACCATCACACACCAGTCTTCCTATTCCACCCACACTTCAAACATTGTTTGAAGCTATTGACAAATCTTAAGCAAATACCAGTTCCTCTCAATCACATATTACTGAGAGTATGCTCCCACATGTGTCTGGGCTTGAGACAAGTCAATATGCTAGCACACAAATAGAGGAGGCTACACCCATGGAGTTCCATGTAACTCTTGGAGGTATTTCAAGTTAAGCAGCCACTCAACTGTAGAGACTATTGTCTCACTGCTGGACAATGGTTCCATAGCTAAGATTCCTTGAAGGCAACAACTGTTGAGGCTACAATTATAACCTCTGTTCTGTTGGAGGTGCCTAGTACCAAGAACAAGGGGCGTTTGGTTTCTTCTCTATGGACTTACCTCCTAGATTAGAACCAGTTACAACTACCACATCTGGTAGGAACTCAAATGATCCTATTAACTTAGGTGATAGATTAGGATACCGGGAATTGGCGGAGAGGGTGAACACTATTGAGTCATCAATTGAGATCAAGACTTATATGAAGACAATGATGCAAACACTGGTTGATCACTCCAAAAGTCAACCATCTACATCAGATATTGCTAATGAGCTATGGAAATCTGTTAATCCTATCATCATAGCTCAAAGAAAATTAGCAAACATCACCCAGGATTCCCACATGGAGCTTATTAGAAACACGATGGAGGCCAGATACAAAGATACACAAGCCGATATCAAGGATATTAATGACCACCTCTTGAAGACCACTGGATCTTCCCCTACTACAATTCTTAGAGATGGTGATGATGCCAAAAAGGGGGAGAGTGAGCAAGAAAGACTAAGAAAATTAAAACATGTAAAGGAAGTCCCACCAAAACTATCCAATGGTTCCAAGGTGCAGCCATTTGCTGCTACTAAATTAGGGTCTGCTTCTCAAACTTCTACTGAGCAATCAACTGGTGAAAAAGAGAAGAGGGTTGATGAAACCTCTAATCTGATTGCTGAAAAGATGAAACCTTGTTGATTAAACAAAGAAAGGTTGAATAGAGGATGAAAGAAGATGTGGGATCTTCTAAAAGGAAGAAAATGCCAGCAAGACATGTCAGACAGCCACCATCAGTTCTTAAAATATCTGTCATTTAATTAACTATTGTAACCTCTGCCACAACCACTAAAGTCATACCTACATCAACCACCACTACTACAACTTCCATACCCTCACCACCAAAATCATCCAATCAAACCACAACATCTGTTGGCATTGAACAACTGCAAAAGGATGTTACCACAATATCTGCCATCATAACCTTTCCTACCACTTCACAATCACCACAAACACCCACCAGAATGCCATCTCCATCATCTCCTCTTGTCTTATACAAGAGAAAGAGGAAAACCTATATGGTATAGGACGATGAAGAAGAAACCACACCTACATCACAACCATCATCTACTCCCATTCTAGCCATTCCGTTATCATCTTTTTCACCCTACACATCCTCACTTTCACCTCATTCATCCACTACCAAAAGACCAACACCAACCATTCCCACCATCATCTAACTGAGTGCTCAGTATCCCCTTGAGATTGATATTATTCAAAGGGAAATTCAATCATTTTATAATACTGAGGATCCATCACACCTATCTTTTCCATCCCTCCAAAACCATCCCAAATCTAAGAATGTTGATAAATACCTAAAGCTAAGGGTCAAGCAGGCAGAGGCAATTGCCAAGGAGAAATGTATAGGGAAAGATGACATGACTGCTCAGGAATCTTGTCAGCAAAACATAACAAACTCAGAAGAATTGAAGATTATGCTAAGGTGCTGAGCAAGTCCATGTTAGAAAGAATCATCAGTGGTGATCTGGAAAAGGATTTTAGGGAGGCTTATCTTGATCACATCATGTCTCACAAACCATACAAGGCCACCAGAAGTCAGTTTGTTGGTTGGACCACTAAAGCCCTCAAAGACGAGATTGCAGAATTAAAAAGCTACTTAAAAATCGTAGGGCAAAATTCTACTCCTCTAGATTTCAAGAAAGGAAAGGTAAAAGACCCATAAAGGGCCTTAAAATTCAAGAGGATGAGAGAAGAGCTGGTTGCTACTGATTATGGACCAATGAAGTCTATTGCAAGATGGTCAGAGCTCAGACTGGTTGAGATATACAAAGAGTTAGAATAGCAGAGAGAGAAGGATCCCTCACTTCCTATTAAACTAGTTTATCCTAATGATGAAAAATATGAACACCCTCAACAGACCCTAACTCTTGAAAGTTTGCTCTTAACATCTGATCTCACCATAGCTACTAAGAAATAATCTAAAAGGCAGAAGCAGATGTCTAAGGAAGACAATAAGAAGTTTGAAGATTCCTTTGTGAAGGAGGACATTGTTTATCAAGTAAAGTTCTACACAGATACTGTGAGTGATGAACTTAGAAGAATCATTGGGAGGCCATAATCACCAAACTCATCTCAAATAAAACATCACCCAAAAAATCTCCCAGATTCAAAAATTCTAAAGTGGAAGTCGAACAAAGACAACCATGAATTGACTCTGCTCAGATCTGATGGAATGATCAAAGGCTCAGCATGGATGATGCTTATGGTCTAAAAGCAAATGAAATCCAAGACTTGTTAAACCTTGAACTTGATAGGGATGCTGAAGATATGGTCTCTTTTAATTTTGAACTTCAATTTAAAAGTCAAATTAGGGAGAGCCTGATGAGGAATAAAGATCAACAATAAAGACTAAGTTTTGGCATCATCTGTTCTAGGGGGAGATTGTTGGGGCTGTTGAACCTGAGAAGAACAGATGAATTGAAAAGCCAAAACATGCTAACATTTGGTCCCGATAAAACAGTACTTAGAGGAAGAAGATCCTCCCAAAAGACTGTTGACACAACAATTGCTGAGTAAACAACTGCTCATACAACAACTGCAGATCTAAACAACTGCTGATGAAGAATGACAAAGTCTGTTAGAGTTAAAGTCTGCTGAGAAGATACAAGGTCTGTTGAAGCCCAGTAGTACTTAGGCTTCAATAGATGATGAAGACAGATGTTTAATATGTAACAGATGTTATCAATAGAACAGTGATTGTAATGTAGCAGATGTTAGAGTTTGTAAGAGTTGTTAGCTGTCATTGTCTTAGGTGACGTCAGCTTAGGTCATCAGATGTTTGGTTTGTCTATAAATAGAACAGTGCCTGTACTATTCTATTCCTCACTCTGCACCAAACATTCTTTGTACGAACAAACACCGAGTGATCAGGCTAAGGGGAGATTGTAATTCTTGTACTAAAGTTAATCTGTGATGATTAAACAGTAAAGTACTTGATGAAAGCATTATCCTATGTGTTATAATTTAAAACTTTAATTCCACTGCACTTTCCGTTTTTATTCTATCTTCATCCACTGTTTCATTACTTAAACATCATAAAAATCAAACTCAGATCCTAACAGATGTGAAATGTTTTAACCTTTTTTTATTTTGTGTAACCTACAACGATAAAGGAGTGTTTTGTAGCATATTTTGCCTTTTGTTATCTTAATTAACACTCAATTTAGTCACTTACAATAGATAGTGAACTTAGTCACTTATAATAGATGAGGTTGATCATCCTCCTTTTGTTATAAAATATTGATCAATTATGGTTAAGTGTATTTGTATTTATTTTGATATTTAAGATTACTTATATTGGCTATAACTTGGTAGATAGGTATACGTAATTGTATCCATAGTAACAATCATCATTGATCATTGTATATATATGCTTTGCAGCTTAGGTGTAGGATGTGTTTGACTTATGTGTTTAAGGGATTGCCTTTTAAGCTGTTTACAGTATTTGGATGGTATCATTAGTGCATAGTGTACAGATTAGTAGAGATAAGAAATTGGTACCAACAGGTACCATACCGAAAAACTGGTCCGAGTGTTTTTGGGACGGTATTCAGTACCAATTTTGCATACAAAATCGATACTAATACTTTCGTTACGGTACTGGTAGCATACCCAGCTCATCCCTACCCTAAATGGTCACAACTTCTGCTCTTGATTTGTGATCACTTTCTATTTTGTTTTTTAGATATTTTTTCACACATATGTGAGCACTTTGCGAACATTTTTAATAGTTAACTTTTTATTAATTAGTTTATCTTGATGAGTCGGGTCAAACGGGTCACGGGTCAATTAAGTCAACTGGCTCAGCTGGGTATTCGACAGTTTGTTTAGGTGTTTCGTTTATTATTTATGCAGTATTTTTAGTTTGAATAAGTCTAATAAGTAAAGATTAAGTTGGTTAAGGTTTGACCGGATTCTTTGGTTAAGAATGTGTACGTTAAAGAGTGGGTCATCACTCATCCGGTTCCTTAGGTGAAGTACTATATTTTTGCTATTTTTATGGTTTACGTTACTTCTGTAAAGGCTATTTATAGCTTGTTATTTTATTCAGTAAAGGTGCAGCTTTTCATTTCTTTTCTAAACCTTCTGCAAGTTATATCTTCACATCCATTGAAAGGCAACACTTCTCTTTATTTATTCTGTTTTCTACATGAGCTTGTGAGAGTTTCATTGTGTGACTGTGAGCCTGAAACCAACATTTGGTATCAGAGCTCTAGGCTCATACCAAGGGTTTGCAAGAAGCAAGTTCAACACTGATTCATGTAATTAGTCAGTGAAGAAAAAAAAACAGCAAGCAGCAAGGGAAACGATTGCTTAAAACCAGTCGTTTAGTAGCAAGTTGAAGCAAGACGCAGCAAGGTAAAGCAAGAGGTGCCAAGATTAAAGAAAGATCAGCAAGAACAGAAGCTGAAAAGAGCAAGAAAGGAAGATTTAAGCAAGAATCTAGCAAGAAATGGCAGAAAACGCAGGTGCAGTTACGGTTCGCGAGCTAGGTAATGTGACCCTCCAATGTCCTAAACTAACCGAGACAAATTATACGTCATGGGCGATCTTGATAGAGACGATACTAAGAGCATATGGGTTGTGGGAGTTGCTTGATCCAGTCACAGGAGCATCCGGTGATGAAAAGAAAAATCATACCACAAAAGCTGTAATTTTTCAAACTCTACCCGAAGACATTCTTTTGCAGGTTTCTAAACACAAAGACGCAAAGGATGTTTGGGAGTCGATTCGGGTTCGGTACTTAGGAGCGGATCGAGTCCAAAAGGCACGTTTGCAAACTCTTAGAAGCGAGTTGGAGTTGCTAAAGATGAAAGACAACGAGACAATCAATGACTTTACAGGTAAGAAAAGTGCTATCATGGAAAAATTTAAAACTCTTGGTTCGCATCTTGAAGAAGAATTGGTTGTGAGAAAGTTTCTCAATGCGATGCCAAGAAAATACATCCAAATTGTAGCCTCCATCGAGCAATACTCGGATATTGAAACCATGTCGTTTGAAGAAGCGGTGGGAAGACTCAAAGCATATGAAGAAAGGCTCAAAAGTCATGGTGAAAATGATGAAGATTAAGGGCAACTTTTGTTGACTAATGGTGGGCATGATGATAGGCAATATGGACGCGGAAGAGGTCGAGGAAGAGGATCGGCTAGAGGTGAAAGGCGACGTGGAAGTGGTTCGGGTCGAAGCGATAAGAGTGGCTTTAGATGCTATGAGTGTGGTACATTTGGACCCTTTGCAAATGAGTGTACTAAATGGAAGGATAAGGAGAATGTAGCTAACTTGATTGAGTTGGAGGAACCACTACTTTAAAGAAACGGGTCGATGTAAAGATTATGGGGGTAATCTTGATGGGTCAGGTCAAACGGGTCACGGCTCAAATAAGTCAACTGGTTCAGCTGGGTATTTGGCAGTTTGTTTAGGTGTTTTAGTTTAATATTTATGCAGTATTTTCAGTTTGAGTAAGTCTAATAAGTAAAGGTTATGTTGGTTAAGGTTTGACAGGATTCTTTGGTTAAGAATGTGTACGTTAAAGAGTGGGTCATCACTCATCCGGTTCCTTAGGTGAAGTACTATTTTGTTGCTACTTTTATGGTTTACGTTATTTCTGTAAAGCCTATTTATGGCTTGTTATGTTATTCAATAAAGGTGCAGCTTTTCATTTCTTTTCTAAACCTTCTGCAAGTTATATCTTCACATCAGTTGAAAGGCAACACTTCTCTTTATTTATATCGTTTTCTACGTGAGCTTGTGAGAGTTTCTTTGTGTGAGTATGGGCCTGAAACCAACAGTTTAATGATTTTGTGATTGATTTGCGACCAAAAAAAGTTTGTGACTGGGGTTTGTGCCTTTTTAGAACTCGTATACAAAACATGTGTGCAATGTTATCATATTTTCATACGTTAGGACTTAAATAAAAAACAATTTTTTTTATGAAAAGGGCATGATTTAGGAATCCGCTCTGAGCCCCTTAGAAAGGATTGAGCAAAGATAAGTTTACGAAACTTATTGAACTCATACAAATGAACTACAAAAACGAAGACCATAATGTCAGATCAAATTGTCCAGAAGAATTTGCATTTCATATGAACTGCAGAATGAGACCATCATGTCAAGACTTGTAGTTCAACTATTTCTTAAATAGAGAGAGGAATCAGATGATACATAATGGAAGCATTATCACTAGGGAAATCATTCTATAATAACACATATGATCCTTTAATTATTTCTTATAGTTTAGTCACACACTCACACAACAAAAACACATAGACTGTTACATTTGTATTACACACCTTTAACCATGGATATGATTTGAAGCTTAGAACATCACAAAGCAAGACGTAATGATCTATTCATCGATCATTTTCATATTACCAAGGGGACTATTGAAAGCTTGAAAGTCACAATACTTGCAACTTGATGGCATGATAGAACCACTAGCCAAATGATGATGGTTATTACGATCGATGTTTGTTGGCTTAAGATACTTTCGCGAAATCACAACAGAATTTATGACATCATCATGTGGATGGAAAATCGAGAGAACATCGAACCCTTGAAGATCTTGAGGGTCCACCACTGGGTAGAGAAAAGCACGAGCACCATGGGCGCTCCGTAGCATGAGGATGGCACCAGGGGCCATGTACTTGGCCAAATGTTGAATAACCTTAACTTTTTCATTAACATCCATCCCTACTAGTGCAGCCAAGAAAATCACATCATACTCTTTCAACTCATCAGTCACATCCATTATATCCGTTGTGTGGAAGACCATTCTTTTGGACAAGTCATCATCAGAAGCAACGAGACGAGAGGCCATTGAATTTGCCAACGAGTCAATGTCATAGTTGTGGAAAGTTGTTTCCTTGAGATGGTAAGAGGCCAAGACAATTGAGGTGAGGGGTAAGGGGCCTGATCCCACAAATGCGACACGCTTAGGGGCTTGTGCTATGGTGGAATAGTGTTGATTGAGGATGTTGTACTCAAGGCGGCTAAGCTTAAGGTAATTGGAGTAGTAAGGAAATACGTTGAGGTGGTGAAGGGGATTTTTGAATGAGCCTAAAATGGTGGAGAAGTGTGCTTCAAGATGGCCCTCGGCCTCGCCACATAGTCTAATGAGCTTAGACCTAATTTCCTGGATATTCTCCGGGAGAGTGGCTATGTTGATAGAAGAGTGTGGGATACATGTGTGGACAAGTTCAGTGAAGAGGTTGTCAACCTCGTTACACGGTTTCAGTGTGTCAAGTGTCGAAAGTTTTTCATAAATGTCACAGACTTTCTTCACTAGTGTGATATTTTCTTGTTGGGATTCCATGTGTATGAAACAGTTCTAGATTTTTAAATTGGTTTGGGCTCTTCCTAGTAGACAAAATCCAAGTATGTTAGTGTTGAATTGTGAAGTGCTAGTGGATTATATATTTATAGGCACCTGTTGGTGCCACACACCATCAAAGAAGGGGTGAACCTTGCGTGGTTTCAATATGTAAAAAAAAAAATGGTCATGACAAAATTGAATACTGAACTCTTTAATTAAACTTCAACTACTCTAATAAGTATTATTTTAATAAAACTTGATAGGTGCAACAGAAGAGATGTTTACCAAATCTATGGTTTTGACTTTATATACATAATGCATACATACACGTATATATGTACATATTTATGTATATCTCATGTTCTCTGCCACACTCACAATTAACGACGTGTTATCAATATTATTTGGAGAATTGATGCCAAAAAATCTTATGCTTTCACATTTGGTTGTTCACACTATCTCCGTAATATATATACATGTGTGTATAGAGGAGGGTAATCTATATCTATATCTATATCTTCTATATCTATATCTATATCTATACTATCTATACTACTATATAATGGGTTCTACATGGGCAACATAGTAATTTTCATTTAATTTTAAGACACATAAAAACATTGTTTTTACATTTGGTACAAATGTTAATGCATAAATAATTTCTTATTAACAATATTGTCCCTCTACATTTTAGCATTTAATAATGTAGTGTAATAAATGATAAACAATAATGTAGTGTTATTACATCTAGAATTATATTTATAATCCAATACTATTTTATAAAAGCTTGTAAAAAACTTATTAACTTATACTAAAAATAATACATAAAAATTTGACTAACATATTTAAACTCAAATAAAAGAAATAGGCATTGTCCCATTCCTTAACCCTGTCAATATTTCCACTCTTCAGGATCTGCTCGAGTGGTTAAATAGGTGTCCGGGGTCCAAGAACTGGAAACGCATCGTCTTAACAGTCGCCTACGCTGCTGTGTGGAGGATTTGGCTAGCCAGAAACGTCTAATTGTTCGAAGACAAGTCTATTCAACCGAGGAAATCTGTGGATCTCGTAAAAGAAGACGCCTTTGTGTGGCTAACTCATAGGTCGAATCTGCGGATGCCGACTTGGGATAAGTGGGTAGATTTTGATGTTACTAGCTGCGTATAGGGGCTGTTTTGTTGTCTGTTTGGGGCCGGGCTGCTCGGATTTTGCCAGTTGTTTTTTTTGTTTGGTGTTTGTATTCCCAGCCTCTTGCTGGCTCTTTATATATATGTGTGTATAGGCTAAGTATAGAGAAGAAACCCAAAATTTTGAAGAAACCCCCACAAACCCATTGTGTGGATGTGAGCATTCCACATCACCAACTAAACAAATCATTTTTTATTAACCCAAGGGCTATTTCAGTAATTTCTTCCCTCTCTCTCTATCAAATGTCAGGTATATATCTTCTTCTTCTCTCTCTGATTTTTTCAAAAATTTGATTTCTCTCCATTCCCTCTCTCCTCTCATCTCTATCAAAACTAGATCTGCATCAAAAACCCCATCTAAAGCACCAGATCTGTAACAATCGTTGATGCATCATTCGGGTTTGATTATATGCAAGCTGTTGACAAAATAACGCGGTAGAGTGACAGTTAGGTGATGCTAATGACACCTATATACGCGTCTTCTTTTGTAAGTTGTAACTGCTTTCTAGAGTTTGTTATCTGGTGTGTTCGAGTCCACCGTAGAAGTGGTTTCGAATCTGTATGTTATTAAATCCTGGCCATCCATTAAAGTAAGGATGGTTATTAAATTATTATTTAATTTATTTAATTTGAATAATTCGGTTACTTTTTTTAATTAAATTCAACTTTTATTAAGCCGTTTTATTATTGTTTTATTTATGGAGTTTTAAAGATTCGGTTGTCTTTGATTATTTTGTTTTTCTTGTGACTTTAGGTTAACTTGTATAGGATGAGTGTGTAATTGTGTATGTTTTTAAACTTCAAAAAATATTTGTTTATATATGAGTGTATAAGTATTGACTTTTAAAAATTATAAAGTTATTATCCTTTTTGGATTTAACATAGATGGCAGTTGGAGGAGTTGAGTTTACATGCACACCAAGTATTTGTTTTAATGCCTCAATGAAAGATTCCCCCTTTTTGTTATATTATTTGGGCGTGTGTTGTTGGAAATTGCTAAATTGAAGTTGGTAACTTTGTTTTGAGCTGGGGTTTTTTTTTTTTTTTGAAAGACTTTAGTTTATTGTTCTTTTTTTGAAGTTTTTTTTACAAGGAAGTTAATTACTTAGTTGTAATCTTTTTTGGATGTCTACTGTTTCGTATGTAACAGCACTACTACGTGTGTAGCATATGTTTTTTTGCAGTCAAATTCTGTTCTATGTTTTCTAGCATATCAAATTTTGTTCTATGTTTACTGCAGACTGCAAAATTTTTGTCTGTGTTTTTCCTGTTACACATGTAACACTCGTGTGTTTTTGCACCATGCCTGTCTATTTTCTTTTTGTTTTCTAATTAATGAGTTTTTTTTATGTTACCTATGTTTTTTTTTTACAGAAAATGTCTTGTGTTGGGGGTTAGGTGGTTTAATATTTTATTTTTTTTTAAGTTGGAAATAATTGTTTTTTTGTGTGTTACTAGCATCTCTTTTTTTTTTTGATATTATGTTAAACATCGAAAATGATTTTTCGTTTTGTGTTTTATGTTCGTAGTATCAGTATCTTGGTGTTTAGTTATGGTGTTTTTATCGTCTATATTTTCGTATAATCTTTGTGTTGAGCTAGGCTGTTTACATGTGTAGCATATTTGTTTTTTTGCAGTCAAATTCTGTTCTATGTTTTCTAGCATATCAAATTCTGCTCTATGTTTACAACAGACTACAAAGTTTGGTCTGTGTTTTCCTGTTACACATGTAACACTCGTGTGTTTTTGCACCATGTCTGTCTTTTTTTTTTTTGATATTATGTTAAACATCGAAAATGATTTTTCGTTTTGTGTTTTATGTTCGTAGTATCAGTATCTTGGTGTTTAGTTATGGTGTTTTTATCGTCTATATTTTCGTATAATCTTTGTGTTGAGTTAGGCTGTTTACATGTGTAGCATATCTGTTTTTTTGCAGTCAAATTTTGTTCTATGTTTTCTAGCATATCAAATTATGCTCTATGTTTACAGCAGACTACAAAGTTTGGTCTGTGTTTTCCTGTTACACATGTAACACTCGTGTGTTTTTGTACCATGTATGTCTAATTTTTTACTAGTATGTGCATGTTTGTATGAGTATTGTAATGTGTGGAATGTATGTTTGCATCTGTTTCCTATATTGCGTCTGTTTCGTATGTAACAACAAAATTAAGTTTGTTTGTAGTCATGGATAAAACAAAAGTCACTAGTCATGGATAAAACAATGTTTGTTTGTATCAGTTTCGTATGTATTTTTGTAATCCAGATTGTTAACATACGTTAACACAGGGGGGGGGGCTTTACATGTAAATTGATGATTTTTGTTTTTTTTTTTGCAGGTGAGCATATTTTTTGCATTAAAGATGAAGATGATTATCAAGAATGAAGTGTAGACAATTTTTTTTATTTATGATAGTTTTTTTAGCATTTGTTGATTGTAATGACCGTTTTGATTGTTTTTTAGCTTTTGTAAGAAACATTCTTGTGTACATTTGAATGTTTTTGCTTTGAAAAATCACTTAGACCTTTTTGTTACGTATGCAACAATGCTGGTACAATAAAACAAAAAAAAACATGGTCTAATAAAAAAATTTAATAAGCCTAAATTTTTAAATAATATGAACTGGCGACACGTTTATTTACGTATGTAACATTACTGGTGCTGGTAAATTTAATCGAAAAAATAACATGGTCTAATAAAAACTTAACAAGTCAGCATTTTTTTAAATTAATATGAAACTGTCTTGACGGTTTTTACGTACGTAACAGCACTGGTGCTGGCAAATAATATGAATCTGATTATGCTTTATTAATAAATAAAATTGTTTTTTTTAATCACTAAAAATCTGATTTTGTAAAGGAAAAAGTATGAGAGAGAATGTTGGAGAGAGAAGATTAGTGAGAGAAATAGAGAGAGAGATGATTGATTGGATGGAGAGAGAAAAGGGTACAAATTACCCTTCTAACCTTTTTTGTCATCTTGTATGATTATAATATTAACTTTTAATCTTAACCATTGATCAAGTAGATTGGATGGTGGAGATGAAGTTTACAAGGTTTCTTCATTTTAGGTGAGTTTTTATTTAAACCTTCCCCTGTGTGTATATATATATATATAAAGCGTTTCGCCGTTCAAAAAAAAAGGTCATTAGAAAAACTAAAATAATTGTCAAACAAGAATACATGATGACTTTTGGTTTAAAAGTACAACAATTAAATAACTTATTAACTTATACTAAAAATAATACATAAAAATTTGACTAACATATTCAAACTCAAATAAAAGAGATAGGCATCGTCCCATTCGTGACTGACTCGGTCATTAGCAAAACCAAAATAATTGCCAAACAAGAATACATGATGACTTTTAGTTTAAAAGTTATTGTATATGTAATAAAAGTTTACGGTTAAAAATTACAATCAGACAAATGTTGTGTTAATCAAAAGCAACGACATGGTTATTGTGTTAATCAAGAGCAACGTCATGGTTTTTATGATCCGCGCATACAACACAAACTTCTCCTTCACATCTATAGGTGTCTCATTAGAGGAAACAATCGCCAACATGAGAAATGACGTATATACATTCGGAGCATATTAGGGAATATACCCCAAAATCAACCAGTTAGTATCAGGGGATGGCAAACCCATACCACACGCGATTCTTTATTTTTTATGGCTTCATTTAGAGGATTTAACTACTTTTTTTTTACCATAGACTGAAATCTTGTCTTCTGCTTTAATTTTTCAGTATTCTCCTGCGTCACTTTATATTTTCATACGTGCTTTCAATATCAAAGGACTTCCACCAAAATAATTGTCAAACAAGAATACATGATGACTTTTAGTTTAAAAGGTATTTATATGTAATAAAAGTTTACGGTTAAAAATTACAATCAATAAAAAGCAACGTCATGGTTATTTTGTTAATCAAGAGCAACCTCATGGTTTCTTTGATCAAATGTCATGGTTTCTTTGATCCACGCATACAACACAAACGTCTCCTTCACATCTATAGGTGTCTCATTAGAAGAAATAATCGCCAACATGAGAAATGGTGTATATACGTTCGGAGCATATTCGGGTATATACCACAAAATCGACCAGTTAGTACCACGGGATGACAAACCCATCCCACACACCATTCTTTATTTTTTATGGTTTCATTTAGAGTATCTAGCTACTTTTTTTTACCAGATACTGAAATCTTGTCTTCTGCTTCAAGTTTTCAGTATTCTTTTGCTTCACTTTATATTTCCATACGTGCTTTTAATATCAAAGGACTTCCACCAAAATAATTGTCAAACAAGAATACATGATGACTTTTAATTTAAAAGTTATTGTATATGCAATAAAAGTTTACGGTTAAAAATTACAATCAGACAAATGTTGTGTTAATCAAAAGCAACGTCATGGCTATTGTGTTAATCAAGAGCAACCTCGTGGTTTCTTTGATAAAATGCCATGGTTTCTTTGATCTGCGCATACAACATAAACTTCTCATTCACACCTATGGGTGTCTCATTAGACGAAACAATCGCCAACATGAGAAATGACGTATATACGTTCGGACCATATTAGGGAATATACCATAAAATCGACAAGTTAGTACCACGGGTTGGCAAACCCATCCCACACGCCATTCTTTATTTTTATGGCTTCGTTATAGTATTTAGCTACTTCTTTTTACTAGAGACTGAAATCTTGTCTTCTTCTTCTTCACGTTTTCAGTATCCTCCTGCATCGCTTTATATTTTCATACGTGCTTTCAATATCAAATGACTTCTCTTACATATATTGTGTTCAGGAGTATTGCTTTTAATCATTATTTTTCACTTATGTTTTTTGTATTTAGAAAACTTTATGGTGTCATCTATTGTTTTAAACTATGGGTTAATTTTACACCACATGATATTTATTACAAACTTAAAGTGTTATTCTACTACAACATCTACACCTACTTTCTACTAAAATTGTACGTCGTCCGATCATATATTACACATTATCAATATGTTTGTATAATGTACAACACCAACAACCTGATTGATCAAAAGCAACAGCCAAACACAATGCAGCTCTGCCGCAACGTGCGGGTTCCTGCTAGTATTAATAGTGAGAACAAATGAAAAAATTAATAAAAATATTTTTTTAGTACAACCCTCATTATAATTAAGTACAACATTAAAAATCTAATTTACCACTTAAATAATTCATCTCTCCTCTCAAAATCACTCTTAATAATTTTTTTACACGTGTGTAAATACAACAAATTTACATACGTGTGTCAGTCTTTCCAAATTGGGTTTTGACAAATTTACGAAACACAATCAGATAATCACCTTCTTTGGGTTTGTGTTTCAAAAGGAAAGCCCACACCGAGCAACTGTAATCACATCAATGGTTAAAAAATAATTCGCTCGGGTAAGTGATGGAGTTCGGTATTTTCCCAATATATCATAGTGAAGAATTCAAAACAATCCTTTGTCTTAATAAACTTACAGGATAAGGTAAACTGGTATGTTTGGCCTTTGCACATGGATCAGAAATCTCATTACCAATCTTTAGAGATGCATTCTTAATGAAATCAAGACAAGAAATCTTATTGCTTAAGGCATGCCCTAAATGTTTATGCCAAATATCATAAGTCCCATTCTCTCCTTCCTTTCAATCCCCACCATGTCCATATGATAGAGTCATTCCTTGCATTTACCAACTCCAGTTAATCTCTTAGAGTTCAAAGACAGTCACTATACAGTGCATTCTTTGCTAATCGACTAACAGATAAGAGGTTGCAAGTGAATCTTGGGACGTGTAGAACTCTTAGGATTAGTTTTCCATTGGGTAGAATGCACGACTTCTTTCCCTTAACAGGTATAGAGGAACCATTGGGTAGGACAACCGTAACTCGTTTGTTGTCTTAAAATCATTACCAAACCGATCCATTTAGTGAGTTATGTGATCGGTGGAACCTGAATCCACAATCCATCTGTTGACAGAATTGAGTTTACCTCCCAGATTGGCGACGAGCAAAGTATCTTCTTTGATTGACATGTTTGCTGCAAAAATACCCAAAAAATTTGTGGGTATTGATCTTTGTTCAAACCAGGTATAGGACTTTTTCTCGCTATTGACAAAAGTTATTGTGGTTCCAATCATGGTGTCGGCTTGAAAGGATTTTAGGGTTTTGGCTTGGTCGAGCGACGGAATACCTGCTCTGATACCATGAAGAAAGTGGATTGAATATATTTTGTGTATTGCAATATTTTTCATATGTAAAGCTGTGATCTTATAAAGAATAAAAAAAAACTTGAAAGGCTAAATACAGAACCAAATAATCTATTATTCTCCGAATAACAATTATAAATAAAAATAAATTATTTTCTTTTTTAAAAAGTAGACTATGTGATTGTTTACTTTTTAAAAATAATTAAAATTAGGAGGCTAGGATTTATTATTTTTCCTTCTTAGAACATAAATATATAAACGTGTTATAAGCATGAGATATAAAGTAGTTAAACGAGTTGTGTTCATATTAGAATTTGTATTGTTCGCGTCATCAGAGATCTGTTATAGCATCTAAATCAGGATTTTGTGACAAAGTTGTTCGTGATAAAAATAATATTATGGCATTTATATCTTCATGGAGTAGTGTGCATAATGCATATATTATTTAGAACCTTGTGTATTACAGTAAATGTTTAGGCTTCACCTGTAAGCACCTATTCACTTATTTATTGTTATTTTAACATGATTTTCGAAAGTCAAATGTGCTTTAAAAATACTTATGTTACTATCTTTGTTAATATTATTAGATTACTTAAATTTAAAACAATATTTATTAAACAGATATGTACCCTGATAATGATAGCTATATTAGTAATATATGTACATAGTGTGAACAACATAATGTGAAAGCATAAGAACTTTGGCATCAATTCGTACAATATCTATATCTATACTACATTATAAAGAAGGAAGTATGGGCAAATATGTCCAAAGTGTCAAAGTTAAGATGACATCCCAAAAGTCTCAAATGTAATCTTCAAATTTTTACCCTCTTTGTTCCATTTATACCATTGGGTACCACCTTTAATAGCAATTCTACAAAATAATAATGCAACACCTTTCCTTCATACAAAGTCTTAACCCCCAATCTAAGTGTTATTACTACTATTTATGAATGATTTAATGAAACCCATTCAATGAATCATCCAAGTGTTATTACTACGCCCTCGTGTAATTTAGTTTACCGTAACCATTAGCTATGGACTTAGCCTAGAAACGCATGAATAGATCTATTGGGTTGACACCCCCACTCTTGGTTAGTTGCTCTAACCCGGATACATACGATAAAAGAGTGCTTGTATTTCTTTTATGATGATACATTTCCTTTATTGTGCAAGGCACCACTCGTCAAGGTTTGGTTATGGGCTCATGAACGTTTATTGTCATTGATCTTAGCTAGACAATGACGGGGTATTCATGGATTTCATTAAAATTTACATTTTCAACTATTTCAAAACCTGTGAACTCACCAACTTTTGTTGAGAAAGTTTTTATGCATGTTTTTCAGGTAACTAAGCTATGGATGGAACTTTGGGCATGTTTGGGCATTCATTCATGACTATCACTTTTGGTGTTTCTTAACTTATGATCCCGTGTTGGGTTTTAAACAATATTTTGTGATGGTTGTTGTTGTTGAACAACTCTGGTACTTTTAATATTAAATAAATTTGAATGTTTGCTAAAATCTTATGCTTGAAAACCTTTCGTAGTTGCACCCTGTGTTTCCGCCTAGTCGGGGTGTAACATTAGAGAACATCATAATTAAAGTGGCAGAGCCATTACGATTGTGAACGTAGATTTAGAGCTGTTGGAATGTGCCTCAAAGAAACTTGACTGCTCCCACCATGCATACCATATACAATAAAAAATAACTTCAAATAAGCAATAAACTTTTCAATAGAAATAATTAGAAAAAATAACTCGAACCACGTAGATGCTCATAAAAAGACTAATTGATAGCAAATACAAATTTATAATTCATAAAATATAATTAAAATTATATATAAATAATACCGGTAAGTTACCATTATATCCTTAAATTAAATTGAGACCGGACGACTTTATTAGTTTTTTTTTAAAGAACAACCAGAAAAAATGAACTTTAGAGCCCAAAGTCCAAGGTTCATCCGTTGTCACGGATGCTTCCTCACCCTTCAGTCACTGATAGGCACGTATAATACGATGCCCATGTCCATCCGTCAACCCTGCCCATGTCCAACCGTCAACCCTACTTGGTGGTGTTCTAAAAAAAGTAGTTTTCTAAAGCAAATGCGTTAACTTTTTAAAGATGAATCTAAATGTAAAACAAATAATATGTATGAGTTTACTGAATTAGTATTTTATAATTAAAGTTATTAAACCGACCTACGCGTCCTATATACATATATGGACATTTTAGGTCTATCAACGGATCCATTGTATTCGTGGTTCATCCAATCTTTATGGTATGTTGATTTAGTTTTAATGGTGACTTTTGAGCTTTATGTATAGGTTTTTGAAAAGAGTTGTTTTATTGTGTAGAAAAGCCTTTTTAAACCATTGACACCTTAACATATGTTTTTAGTAATAAAACATATATTATTTAAGACAAAACATGTTATACTTTAACATACATGACTCTTATATAGGTGTTCATGTATTCGTGCTTCTATATCTATGTCTACACACACTTGTGTACATATATTCATCCATATATGTGTTTCAACTCATACTCACAAGCATTCATGTCCATGGTATCTACACCCATGCATATATACCCATTTATATATGTATCTCGGCACACACATACACATCAATGCTTATGCTTATGTAATCGTCACAAACACATACGTACACCATATATATACACACGCGTATATGCATAGGCATATACCTACATACGTACATCATTGCTTATACATATCCTATACATTAAGGCATACGTACACATTCCTACATAACACATATGCATATATTTATATAAAATTAGACACATGAACACTTGGACATACATATATACATACATGCATCTATACATATTCCCATGTGATACACATACTATCTAGTTCCTAGTTGTTTTAGTAACTTTATTTTGTTAAGAGGTGATCCATAAACTTGGGTGAGCTAGGTAAAGCTTGAATTAAAAGAAAGGTCCTAGTTTAATACTTCTTGGCCAAATAGGAAGGAATGGAGTGTGGGTAAGATGGTCCGCTACTCGAGCAAGATGTAAGACGTCTTGGATCACCTTGGGGATGAACTCTAGGGTCTTGGATTGGTCGCTAGTGGCTCGAAAAAGGGTGTTGAGTAAGAGGTGTTTGGGCCGAAAGTTTTAGGAGTGGGGAGGGAGTAATACTTGATCAAATGGTGGTGGTGGTGCGGTTTATATAGGCCGAAGGGGGGGGGGGGGTGAAATTAGGAGTGTCCCTAATGGGTTAGTCAACTAGTATGAATCCATGTGCTTAAGAGAATCTTTCTATTTTTATGTTTAGTCTTATATAACTAATCCTTTCTATAATGTGACAAATCTAGATTTGATTAGGACTAAAGGTTATAGTTAACTTATTGTCATGGATTAGGAAACATAGAGGTGACTATTGAGTGTGGACAAAAGGGATGGAAAGGTGTTGGGTGGTTGTTTCGGTGGTGGTGGTGAGTCGAAAGAGAGAGAGAGAGACAAGAGGGATAGAGGCGGCGAGAGAGAGAGAGAGAGAAAGAGAGAGAGAGAGGAAGGTAGAGAGAAAGAGGCTTATTCCCATTAAGGTAAGTCAACTTGTATGGGTCTTAGTGTGATTAGAGAATCTTACCTTAATCTTGTTTAGTCTTAGGCATGATGTCTAATCTAATCCAAGTGATTTCATCACTAATCTTGTCATGTATGATAGACTTTACATTGATACTAGATTGTCACCACATCAAGGTGACATCTCAAGAAACCTTAGGTTGGTGATTAGATGTGTTAAGTAAAGAAAGATTATGGATTTGCATGGGAAGGGGGGGGGGGAGATGACGGTTTAGAGAGACAAAAGAGAGAGAGGAGAGTGGTTTGGGTAAGGATCTTTCATGGATTGTTGTGGTTTAAGAGAACTTACCATATTTGTTAAGCACTATCATTATGTTTCTAGTTCCTTTTATATTAGTTGACTAATTGCATGATTAGACTCAACATAGACTTTTGGGATGGATTAAACCTCAAGTGAATGACCATTCAAAGGATTTACATTGGGTCTTGGAAGTAAAAGATGTTTGTGTAGGGAGAAGGGGGTGTGACGGCTCTAAGGGAACAAAAAAAGGCAAACCTTAGCAATTTAGGAAGGTATAACATCTTGGGTTTGTGCAAGATCATGGTGGCTAACCATTTTTAGATATGATCACACTTTGAAGCAAGTGAGGTGATGGTTCCTTGTTCTTCTTGTCTTGGCCGATTTTATCAAGGAAAAAGGAAGGAAATTATGTTGTTGAATCAAAGGCTCAAGGTACTAACTCTTGGATTATGGAATGTAACTCTTGTATTTGGATTATGTAGGTGTTTAACAATACTAGAAAAGACTTATGAGAGGTGTACACGGGTCGGAAAAAAGAAAGGAAAGAAAGATAATATGGTGATTTGAGATGGTGATTATTTTGGGTAATTTAGCTTTATGAAACCATGTGTTGATTAATTGTTCCGCCATTTATAATTAAACACAAAGACAAGATTAGATTGTTCATTTATGATGGGACAAAATGTATGTAAGGTTTATGTTAAATGTGTTCCTAATTATTTCATCCCATTCATGCACATGCACATCTTTACCTATATATATATATATCGTATATATATGTGTGTATGTAGTTGGAAACATTTGCTTTTGATATTATGGCTATAATTCTCATGCATGTATTTTATATCATCTCTTGCTAATACTTTAATTAAGTGGACATACACATACGTTAGAAAGAAAACTAGGTTATGATTGTTTAAACTTGTGTCACCAATGCTCAATGATACGGGTGAAATTGTACTCGTTCGGGCCTTGCTAGACTTTCTCAGGGGACTTGTGCATATGAAATGATATAAATTTTGTGTAATAAATCGAATGTTGACTAGAGAATGTACGGATTTTGACCTGGTAAAGTGGCGGGTGTCACATCTAATAATTTCATATGTAGAAATTTAATGAGACCGGTTAGTTAATGTGATTTGGTTATATTGGTTTTGTTTGAATGTAAATGCATGTTCTTCCACCTCCTAATGTGACTGGAGCTTTACATATTGGTCATGCCTTAACTGCCGCTATCCATGTTTAATCTACTTACACTCATATTTCCTTATGAAGTGAAGTTATGTAAATTCGTTTTTTATAAGTTTCTGTTATTTTTCATTTTTTCACGATACAATTATTCGTTGGAGGAGGATTTTAGGATACAATACATTGTGGTTGCCAGGAATGGACCATGCAGGGATAGCAACTCAGGTTGACTAAGTGTATATGTGAGTGATACTAAAGTTTAATATAAACATGATTCGATATATGCAATTTTCAACTGAATATGAAGAACTTAAACAGACGTAGCGGATTGCAAATGTAACCAATAAAAGGTATGCTAAATTGCATTAATTTTTTTTGTTTATGATCCATGAGTCTATTGAGGTTTGTATTATGGTTTTTTACTGAGTCAGTGTGATATTATATTAACTTTTGAGGGGATATCTTGTCATGGTAAATTTGAGTGAAGTTAGTGATTACCTTAAGTTAATAACACATGCATTGGACCAATTTAAGATGATGCTGAATGACTTAAATGTTGTTGAAGTTAATACAGAAGTTACTGCTAGAGCAACTCAGGTAACTCTGAGAATTTGTTTAATATATTTTAGTTTTTTTTTAAATCTATATTCAGTTAACTTTAAGATTTGAACAGATAGTAGCCTTTAAAGGCATACGAAACAATGTATTGTATTCATGAAGTTTTTGTTACGTCGGTTGCAGGATTACAAGATCATTTGAAACTATCGACAGAATATGCGGTACGGTTGAAGGACTGTACGATACCTCCGTTATCTTCTTCGATGGCGCCATCGCTCAGACTAATAACTATTGATATATCTCTATTTTTTATTATTTTTAGTTTTAATTTACTGTTTAATAGGAATGCATTATTGTTAGATTTTCAAATTATGTTACTGGAATCATTTAATAAGGTTCGTGTGAAAGATTACAGAGATGCGACAAGTTTTTCAATGGCTGCAACTTCCAACTTAAGTGATTGTTTAGTTGATTAGGTTATGAATTATAGGAGTCATTAGAATGTGTGAGATTAGAGAGATGTGATGAGTTCTTGAATAGTTGCACCTTACTTAACTGATTGTTTAGCTGATTAGTTATTAGGTTTTAGGTTAGGGAATATGAGTTATTACCGATTAGAATACTATGGACATGCAGTGATTGAGTGTGAGGGATTGGAGAGATGTGATTATGTTTATGTACTTTGAGACTATGAGTAGACCTTTGCTAGCAATAAGTTTGAATTCATTTGTATTGATGTTAAATAACTTAAAGTAAATGACTATTGGTAACTGGTAAGTTCATTACTTCAGTTTTGGTTCATAATGGTTTGAATTAGAAGTTTTTATAGTTTGTTGGTTGTTGAGGGTTGACAGTAGCTGTAGAAAAGTATTGGCAGCTATGAAAGATTGTAAGTTTTAGAGTTTTTGGTAGATTTATTGACATGGAAAAAAAATGCATACATTGGATATCCTAAGTTCTAATATTTGAACTACAATCTGTCTATCCCAGAACACTCCCAAGGTATAAGCTAGTATAAATAACATATCGTAATTGTGGCATGGAACACGTTTTCAAAAATATTAATTAAATTTGCTGAAAGCCTTCATTAGTAACTTTCTTGAATAAGAAAAGCTATTCTACGTATATAACTACAACATCTTTAATTGGTTTACCCCGTCTTTGATATCGTATGGGATCTACAAGTGCCTATATATAAAACTAGATTATACCCCGGGAACATCCCTGGGTTGAGAAATCTAATATGACATATCAATTTTACATATGAAATAGAATGATGCGCTTTACAGTTACATGTAGGAAAGCTTCGGGTAACACCTAACAAAAATAATTAACATTGTATCTTCAATGTTAACGTCCAACCTTAAACCATGCATAACTCTAATATTAATACTTAATTTAAAACAATGTACAACTCCAATGCTAACACATGTTGAAAATAGAATTCATATTTACTGATTTGAACACAATTATTGACTTGCCTATACATGATTAATAAATTACGTGAACACTTTGTGTTTTTTTTCCTGTGAATAAAACCCCACAAAAAAAATATCGTTTTATTCTCCGTTTTTTATATAGCACTATGGTACTCATTGGAAAATAATAAAACGCTCGTTAATTTGGTGTAATGTTTTCTTTAAAAAATCTCGTATATAAAAGATATTAACGTTTAAAAATTATAGGAGGAAACATGAGAGTGAAAAATCCAATTTTTAAATATTTTTTTTCCTAAAATCAATTAATGTCACATGGCACACTCAAAAGGATGATGCCCTCTTTAATGTCATGTAGGATTTATTGCTTTCAATTATTATTATAATAGATAGATAGATAGATGCACTAGCCTTTCACGATTCTACGCCTATACATAATTAGTTTTTTTCACATCAAACCATTGAAGATCTTAGAGTTGTTTCTTAGACATGGAATCCTTACAATAAAGTATCATTTTAGTGAAGAAAGTGTGAGATTTATGAAAAACTTTCAAAACATCAAACGCTCAAACCTTGTAACGAGGTCGATAACCTCTTCACTGAACTTGTCCACGCATGCATCCCGCACTCTGCTATCAACATAGCCACTCTTTCGAAAAATACTCACGAAATTTGGTCTAAGCTCATTAGACTATGCGATGAGGCCGAGGGCTATCTTGAAGCACACTTCTCTACTATTTTAGGCTCATTTAAAAATCCTCTTCACCATCTCAATGTATTTCCTTACTACTCCAATTACCTCAAGCTAAGCCGTCTCGAGTATGACATCCTCAACCGACACTATTCCACCACAACAAATGCCCCTAAGCGTGTTGCATTTATGGGACCAAGCCCCTTACCACTCACTTCCATTGTTTTGGCCTCTTACCATCCTAAGGAAACAATTTTCCACAATTATGACATTGACATGCTAGCAAATTCAATGGCCTCTCGCCTCGTTGAATCTGATGATGACTTGTCCAAAAGAATGTTTTTCCACAATGGTGACATAATGGATGTGACTGATGAGTTGAAAGAGTATGATGTGGTTTTCTTGGGTGCATTGGTGGGGATGAATGTGGATGAAAAAGTTAAATTTATTCAAGGTCTTTATTTCAATCAGCGACCTTTAAACAAGATTGCTGATCCAATCCAAGATCTTTCAAGGTCGCTTAATGAGTCCAAGATCTTCAAAGAAGGTCGCTGAATGGAGTAGCAACCTTCCTTGAATGTGTATATTTATGGCAAATGTCCGATGAATGTTGCCGTTCACACCAAATTATTGTCCGATGCAACACATTCTTTTCCTAAATTTGCCCCAACCCTTTTCCATGCATGTTAATTTGCAGAATGTTATTGTTAATGGGTCAGAATGGTATGTGCAGGTTAATGGATCAGAATGGTTTGTGCATGTTAATGGGTCAGAATGGTTTGTGCATGTTAATGGGTCAGAATGGTATATTAATCAGTCATTGTGCATGTTGATGGGTTAGTGAATCAATCATCTTAATGTGAAGGTTAATGGTATGTGCAGGTTGTGTTTTGTTGTTGAACAAAGGTAACTTGATGTTTAATGGGTATGCTGAAAGGTTGTGTTAATGTATATGGTTGTGCAGGGTTATTGTCAAATGGTTGTGTTTATGTTAATGGTTGTGCATGGTTATTGTCAAATGGTTGTGTTAATGTGCAGGTTAATGGTTGTACAGGGTTAATGTTATTGTAAATGTGCAGGTTAATGTTATTGTTAATGAAAAGGTTAATGTTATGGGTCAGAATGTTATTTTCAAATGGGTCAGAATGTTATTGAATGAATCAGTCATCTTAATGGGTCAAATAGGTTAATGTGCAGTTTGTTAATGAGGGTATTTTAGTCATATGTAGTTTGTTAATGAGGGTATTTTGGTCATATGCAGTTTGTTAATGTGCAGTTTGTTAAAGGTTAATGGGTCATTAAGGGTATTTTGGTCATAATAATGGTTAATGGGTCAGATGGTTTGTTGACCATTATGCAGTCAAATGGGTCATTATGATCCTGATTTTGAATGTCCATTTTGTAACGGTCATATGGCACTGTATAACAGTCATATTGACTATAAAAGTCCAACAAGAAAACACCAAATAACCACACAATCAAATTACTATCCTAGATCAAACAAATAGAAAAAACAAAAAACCAAAGAAACACTGCATGGAGATGTTGCTGATGATAAAGATCCAAAGGCACAACATGGTGTTGATGATGAACATCAACAACAACAAGATCCACAGCCAAAAGAGCCAAATGATGCTGCTGTTGATGAACAACCAGAAGATGCTACTGATGATGAAATTGTGAAGCAGCTGTATCTGTAACGACTTTAAAAATTAATCACGATTATAGTTAATCTAAAATAATTAATAGAATAGTATTGGGCCACCCAGGGGTGTTGCCCAATAACCTTACCCGGATAAAATGACCAAGCCCAATAACCGGTCCGTTAGTGAACGGATTAAGGCCCAATAAGGAACACATCAAAAGCCCGTTAAAATATAAATGGGCCGTAGCAGTGGACCCGATAGATGTAAAAACCCAAAGTAAAACCTTAGTTATTAGTTGGGCCGATAAAATGGCTAATCCAATATGTCCGGCCCTTTATATATCCGAATATTTTAAAACCCACTAGTATTATAACAAGGCCATTTTTATAAAACTTATATTTAGGATAAAAGCCCAATTACTCAAAAATCCATTAACACTTAGAAATATTCGGCCCTTTTTATACACCATAAATGACCCATTAATATTAAACTTATAACTAGAAACAAGAATTAAAGTTAGTAAAAATCCACTTCCATTAGGAAATTAGAATTGACCATGTGCAGTGAATGAAGATGTGCCGCCATTTTGTAAGAAGAATCCACCTAAGATAGTAAACTTTACACTCAAAGTATTAATGGAGCTCCACCTTGCAATCTAGACTATAGACCTAATAATAACATGCAAAGAATCCTTGATTTTTAAATACCATCGGCCCTTCATAAATCTAAAAACCACTTACCCACTTTCATAACTCACTCTCAAAAACACTCTTCTTTCAAAACATGCAGATTATGTATATTCTTTTCAAACATATAAACCATACACCTTGAACACTTATATACCATATTAAAACCTTCCCTTACCAAAACAATAATAATAGATCCCTACGGCTAGACATTAGAACCGGCCGGTTATATCTCAAGTATTCGACATCCGGGTAAGTACTCTATTCTAGTAGGAACACGAGTGCCAAGCTGTAATGGCCAGCTTTTAGTTTAGTTATTACGCCTAAGCTGTAACGGCCAGCTATATTATGTTTATACTTGTAAATAATCGATATTAACATGCAACAGGAAAGCGGAACCATTTGAACAAGTACGGAAAGTGATACGAACCCATCGGAGATTATCAACGTGAGTGTGTGTACCCCATGTTTGTTTATAATGTTTTCGGGGTAAATGCATGTTGGTCGAGTCTTGATTTTTACTTGCATGCGTCTTGATCATATGAAATTATAGAAATCGATCGTATAGAAATAATGAGAGTGGATCCATTCGGTATTATTTTGAATGTATTTCCGACCACCTAGAGGATCGGACCACAAAACATATGTCAAAATGTTCCCTCGATATACATTCTACCTTA
Source organism: Ambrosia artemisiifolia (assembly GCA_032199755.1). Taxonomy (NCBI): domain Eukaryota; kingdom Viridiplantae; phylum Streptophyta; class Magnoliopsida; order Asterales; family Asteraceae; genus Ambrosia; species Ambrosia artemisiifolia. The sequence goes on from CM063515.1 coordinate 25,556,041, forward strand.
GAAAAGATCGAACCATACGAATATTGCATGTTTTTGTAAAGAAATGAGTAACCGGTTGTTTTACGAATCGTTTATGTGATTATTTTGTGTTAACCGGTTGTACTGGCACCACTCACTAGCTTCGCTAACGTATTTTCGACATGCATTTCAGGATGACGAATGAAAGGTTGGAACCCGAGCTCTACGTAGTTTAAAACGAGTCGATGCAATGTCAATAAATAACCGGCCCAGTGGGCCGGATTGTGTCCAAGATGGCTTCGGCCTTGTGTGTTTAAAAATGTCGGTTTGTTTTAAAAGTTTAATGGTTATGTAGTTTGAGGATGATGATCGTAAGTTTGTGATGTAAAATAATGGTTGTGTTTTGAATAATAAAAACCGATGTTTATTAGTAAAGTAATATGTGTCGTGATTACCAATCCGTAATGACTCGGTAAATTCCGGGTCGTTACAGGTTGGTATCAGAGCTCGGGTTCGGAAATAGTGGGTATAATTAGAATTAACTTGAATTGTGTTTGAATATTATGTGTAATAGAATGGCAAGTGAAGGAGAACAAGTTGAGATAATGATGGAGATCGCAGAGGGTGAGATTCAAAACCAAGAGGTAGTTATGGAGAACGAGGCTCCGATCCCAAGTACGGAAGAGATACTACACGAGATAACGGGATTGGAATGGATCGAAAATGGGTTAGAACTTAACCTCGGAACACTCGGCGTTTTCGGGCCTTTACCCGAGCCGGTGTACGTTCCATCCGAGCCTATCAACCCATATCCTTATGTCGAACCAATGCCCCACTTTTATCCTAACCCGACCTCCGGTGAATTCCTTAGCACCTCTAGTAACTTCTCAAATGAAGGATCGAGTCAACCAAACCCATACCTTGCGGCCTATTACCCAACATACACTCCAATCACTCCCATTGTCGACCCATATTTAGAAGCTACAAACCGAACCAATATGGTCCAACCATCCCCCGAGTATGTAAGTCGACAGGAGTACGTAGCCTTGGTTGAAAACTATTACAAGATGAAATCACAAAGGGACCAAGCGCTTGAAATGGTGGAAGAACTTAAGAAGGTGATCAAGAGGTTCAACTACCAAACCAAGCAAATCATGGAGGAACCAAAGTACCCCTTGGTACTTTGAGGAGTGGCCGAAAGGTGGTGGTGAAGGAAGAAAGTGTGGGAAGTTTAAGTATGATGTGTAGTAGTAGTTTGTGTGCATGTAGTATGGTAGTTGTGAAAAATGTGGTAATTTAGTAAGTGTTAATGTGATTGACTAAGTAGTATGGTAATGGTAGGATGTATGGAATCTATGAAATGGTGTAACAACATCTAGTAATTTTGAATGTAATATATATCTAGATGTTTATTATTTTGGTGTCTTAAAAATTTAAATCACCAACTAAACTATAATAAGTTTACTAATTAAATTAACTTTGTATTTATAGATAAAAATGCCTCGAGGAAAGACTAGTCCTAGACGATCCGAACGAAACGCAAAAACCACGCCAGAAGTTGTAAATGACTTAAAATCCAATCAGAAAAATCGTGCTTCTACCTCTAAACCTACCGAACCTACTAAAGAACCAATCGTAGAAGAAAACCCCGTCTCAACCGAAACAACCGAGCTAGAAGAAAAGATGAAAAAATTAGTATTAGACGGAATTCACGATTCTCTACCATCCTTATTAGACATGTTAGGATTAGAGAAACAACCCACTTTGAAAACTCCCGTTCTTAATAGAGAAGAAGAATATGTTAATTTAGAAAACCATTCAGGAAAAGCTTGTGATTATAAGTCATTCATGGCTTGTAAACCCGAGTCTTTTGACGGTAGTACAGGGGCAACTGGAGCCACTAGATGGCTAGAAGAAATAGAAGCAATTTTAGAAATAAGTAACTGTGCACCCCATGACCAAGTAAAATTCGCCACCCATTCCCTAAAAGGAGAAGCTTTAAATTGGTGGAACATGATCAGGCAGGTACGGGGAAAAAGTGTCATAACAAACATGACTTGGGTAGAATTTAGGATTTTGATGACCGAAAAATATTGTCCCATAAACGAGATAGAAAAGATGGAGATGGAATTCTTAGGGCTCGAGATGAAAGGTCTAGACTGTATTAGCTATATCAATAAGTTCAACCAACTTGCCCGTTTGGTAACACATCAAGTAACACCTGAACCAAAACGAATAAGGAGATTTATTTGGGGTCTAAGCCCACAAATTCAAGGGATAGTTAGAGGTGCCAAACCTCTTAAGTTTGATGTAGCTTGTGAACTAGCGTTAAGTTTAACCGACGACATAATATGACACCGAGAAAAAGATAAGGTCCAAGTAGGAAATAAAAGAGGCTGGAGTGAAACTTTCCGTCCTACTACAACACTTCGGGAAAAAGTCAAGAAAATTCCCGAGAAGACGGAAACCCGGAAAAGAGACCTTATAAAGGAAGCAACCCGTTTTGTCAAAAGTGTAAGTTCTACCATACCGGAGACTGTAAGAAAAAGTGCAATCGATGTGGGCGGTTTCATTTTGGCGAGTGCAGGGGGCCGCACTGTCAGAAATGCAACAAAGTTGGCCATCTGACCAAAGAGTGCAGGTTCAACCCTGATCGTCCTCGGCTCTGTTATGAGTGTAAGGAAGCCGACCACTACAAAGTTGACTGTCCAAAACTTAAAAATCCTCCAAAAGTTGAGCAAGGACGTGGTAGAGCCTTTGTCATGAATGCGGAAGATGCACGTGAAGAACCGGATCTTGTTACGGGTATGTTTTATCTTGATCAAGTACCCGTTTATGTTTTATTTGACACTGGGGCTAATCTTAGTTTTATTTCAAAAACATTTATAGAAAAGATAAATGTACTCCCAGAACCTTTAAACAAACCTTACGATATAGAGATAGAGGATGGTAAAATTTTAAGAGCTACAGAAGTGTTTAAAAATTTTACATTAACCATTGAAACCTGGGAATTCAAAATCAACCTTATACCTATGAATTTAGGCGAATTTGATATTGTCATAGGTATGGATTGGTTAGCCTCAAATCAAGCTGAAATAGTTTGTAAGGAAAAATTGGTCAAAATTCCGTTATCTAATCAAGAAATTCTAACCATTTATGGAGAAAAACCCAAAGGAGTGTTAAATCTAATCCCTAGTGCTAGAATGATGAAATATATAAATAAGGGACATCAAGCCTTTCTAGTGCATGTAAATCTAGGGAATGAAAATAAAGGGTCAGAAATAGATAAAATCAAAGTCGTTTCGAAATTTAGAGACGTGTTTCCTGACGAACTACCAGGTTTACCCCCACCTCGACAAGTATTCCAGATTAACCTAATTCCTGGAGCCGCACCCATTGCCCGAGCTCCATATAGGTTAGCTACAACGGAACTGAAAGAATTCACCAACCAATTAGAAGAACTCATAGAACGAGGATTCATTAGACCAAGCACATCTCCTTGGGGAGCACCTGTGCTCTTTGTTAAGAAAAAAGACGGGTCTATGAGAATGTGTATCGATTATCGAGACCTAAACTAGTTAACCATTAAGAACCGATATCCGTTACCTAGGATAGATGATCTTTTTGATCAATTGCATGGATCAAAATATTTTTCAAAAATCGATCTTAGATCAGGCTATCACCAGTTGAAAGTAAGAGATGAAGATGTTTCAAAAACTGCTTTTAGAACTAGGTACGGACATTATGAGTTTTTAGTGATGCCTTTTGGATTAACTGAGAATCCGGTTACGGACCGAACTCGTGGATCGATTACGCGTAAACAACTCGGTTTCAGACGGGATGTTCGAGACGAGACAGAAATATACGATAACAACGTCATCACAGATTCGTATTAATACAGAAACGGTTACAGACACTGTCATCAGTAGGATAAACATCAATCTCGTGGCCGGGGGAGGTCGGGCATGACCTCCCCCTTGAGAGCATTCAAAGTACCAACTCAAATCACCAAATGAACAATAACACATGAGATTGCTATTTATAGTACAAAACCCAAGTTCCACGTTCGCCCCTTTATGATGGTCGAATGTGGAGTATTTCCACATTCGCCCATTTGTGTTGGTCGAATGTGGAAAACTTCCATATTCGCCCACTTTGTTTAGGTCGAATGTAAACATGTGTTTTGTCCTATATTTTACAAATGCGTCAGATCCATAAAATGCCCTTATGGATCACCACAATCTCATGTAACACTATACCTAGACTCAACCCTAGTCTATTCGACAGTGACGTCCACATAAAGTGCATCAACAATCTCCCCCTTGGACGTTGCTGGCGAATCCACAAAACTCTTGCACATTAACAATCAGAATCACAGGTCTCCCCCTCAATACATGCACTATTGCATTGAGATAGAAATACAATAGATCTTCGTGAACCGACCAAGTAATGCACTACGGACCCTCAGCATCAATACGCAGGAAGTCAACTAGACCACGTATATCATTTGCGAATTCAGCAGGTCGCTGAATTACAACCAGATCACCTAGTTACGCCAATGTGAAGTCGACAATGTAATGCACTGCAGTCTCGTAGCATCAGTACCCAGGAATGTCATCTTGACCAAGTACATCACGCGCAACCCAACTAGCCTGATAAGACCCCTACTAGAAGGATTCCATACTGACCGATCAGATAATCAACGTAACACGTAGGTACCACCACTAATTTACGTTTCATATCTACACTTAACCTTTGCATCACTCTTCACACCAACTGGAGAAGTCTAACTGTCAGTACTCAATTAAACATCTCAAATGTGACTATGTGCAAAACAATCCACTCAAACATTAGTATTTCTATGAAATTCTTCATCTGTGCTGACTGTGATTGCATTAACACATTCTTCTCTTTTCCTAGCATCTTCAGTCAGTTATTGTTGAAGTATCAGACACTTACATCAACAATCTCCCCCTTGACTGATGCTTCACCAAGTTTCTCTGAGATCCCGTATAATCAATCAATCATGTTCTTGAGTAACTTCATCTGTTCGACAGAATACAAGCCGTAGACGAGTGGATCAAGCCATCAAAAGTTTTCAGCACTTGAAACTTTCGTTGAACCTACGTGCCACATGACTCCTACTAGGATACCTCATTACTTTCAGAACCTTGAAATCTCAAACTTGACTTCCTTCTTCTTAACAACTCTTTAGAACAAGTTCCTTCAAACATACAGGAACTGGGTTGACTGTTCTCTTCATGCGGAATAAAAATCTGTTCTGTTTTTGGCCCATAATAGTCATTTGAATCTGATTATCATACTTGTTGATTCTCATGACTACCCCACAATAAAACTGTTTCATCATCATCAATTCTTCAACAAATCTGGGTAAACCTCATCACCATTCTTCCGAAAATCTTCAAAAATGCCATATCGAAAATTTTTTTAGGCCTTAAATTCTACATTCGCCCCTGGTACTTCTACGTTCGCCCACTTTTGTTGACCCGAAGGTAGAATAGTAACCAGAATGTAGAATATCAACTAAAGCTTCCCACTTTCGCCCGAAAAATTCCACTTTCGTCCACTATGATTCCACGTTCGCCCGCGCGATCAATCGAATGTGAAAATAGTCACCCGAATGTGGAAAATATTATCACAAAATTCCAGGTTCGCCCAAAATCTCTCCACGTTCGCCCAAAAAATGCTACCTTCGCCCAGTAACATTCCACATTCGCCCACCCGACTTTCTAAAAGAGGCGAATGTGCAGACTGAACGTGTTCTTGATCAATATTTTCTTCAAATCAGTCCACAATCACTCTAATCCTTTGAATTTGATGATGAAACTTGTTCAGAAAGGTGCGGAAATGAAAACCTAACCCTCGAATTCACAAAAACATGGAGAAATCACATGATTTCGTGTTCAATTAAGAATCTAGGGTTTCTAGGGTTTCAACCTTTCAATCAAAATCTGAATTTTAAGTCTGAAAACATGAAAAACGAGCTGTGATTGATTCAAACGACTGTTAGATCGTTCAAATCGGTACCACGGCTCTGATACCAGTTGAGAATCCGGTTACGGACCGAACTCGTGGATCGATTACGCGTAAACAACTCGGTTTCAGACGGGATGTTCGAGACGAGACAGAAATATACGATAACAACGTCATCACAGATTCGTATTAATACAGAAACGGTTACAGACACTGTCATCAGTAGGATAAACATCAATCTCGTGGCCGGGGGAGGTCGGGCATGACCTCCCCCTTGAGAGCATTCAAAGTACCAACTCAAATCACCAAATGAACAATAACACATGAGATTGCTATTTATAGTACAAAACCCAAGTTCCACGTTCGCCCCTTTATGATGGTCGAATGTGGAGTATTTCCACATTCGCCCATTTGTGTTGGTCGAATGTGGAAAACTTCCACATTCGCCCACTTTGTTTAGGTCGAATGTAAACATGTGTTTTGTCCTATATTTTACAAATGCGTCAGATCCATAAAATGCCCTTATGGATCACCACAATCTCATGTAACACTATACCTAGACTCAACCCTAGTCTATTCGACAGTGACGTCCACATAAAGTGCATCAACATTAACAAATGCTCCTGCAGCATTTATGGATTTGATGAATAGAATTTGTCGACCGTATTTGGATAGGTGTGTAATTGTGTTTTTGGATGACATTTTAATTTATTCAAAATCTGAGGAAGAACACGAGCAACATTTGAAAGAAGTTCTAGAAACATTAAGAAAAGAGAAACTTTACGCTAAATTTACTAAGTGTGAATTTTGGGTAAGAGAAATTAAGTTTCTAGGACATGTCATTAACCAAAACGGAATCCAAGTAGATCCTGCAAAAGTAGAAGCCGTTCATAAGTGGGAAACTCCCAAAAATCCTACTGAAATCAGACAGTTTCTAGGATTAGCGGGATATTATAGAAGATTCATAGGAAACTTTGCCAGATTAGCATTACCTCTCACAACCTTAACTAGAAAAACTTCTAAGTTTGAATGGGGAGAGAAACAAGAAAAAGTATTTCAAAGTTTGAAAGAAAAACTATGTAAAGCCCCTGTGTTAACACTACCAGAAGAAGGAAAAGCATTCACAGTCTATTGTGATGCCTCTCTACAAGGATTAGGCTGTGTATTAATGCAAGAAAACCAAGTTATCGCATATGCTTCCCGACAGCTAAAAAGGCACGAGCAAAATTATGTTACACATGATTTAGAAATGGGAGCCATAATATTTGCATTGAAAATATGGAGACACTACCTATATGGAACCAAGTGTACCATCTACACGGACCATAAAGGTCTCCAACATATTTTTGATCAAAAACTTTTAAATATGCGACAAAGAAGGTGGGTAGAAATCTTAAGCGACTATGAATGTGATATAAAATATCATCCGGGGAAAGCCAATATTGTAGCAGATGCTCTAAGCAGAAAAGATAAAACCCTAGGAGCAAAAGCTTACAAAATTTCAATAATCAATGAATTTTTATCACAATTAAGAAATTTTCAAAGAACCGCTTTAGAACCTACCCTCATAAAAGCCGAGTCACTCAACAAAGAAGAAGAGAGATTAATAGAAGGAACAGACGGAATACTAAGATACAATCAAAGAATTTGGATACCTCAGTATGGGAGTCAAAGAGAAATAGTCCTAAGAGAAATGCATGGTTCCAAATACTCTATTCACCCAGGAAGTCATAAAATGTACCGGGACCTTAGGAAAAACTTTTGGTGGCCCGGAATGAAAAGAAGTGTTGGTGAATTTGTATCCAAATGTATAATCTGTTCTAAAGTCAAAGCCGAGCATCAGAAACCTAGTGGTTTATTGATCCAACCAGAAATTCCAGTTTGGAAATGGGATCAAATCACTATGGATTTAGTAACAAAGCTACCAAAAACCCGAAAAGGTTACGATACTATTTGGGTTATTGTAGACCGTTTAACTAAATCTGCTCATTTTCTGCCAATCCAAGAAAACTTTAAGATCGAAAAATTGTCCCAAATCTATTTGCAAGAAATAGTATCTAGACACGGAATACCCCTCTCCATAATCTCAGATCGTGATAGTCGATTCGCATCTAGATTTTGGGAAGGCTTTCAGGATGCTCTAGGATCTCAAATTAAAATGAGCACAGCATACCACCCACAAACCGACGGCCAGAGTGAGAGAACCATACAAACACTAGAGGACATGCTAAGGGCTACTCATCTACCATTAATAGAATTTTCTTATAATAATAGTTATCATGCTTCCATACAAGCTACGCCATTCGAAGCATTATATGGTAGAAAGTTTCGATCCCCAATATGTTGGAACGATGTTGGGGAAAACCAACTCACGGGCCCACAGATTATCCAAGAAACCATAGATAAGATTGTACAGATTAAGAAAAATTTAGAAAAAGCAAGAAGTCGTCAAAAGAGTTATGCGGATAATTGGAGAAGATCATTAGAATTTCAAGAAGGAGATTATGTCCTGTTAAAGGTATCGCCCTGGAAAGGGGTGATAAGGTTCCAAAAACGAGGAAAATTAAATCCCCGTTTCATAGGACCATACCGAGTGAAAGACAGAATAGGACCAGTAGCCTACCGATTGGAGTTACCCCCAGAATTAAGTGAAATTCATGATGTCTTCCATGTTTCTAACCTTAGGAAATGTGTCATAGATGCGCAAGCTATTATTCCTCTAGATCAGGTTAAGGTGAACCCTCAACTTCACTTTACTGAGGAACCCATAGAAATCATGTCACGACAAGAAAAGAAGTTGAGAAAAGGAAAAATTCCTATAGTACAGGTCAAATGGAGTGCCAGACAAGGACCTGAAATAACGTTTGAAAGGGAAGACGTTATGAAAACAAAGTACCCGTATTTGTTTGAAAACCAGGTATATATATTTAAAAATTTCGGGGACGAAATTGCCTAAGGGGGGAGAATGTAACGACATTAAAAATTAATCACGATTATAGTTAATCTAAAATAATTAATAGAATAGTATTGGGCCACCCAGGGGTGTTGCCCAATAACCTTACTCGGATAAAATGACCAAGCCCAATAACCGGTCCGTTAGTGAACGGATTAAGGCCCAATAAGGAACACATCAAAAGCCCGTTAAAATATAAATGGGCCGTAGCAGTGGACCCGATAGATGTAAAAACCCAAAGTAAAACCTTAGTTATTAGTTGGGCCGATAAAATGGCTAATCCAATATGTCCGGCCCTTTATATATCCGAATATTTTAAAACCCACTAGTATTATAACAAGGCCATTTTTATAAAACTTATATTTAGGATAAAAGCCCAATTACTCAAAAATCCATTAACACTTAGAAATATTCGGCCCTTTTTATACACCATAAATGACCCATTAATATTAAACTTATAACTAGAAACAAGAATTAAAGTTAGTAAAAATCCACTTCCATTAGGAAATTAGAATTGACCATGTGCAGTGAATGAAGATGTGCCGCCATTTTGTAAGAAGAATCCACCTAAAATAGTAAACTTTACACTCAAAGTATTAATGGAGCTCCACCTTGCATTCTAGACTATAGACCTAATAATAACATGCAAAGAATCCTTGATTCTTAAATACCATCGGCCCTTCATAAATCTAAAAACCACTTACCCTCTTTCATAACTCACTCTCAAAAACACTCTTCTTTCAAAACATGCAGATTATGTATATTCTTTTCAAACATATAAACCATACACCTTGAACACTTATATACCATATTAAAACCTTCCCTTACCAAAACAATAATAATAGATCCCTACGGCTAGACATTAGAACCGGCCGGTTATATCTCAAGTATTCGACATCCGGGTAAGTACTCTATTCTAGTAGGAACACGAGTGCCAAGCTGTAATGGCCAGCTCTTAGTTTAGTTATTACGCCTAAGCTGTAACGGCCAGCTATATTATGTTTATACTTGTAAATAATCGATATTAACATGCAACAGGAAAGCGGAACCATTCGAACACGTACGGAAAGTGATACGAACCCATCGGAGATTATCAACGTGAGTGTGTGTACCCCATGTTTGTTTATAATGTTTTCGGGGTAAATGCATGTTGGTCGAGTCTTGATTTTTACTTGCATGTGTCTTGATCATATGAAATTATAGAAATCGATCGTATAGAAATAACGAGAGTGGATCCATTCGGTATTATTTTGAATGTATTTCCGACCACCTAGAGGATCGGACCACAAAACATATGTCAAAATGTTCCCTCGATATACATTCTACCTTAGAAAAGATCGAACCATACGAATATTGCATGTTTTTGTAAAGAAATGAGTAACCGGTTGTTTTACGAATCGTTTATGTGATTATTTTGTGTTAACCGGTCGTACTGGCACCACTCACTAGCTTCGCTAACGTATTTTCGACATGCATTTCAGGATGACGAATGAAAGGTTGGAACCCGAGCTCTACGTAGTTTAAAACGAGTCGATGCAATGTCAATAAATAACCGGCCCAGTGGGCCGGATTGTGTCCAAGATGGCTTCGGCCTTGTGTGTTTAAAAATGTTGGTTTGTTTTAAAAGTTGAATGGTTATGTAGTTTGAGGATGATGATCGTAAGTTTGTGATGTAAAATAATGGTTGTGTTTTGAATAATAAAAACCGATGTTTATTAGTAAAGTAATATGTGTCGTGATTACCAATCCGTAATGACTCGGTAAATTCCGGGTCGTTACAGTATCAGTTTGCAGATCCATTGATTCATCATCAACAACAGCCACAACATGATCAACAAGGAAACCTACAGAAAAGGAAGAGGAAGAAGCTAATCCATACGACGATTATGATCCTGAGGTTTTGAAAAAAACCTTGGATTATAATGACTATGATGATGACTGGTACCATGACCCGTACGAAGATGAGCGTCGGTCTGATTCATGCTCTGATGATGATCGTCACTGGAAGTGAAACATGTAACAAGTGGAATTGAAAGATGTAGCAACTTGCTATGAATAAAATGTATGCAATGTTTAAGTAACAACATCATTTTCATTTCATTCAAAATCAAATTTATTACGATGATGAATGCATACACCTACATTAATCAACTAAGAACAAACTACAACACAAAGAACATAAAATCAAATTTATTACAATGTTGAATGCATACACCGTTGATGACATTGGAATTCCCTTCACTAACTAGACCATCTGCCTATGACACAAACCCACATCCACTTACACAACAGTCAAAATTTTTAGTAAGCCGTTGATGACCATGATGTTCGACCCTGTGTTTCCTGTGTTTCAGACCCACATCTGCAAATTGGAAGAACATCACTCCAAACTTTCATTTCATAGATGATAATTTGAGCTCGAATTGGACATTGTTGATCTCGAATTGGAGGAAGACATTGGATTTTACATTAGGGTTTTGAAATGGAATTGGGGAAGAAGAAGACACCTGCTTCTTCATATTATAACGTTATAATACGAGTTGAAATGAACAAAATACCCCTCACGTGAGGTGCACGTGGGGTAATGCAATGGCAGAATGGACGGCCGTTAGGTGGAGGGACGTAAAGTGTTAGAAAAACAAACCTCAAGTACTCATGGTGTTATGCACGTGCTGAACCTATTAGTTTAGGCAAACCACATGGACGAAAATTGCAATTTTCTCCTTAAGTAAATTGGTGTAATTTTGATTAGCCATCACCTAGATCTGTAGCTTTGGTGGTCTTCCTTCGTATGTTGTATCCTGGTGATGGCTAACATGGTGTTAGCTAGACCTGGCAATTTCAACCCATTTGGTTGAGTTTGGGTTATTTTGGGTTTAAAATTTGACTTTTTGGGTTGAAATGGGTTTAGTATAATTTTCAAGGGGGTTAGGATGGGTAATTTTAATTGTAGGATATAAGTAAGTGGGTCAGGATGGGTAAAATAAAAAAAACAAATGGGTCAGGATGGGTATTTTTAGATAACCATATACAAATCTGAATTAAAACTCACCCAACACCAAAAGCGTTAATGCCTCATAGAAATAAATGTCATTAAAAACAAAAAATTATATCTTTTGCATTTGTTGATAACCCCGGTCGGTTCGAAACAGTTTAGGTCGTTAACGGACGACCAGGTCGAAACAACACGGGTCGTTAACGAGACCGATCTCATCGAAATTGTTCGAGTTGTTGACCGGCCAGTTCGGGTCGAAATGGTCTGGTCGTTGGCGGGCCCGGTCGGGTCGAAACAGTCAGGGTTGTTACCGGGTCCGGTCGGGTCGAAACAGTCCGGGTCACTACAGGACGGGTCAGGTTGAAACGGTCTGGGTCGTTCCCGGGCCCACTCGGGTAGAAACGGCCCGGGTCGCTACCGGGCACGTTCGGGTTGAAACAGTCCGGGTCACTACCGGACGGGTCAGGTTGAAACGGTCTGGGTCGTTACCGGGCCTGGTCGGGTAGAAACGGTCCGGGTCGCCACAGGGCCCGGTCCGGTCGAAACAGTCCGGTTCACTATGGGACGAGTCGGGTAGAAACGGTCTGGGTCGCTACCGGGCCCGGCTGGGTCGAAACAGTTCGGGTCGCTACGGGAGTGGTCAGGTTGAAATGGTTTGGGTCTTTACCAAGCCTGGTCAGGTCGAAGCGGTCCGGGTCCCTACCGGGCCCGGTCCGGTTGAAATGGTCCGGGTCACTACGGGACGAGTCAGGTTGAAACGGTCTGGGTCGTTACCGGGCCCGATCGGGTCAAAACGGTCCGGTCGCTACCGGGCCCGGCTGGAACGAAACAGTCCGGGTCGCTAAAGGACGGGTCAGGTTGAAATGGTTTCGGTCGTTACCGGACCCGGTCAGGTCAAAACGGTCCGGGTTGCTACCGGGCCCGTTCGGGTCGAAACGGTTTGGGTCACTACGGGACGGGTCAAGTTATAACGGTCTGCGTCGTTACCGGGCCGTTCGGGTAGAAACGGTCCGGGTCGCCACAGGGCCAGGTCCGATCAAAACAGTCCGGGTCGAAACGGTCCAGGTCGCTACCGGGCCCGGCTGGAACGAAACAGTCCGGGTCGCTACGGGACGGGTCAGGCTAAAAAGGTCTAGGTCGTTTCCGGGCCCGGTCTGGTCGAAACAGTCCGTGTCGCTGCCGGGCTCGGCTAGGTTGAAACGGTCCGGGTCGCCACCGGGCCCGGCCGTTTCGAAATGGTCCGGGTCGCTAACGGGCGCGGTTGTTGACGAGCCAGATCGGGTCGAAACGGTCTGGATCGCAAACGGACCCGGCCGGGTCGAAGCTATTCTGGTCACTAACGTGCCTGACCGGGTCGAAACGGTCCTAGTTGCTAACGGATACGGTCACGTCGAAACGGTTCGGGTCGCTAACGGGTCCGGTCGGGTCGATATAGTTCGGGTCGTTAACGGCCCCGGTCCAGATCGATAACGGGTTAGTCGGGTCGAAACAGTTCTGGTTGTTAACCGGCCCGGTTCGAAATGAAATATTTCGGATCCCTTAAAATTTTATTTTTAAATTTATTTTTGTTTTTATTTTAAATTTGTTTTTTTTTACTTTTTAAATTTTTAATTTTTTATTGTTATTTTAATCTATTTTGATGTGAGCTTATTCTAATTCAAACCATCCAGGCCCAAACCATCCTGACCCAACCCATCCTAACCTATTTTTTTAATTTACCCATCTTGACCCACACCCATCCTAACCCAAACCCATCCTAACCCAACACCCAAACCAACCCAACCTACCCATTTTGCCACCCTTAGTGTTAGCCTAGTTTCTTAATAAAAGTGTTTGTTGGCCTTTCAAAAGAAAAAATATTGGGTTTTAATATTTAATAATATGCTCATGAAAAGAATCAGTCTTTTTGTATGAACGGCATACGAACCGGCAGACCTACTATCCGCTTCCTAAGGATTCAAGCAGTTTGATTTTAACTATCACTAAAGCGGTACGTTAACTTCTTTTTTTATCAAAGTTATCAACTTCTTTTTTTATCGAAATATTGAACTAACATGTCCCTTCACAACTTTATTTGATTTCATGTATAAAACATTTTCACAAAGAGACACAACATTTTGAAAAGGCCTACGAAAACGTTAATTGGATGATTTATTATCGATTTTGTATCAAATGCGATTTTCCAGATAAGTGGTGTAGCTGGGTTAAAGGTATCTTGGAGTCCGATACATCTTCACTTCTGGTTAATGTTGCTCTTACTTTCGAATTTCAATGTGAGAAAGGGGAAAAGCAGGGTGACCCGCTATCGTTGTTCCTTTTCTTGTTAGCGATGTAAGATTTATCTCCCATCATTAATAAGGCGGTTAATGTTGGAAAGTTTGAGGGATCAAGGTGGGTGGGGAGGATTTGGAGATTTCACGTTTGTTTTATATGGATGATTCGTTGATAACGAGTAATTGGCCTGAAAGGAATGTTGAAAAGATTGCGAGAATTCTTAGTTGTTTTTATCTCTGATCGGGTCTAAAAGTTAACATTCATAAGTCATACCTTTTTTTGAGATTGGCTCTAGTGGGGAAGAGGTGGGATCTATGGCGGCGGTTCTCGAGTGTAGGGTGGGGGAATACCTTTTGATTACGTGAGCATCAAGGTGGGCGCAAATATGAATAAATGTAATAATAGGGACAAGGTGATAGAGGTTTTTGAAGCTAGACTTATGTCTAGGAAGGCTAGGTGTCCTTCTATAGGGGGAGGGTCACTTTAATTAAACTTGTGTTGGAAAGTTTACATGTGTACTATTTCTCGCTCTATAGAGCTCCGATGAAGATTATTGATAGATTGGAAGGAATTATGCAGAATTTTTTTATGGGCAGGATCGAGCACCGATAGAAAAATGAATTGGGTGGATTGGGAGAGAATGATGGCTCCAATAACATTGGGGTGGCTTGGGTACTAACAGGTTAAAAGACGTGAATGAGGCGTTCTTATCGAAGTGGGTTGGGCGATACAAGACATAGCATGATAGTCTATAAAGGAGGATTATTGAGGTTTGCCATAAGTGTAGAGGTCGTTGGGGGTATCTGCCTTCAAATAAGTATGTAACCGGATGTTGGCACATGATTGTTAGGTTGCAGATACTATAAAGTTGGGGGATAACATGTTACATGGTCTGATGATAGGGGCAGTTTGTGATGGGAGGCGAATCCATTTTTGGCTAGACAAATGGTATGGAGAGGTGGTTTTTAAAGACAAGCTCATTCTTCAACAGGCACGCGGTTAGAGCCCCGGGCTCCTCCCATTGCTTGAGAGCTTATGGAATGTGCTTTTTTCTTTCGAAAAGGAGAAATGTTGTGTGGTGGCTGATCGTATCAATACCGAGGGATTTAGCTGGTCCTGGTCTTGGGTTCCTGGAAACGACATGGAAAAGGATCAATTGATGGAATGCATTAACCTGTTGTCTTAGGTGGTCTTGAGGAATGAAGTAAATTGAATTAGAAATAGAGTAGATATGAATTCAGGATGTTATCTGTTAGATCGATAAAAGAACTTCTTGGAAAAGAAAGAGATTTCACAGGTAACTATCGTATGAAATGGGTTTCGTGGGTTCCACAGAAAAGTACTATATTTTCTTGGCGCATGGAAATGAATCGTATTCTTATTCGGGTTTCTTTGTTGAGAAGGATTGTGGGAATCACGAATATGGTTTGTGCTCTTTGCGAGTATAAGGAGGAGTCGGCCAGTCATTTTTTTATTGGGTGTGGTTTCTCCTATGGCGTTTGGGCGCTAGTTGGGAGTTGAGGCAAGATTGAGCTAGTGTTTGCTTTTGATGTTAGAGATTTATTTCTATTGCATAAGAAAGCGACAGGGGGAAGATGGAAGACGTTGTGGCTCATGGGATTGTGTTGGCAACATGCTGGGCTCTTTGGAAGGCAAGGCACGACAAGATGTTTAATGGTAGAGTTGCGAAGGTGAACAATGTGGTTGCTAGCGTGAAGTCTATGTCTTTTTTACGGTTGAAAAACCGGTCTACATTTAAGAACCTTATTTGGAATGATTGGGTTTTGTATCCGTTGTACATGTTGTAGTGGTTTTTGTGCGGTCCTCGCTTTAAGGACACGCTTGGCACTTGAACGAAAGTTAAATCTCAATAAAAAAAAACACATTTCAAAAGGGAACTAGTATCACCTATAAATAGAAGTCCTTATACATTTCATTCACTCTGATTTTCACACAATCACATCCAAGTATACATACAACATCCCTTTCAAACACTTTCTAAAATCTCAATTTTATACACTTTCTAAAATCTCAATTTTATACCGGAATTAGCACCATTAGTGGGCAAGTTGAGTTGTTATTTATACCAAAATTAACAATGTTAGTGGGCAAGTATGATTGCTAATTGTGTGTGCATATATTAAATAAATAGACCCTTCATTATGGAAATGGTCAAAACGATGAAGATAAGAACTAGATCTTTTTGGAGGTCGTGAGTTTGAACCGAGCCAACACGAGTTTCATCCGGTCGATGGTGTTACCTTAGGGACTTGTTCTTGCTTGGGCACTAGGTGTGTCAGTGGACGTGTTAAGATACGGTTCTTGTGGGATGCTAAGCCCCGCACTGAAGCCAGCGTGCTATGCCCAGTGGATCATAGCCTGGCTAGATGTGGAGGGGAGAGACTGCCTTAGCAGGTGCGACCTACTAATTCCCATAAAAGATAAAGGAAAGCCACTATTCAAAAGTGTATATATCAAATAAATGGTTTATTTCTTGTAACTAGGGATGCGCACATATAGCCGAATACCGATACCGTGCCGTTCGGATCCCGTACCAAACCGAGGGTGTTCGGTATCGGTATCGGTACCCACAATTAGAGGTTTTCGGTTTCGGAATTATCGGTATCGGTACGGGATCGGTATGGTATCGGTATTTTAAGGTAAAATACCGATACCATACCGGTACCGAACCGATACCGTACCGTATGTGTTTGGTATCGGTATCAATATTGGGTTTAGGGTGTTTTCGATATCGGTTTTTTCGAGATCAGTATCGGTACCACTCATCCCTACTTGTAACCCTTCTAAGTTAGTTAAATTGAACTCATAATTCATTTCAAAATACATCTTCTTTCAAAGCAACCTAATTTACGGTAAAGGATGAATTTCGATATATATAAGATAAATTTTGATATGAATTTCGATATATATAAGATGAATTTTGATATGTGTACATCAAATTGTTTATGCAAATTAAAGAGGGTTAGATCTCAACATTCTTATGAAATGTAATTTTGCGTATGTAAATTGGTTCTTTTAAGAAAGTCCCTATACATCCTAGTGATTCTACAACATAGAGAACATCCACCCTTCACAAACTTTATAGTTGAAAATGTTGGTCGCTAATTGTGATCGATTAACATATAACAACAAAATCAAGATCTAAACACGATCAACTAATAACAAACCGATTCATATTATTAATTCTGTACATATGAACGAATTATTACAACGATCCTACGGGCCCTGTTAATACATGCCGGAATCCTCCATCGGAACCGTCACAATCTTTCATATCTAACCTCCTAGTTACATAAATTACATTTAAAACCCTAACCTTACTAACTGGGTATTAACTAATATTTAACTGAATAAAAAAAAAAAATAAGCACGTCACAAAGGCCTATTTGAAATTTCATATAGAAATTACATTATATTATTAAGGAAAGCCTAAATTTAGGGTAGCTTTGCTAACATGTACATTTATGCTTCGATAATTATACATTTATATTCATAGCTTCTTTTTGCTATAAATTTATATTGAATTAGATAAAAATAAGCGATGTAGTATTCAAAATTTAACAAAGCATTGCATAATTCAAAGTTTTAAGAGAAACTGTGTGCTTTACAAGAAAAAACTATTTGTATAAATCCACACAATCACATGATTCTGTATTTATCTGGTGGGATGATATACCAATACCATTATTCTAAAACGTCATATAACTAAACCAGAATATTTAAGTAGCCAAAAAGAAAAATTAACATTCAACTTTGGTCAACTCATCGTCTAAGTGTGACAGTGAGTAGCAACTAAATCGGATCTAACTACAAAAGATCACTTGGTCCGCAGTGGTTGATCTTCAGGAAACTAACTGTAAAATAATTGATGCTGCGAACCGAATGAATAAAACTCGTTTCTTATGCCTCGTCATTTTCTTTATCCATGGAGTCGGTTAGAAAGCTCAAAATGAAGTCATCGATTTCACCTTCAAGTACTGAATCAGGGTCGGAAACCTCATAATTGGTCCGTAAATCCTTCACCATTCGATAAGGCTGCAAAGTTTGATGCCACAAAAGAAATATGATTAATATCCGACTACAGGTGGTACATTTGACCAATTACTTGTTGGTCAATAGGTTGTGTTAAAAGATTGAACTATAAAAAGGAAGCGGGTTAAGCGGACAAATTCAACCAAAGTATATCCAAGTACATAAAACCTCCTAAAATTGGTTAATTAAAAAATGTTGGATCATTACTCATAATACTACTGCAAGTACAACTAACACATTAACAAATTATAAAATCTTGGAATAAAAAATGAATTTTGTAAGAGTTCATAGATGAATAGAAAGAAGCTTGAAGGTCAATACAACCCGCCCCAACCCATTTTGACCAGCAGCGTTCCAACCCATTTGCCAAAAAAAATTTAAATTTAGCTAACCAAGTGTTTTAAAATGGGTCAAAAGCCACAGAATACATGCTTAAACCAAAAAACAGAAAAGGTGTAGCTAGCTCAGCTCAATTCGACCGTATTTAGATATAACATGATCTGGCCGGAACCTGTTTTAATATGCTATCCAACCCACCTTACTCACCCATGTTGCTACCTTTACTAAAAGTCAAATGTCATCAATAGTTTATTACTACTGTTGTTTGAATATGATTTGATTCTCTAAGCCACACTTTATTCTATCTGGATACTATATTATACTATACTTACATGTCTAGAAAAAGGTTTTTGGACCCTGGGGTCTAAGTGAGAGCAAGCTCTCTATCATCCAGGATAGAGGAAAGGTTTGCCTACATCCCACCCTCACCAGACCCTAAGTGAGAGCTTGCTATGAGTGGGATTCTAGCCGGGATGTTTGCATGTCTATTCCTAAAAAGTCAGTGTTGAGTCTTTTCTAAACAAATTTAAAGGAGGATGGGAAAAACATACATGAAGTACGTATGACCGTATTTGATTGCCCCAACTATTATCTGTTAGACTCTGTGTATATTGCGCATTCTGTTGAGCTTGGCGAGCCATCTCCCGTTGATCCAACCGCGATTGTAGTACCGCCATTGCAGATGCCTTGTTCTGGTGCTGTGACCTAAAACAAAAAGAAAACTGGTATGTATAAACTGTAATTTGACACATTTACTTACGAATGGGTCGATTTAGTTTGTTATACATTTCAAATGAATGATTTTAGTTGTAAGTGGAACGGGTCAACTGGGTCAGTGGAAATCATCGAAAGCTGTATTTTTAGTTCATACAATAACAACCGTCTATATTGTTTTGTTAAAAGATTCAGATTTCTAGTGTAAGAATCTTGTGTCTATAACAATAACTAATGAGTTAATTACTTACTAAAAACTTCATAATTAAAATTAGAAAGAAAATACGCCTTGCAAGCTAACAGGATCCGTACAGAAAAAAAAAAGACTCATTTTAACACGTACCTATTTTATTTAAAGATTCAGATTATTATTGTATAAATTTGATACTAAAATCATAATTAAAGAGATACTATTTTACTAAAAAAACTATATAATTATAAAAAAATATTGGCAGGTTAACAAGGTCTGTGTACCAGAAAAGACTTATTCTAACAAAAACTTGTTTTATAAGTTACCAACCCACCCAACTGACATCTTGCCACCTCTAGTGGTCAAAAGTTGGCAAACTGAAGGGAAAATGTGCAAATTATACCTTTCATTTTGGCAAGAAGCAGTGATTCCGGTTGGTATGTGAGTTATCCTTACAGCACTATCTGTCACATTGGCATGTTGGCCACCGGCTCCTCCTGAACGGTATCTTTCAATTCTTAGATCCGATTCATTGATTTGAACATGGTGAGATCCATCACCTAAGATGGGTGTTACGGCCACGGCGGCAAACGAAGTGTGGCGGCGCTTGGCGCTATCAAAAGGTGAAATACGAACCAAACGATGGGCCCCTACTTCTGCTTTTGCATATCCATATGCATATTCACCATCTACTTTAAGTGTTGCCCTCTAATACCAAAAACCAAAGAACAACATTAACAACCTTATTTCTGTCAAAGAAAAGGAACGATAAAAAAAAAATGGTATTGCAATATTTCATCACATATTCACATTCCATTAACATGTTTGGTTGGCATATACAATAGGAACGAGTTTTCTTAAATCTTAATACTATTTATAATTTATGTGGATACGATGTATATAATAATAAAAGAACGAATGGCAGATCATGCAAGTTAAAAACCTTAATTCCCGCAATCTCACCACGCATTTCATCCACAACAGTGACTCCATATCCTTGACGTTGGGCCCACATTTTATACATTTGCATCACCATACCTGCCCAGTCCATGCTCTCAGTGCCACCTGCCCCCGCTTGCACCTAAAATATCACTCCATTAATGAACATCAAACGGAAATTCTTGCATTTATAGTCACACACCCTTTGGTCCCCAAAACTCAATGCAAGTATCTACTAACGTCTAACGGACTAACCTCTATGTAACAAGAGCAAGAATCATGTTCCCCGGCTAGCAAAGCTTCAAGCTCCTTCTCTTTCACGCTTTGTCTCATTCTTAACAATGCTTTTACCGATTCCTGTAGAATATAAACACATATTAAAACAGTGTCCTGATGAAAATTATACTCTAAAGTTAAATGTAACACACCTTTTTAGGCATGAAATAAAGAAACAAACATAATTTTATGCATGTTTATATTTAGCCCAATCCTAGGGCTGCTGTAACTTGTAAGGCGTACAATATCAGTAAACCAGAACAGTGAAGTTTCTTAATTAGAATACCTGTTTTCAACAATATCAGCCTCTATATCTAACAAAGGTCTCATTACTGATAATGGCTACATGTGACGATTTTGATCCATTTATTATATAACTCAGTTTATATCTAAGAGATCACATGGGTTAAGATTTATAGATTTAACTAAAACGAAAACTGGTCAAATGAGCAGAGCAGGTCAAACGGGATGTAAGTCACGAAATCTATTCAAATGCCTAAAACCTTCTGAATTGTTTTATTAAAAAAAGCAAGTTTAAATGGTAAGAATATAGTTCTGTTATTTGTCAACATATTAGCCGTTTATACATACAAAAGAAAATGAACAAAAAAGACTATAGTGGTTTGGCCCTATCCAACCCTAGCCATTTTGAGGGTCACCAGTAAATAAATTTGTCTGTTTGACCCATTATCAATCTGCCTGATATGTCACCCATAATAATCACAGCACTGGACAAAACCATGAAACACGTCTCAAGAAGAGAACAGAAAATAAAATGAATGGTTCTAAAACAAAAATTGAGGACTAACCGATTCCAAATCAGGATCATTTTCTTCATGGGCAAGTTTGATCATGTCAATATGGTCAATTAATTCTTGCTCAAGACCATTGACTTCCTTCATTTTGCCCATGAGTGAACCATGCTCACGGCTAATCCTCCCTGCATGAACAGGATCATCCCAAAGGTCTGGCTTTTCCATTTGAAATGATAGCATCTCCAATCTTGCTTTTAACTTCGTCCACTGTCACAACACCCAAAATAACATTTTTAGATTACATAACATTAATAATAGAAAATGGGAATTCGGGCATAAAACAAAAATTAAATTACTCAAAAGAACACTCGATTCCCATTATATCTCTATGTCAACTCCTAACTTGACAGTCGACACACCAACCACAACTTAATAGTAAAAAGATCCATGATTTTAACCATCTAAACTAGAAAACTCGATTCCCATTATATCTCTATGTCCATTATCATGAAAACATTCAATCCTAGTGCTTTTTAGCTAAAATTTCAGTAGTTATTCTTCCTCCTCTAACTTGGGTTACAAAAAGCGTGCCTGAGGTGCAGCAAGGGGGCTCTGTTCTAACTTGGGTTACAAAAGGCGTGTGAGGCACACGTAAAATGGGATTGTGGCGCGTCTCTTGTACATGGGCAAGTTATGTGCATCAATATGTTGTACACCACCTTTTTAACTTGTACATACAATTATTTATACAAGCTTATTTATATCGAAATTTTGGTACATAATAATGAGAAATGCATAATAATTTTGCGCCTCGGCTCGGGATCCTTATGCTTGATATGCCACACGCTTTTTAAAAGCAGGCCTCTAACATAATCTTTTTTTTAACAACAAACAAACACGCCCTCTAAACATACGCATAAATCTACAACAATGTCCATCATGTGACTAAAACCCCCCAACAACTTGGAAGAACCACCTTTACTACACCTTGATACCGCCAGGCTACAAGCCATGTGGTTAGCCTCTTAACATAGTTACCAATTCTCACTCACAATTTAATATTTCATATAAAAACTAAAACCAAAATGTGGTTCATTACTTCATTAGAATCACAAAGCCCGGCCACACGGGTACACTCATAGGCAAAAGGCCACCCACGCCGATGATCGCAGACAACACTAGTGACCCAACCCGTCACCAATTCCAGAGGGAACCCACCGCCCGAAATCCATGACACTTTGTCACGAACGAGACTCCAATTGATGACCTCCCCTAATAACCACAGGGTTCTAAAAGTAACAATTTTACTAAAACCCTTAGTATAAGTTATAAGTTATCAATTTTAATAAAAAAAACACACACACACACAAACTAAACTTTGCATATACCTGCAATCGTTTCTTGATAAGGCGAATCGATTGAGCAACAGCAGAGGCATGGCTCTTCCAATCACTCTCACTCTCATCAAGAATGGCCCATTGATTAGCAACAATGTCATCAACAGTAAGCCCATCAGATGTCGCTACAGCCGCTTGAGTACTAAACGACAGCGTATTGATCAAGCTAGACCCAAATGAAAAAACCAATCTTTTATTAAAAACTGAAGCAAACCCAGATGAGTTCTTGGATAAAGATTCAACCCCAGAAACATGGTTTTGTTGGTTATTGATGGGTTGGGGATTGGATGGAGATTGGAAAAACGTGGAAAAAGATTGGTAATGAGATAATATGGAAGATGATGATGTTCTGTATGTTCTTCGAAATATGATTGATGACATAATTCTTCGTTTTGTTTTGTAAAGGATTGGATGCTTTCTTTTAAAAGGTTGTAAAACCCCCCAAAATTTTCAGGGAAAACAGGGTTTAGAGGCGTTTGGGATTGAGACTGAAAACAAAAGTACCGCCCGAAAAGCAAAGGTGTGTTTGGTATGACGTAATTGGGAATGGAATGGACGAGGTAATGAAATGGACAAGGTAATGGAATGGATCATTACCATTTCATGTCCTGTTTGGTTGCCATGTGGGAATGAAACAAAACATTACTTTATGTTGTTGGATAAGCAGGAAAAGACGAAGGAATAAAATCGGTGGTGAGTGGTGGTTAGTGGCGGTGATGGTGGGTGGTGATATGTGGCATAGCGGTGGTGGTGGGTAGCGACGGCTGTGGTGGTGACGGTGGAAGGTGGAGGTGGATGGCCGTGATGGTGGGTGGGCAACGATGGTGAGTAGTAGCGGTGGTGGGTGATGGTTGGTGGCAGTGATGGTATGTGGTGGTGTGTGGTGGTACGGTGGTGGTGGGTGGCGACGGTGGTGGCGAAGATGGCGATGGGTGGAGGTGGATGGCGGCGGTGGTGGGTGGGTGGCGGACGACGGTGGTGGGTGGTGGCGGCAGCGGTGGCGGACGACGGTGGTAGGTGGTGGGCGACGGTGGTGGGTGGTGACGGCGGTGGTGGGTGGTGGTGGTTGGTGGATTATGGTGTTGTTAGTAAAGGGTGAATGAGGGATGGAATGAAAAAAAAACATGAGGGGTGGATGGAATGATTTTGAGGGAATGGAATGCCTTATGGAATGAGTAATTCCATTCCTTTAACCAACCAAACACACTATTTTTCATTACCTCGTAATGGTCCATTCCATTCCCCCTTCCATTCCATCATACCAAACGCTACCTAATTTCTCTTTTTAACTATTAAGGGTGAAAAAACAACTTTTAAAAAGTTAGAAATCTTGCCTTTTAAAAAAAATTACAAATCTACCACACATACAAGCGAGACACTTAAAAAAACAATCTGTTGACTTTGGCTTTTGGAAAAAAAAAATTTACAAATCTACCACCCATACAACCAATATTCATAATAAGTTAAGCGAGAAACTTAAAAAACAATCTATTGACTTTTTGACGTTTCTCATTCGAAAAACTAATTCAAACACTTTTTTTTAAATTCCTTTACAAAAAGTCACAAGTCAATAAACACTTTTGAAAAAAGCACTTATTTCCAAACTCAATCCAATGTTTGGAGAAATATATCAAGCACAATAGGTTTCGCATTTCCATCTGCGTACTAAGCTAAAAAAATAGTATATTTTCTCTCTCTCTCTTTTATAATTAAGTCTTAATTACCAATTTTGTTATTTACGTTTATACCTGATTTCAACTCAAGTCATATACCTTTAAAATTGATGAGATTTGTACTTTATGCTTCATAATTATACCATTGTATGTTATTTGGTTCTAACCCAATTAATTTTTATTGTTAAGTGGAGGGTAAAATTGTATTTTTATCCATTTATTTAGAAAATCATATTAAAATTAAAAAAAAGAATTTTATAAATACTAATACCTCTCTCTCTCATTCTCTCTCCGTCTCTCCCTCTTTCTCTCTCTCTCTCCCTCTTTCTCTCTACCTCTCTTCCCCTTTCTCCCTCTCTCTCCCTCTCTCCCCCTCCCTCTCCCTCCCTCTCTCTCTCGCTCTCTCCCCACAATCAACCACTTGAATCCATGCTATTTTGACTTCCAAAATTCCCTAAAACCCTATGAAAATTTTCGGCCAACAAATTCCAAGGAGGAAGCATCTGCATCATGGTCAACACTCAACATCTTGCCAAAAATGTCACAACACCTTTACACCACACAACACTTTGAAACATCCAACACTTAGAAACAATAACCTCCCACCTTGAATACCTCTCGGCTGAACCCAACCCTCCAAAAACCGAACCCCTTATCGACCATACACCCTCACCCCGACTCACTTGACCCATTTCCAAGCTCTAGGAGATCGAAAGTGGAAGGAGAGTCCACTATAGATCACTCCCACCCTCAGTTTACGTCATTGTAGTGTGGTATGTAAACTAATTATTTATGCATCGATTATGTATATGTTTCGGCTCACATTGCACTCACTCGACTAGTATCACCACTCATATTATCATAACATGTTGATATTAATTGGTTTTGGTAATCACAAGTCGAAATAATTGTAAATAAGAACACTTATGTGGACACCAATATGTGGTATGTATACACTTGAATAAACATGTATATAAGAATACACATACTCGCACACATACACATGAGTGTATGCGAGTGTGCGTAGGGTCAATATAAAGCCACAATAATCGTTTTTGGAACTTAAAGTTTGACATAAATACAATGGCAATTTTGGAAACATATGTTAAAAACCAAGAAACATGTATTAAACGAGTTTTAAATCAAATCTTTTAGAAAAACATGTGTTAACAACATGGACATATGTGTAAACTATGGTAAAACATGGGAAAACGACATCTTATACAAGAAAGACCTAGAACATGTGTAAACACACCTTATCTGGTACAAATAAGTGACACACATATCACATGATGACATAAAGAAAACCAAGACATTGGTTTTTGCCACAAATGATTAATCACAGACACAAATAACGACAAAAGGAGCTTTTCCAACACACACAGTGTGTGACACATATGGACAGCCGTACATAAACACACAGTCCATAAAAGTACAAGTCGGGTGAGCAATTGCATGATAAACAGTACAATACATAGATTTAAGTTGTCCTTATGTGCATCTAGGGCACTTTTGTTCGGACATTTCATGTCAGATTCAGTTAGTAGTTAGCACTCAGACATCAGGTGAGTTTCACAGCCCCTTTTTACTGCTTTACAATTTTGGGGGGAAAACATGCATCTACAAGTTTACAGATATTAGTTATCATATACAAGTTTACCGTTATCAGATTACATTTACAAGTTTACAGTTCACAGTTTTCACTTACAAGTATACAGTTATCAGTTTACAGTTCACAATTTTTATTTACAAGTTTACAATTATCAGTATTACATTTACAAGTTACATTACAAGTTCACATTTACAAGTACATATACATGTCACATTCACAAAGTTCACATTTACAAGCTTAGTATGAAATGAATTCAATCATTATGTGTGCATGAGACAAACATAGGACTGGGAGTCCTGGTACAGTATAATTTGCGCAAGGAAGTCCTTGTGTCATTTCATTACTATAACCATTAGCTATGGACTTAGCCGTGGAACACTTAAATAGTACCATTGGGCTAATACCCCACTCTTGGTTAGTCGCGCTAACCAGATTGCATGTATCAAGAGAGTGTGCGTTATTCCTGAACATTCATATAATGTCTTCAGTGTACAATGGGCGAGGCACAACACGTTTAGGTTTAGTTATAGGCTCATGTTGACACATACATCATTGCCCTAGCTAGGCTTTGATTCATTTTGTTTACATGTAACCAGAAACCTGATCATTTACGAATTCATAGGCTTGTGTACATTTTCTCAAACATTAAGAAGTAATACAGTACTTCTCGAACAATTTTCATGTTATATTCAAAGGGAATATTTTCATAAGTTTTACAATAATATTCCAAAGGAATGGTTTACAAGTTTTTCAAATCGTCCTAAAGGATACCTTACAAGGATTCTAAGTGAATGATTTTCAAGTACAAAAGACACAGTCCAAGGAATACCCTACAAGGATTCCCACAGGACAAATCATGGTTTTCACAAACAAGTTACAAGTTTTCGTAAACAACTAACGGGATTTTCCCGAACAAACATACATGAACAATTTACAATGAGTCACAAAATTTGTGAACTCACCAACGTTATGTTGACAAATTTTTTTACGCATGTTTTTCAGGTAATAGACTTTCATGAATGGAACTTGGAATTTAAGCATGCGTTATACGACACTACTTTTGCGGGGATTTTTATTTGAACTATCAAGTCTTACAAGTTTGGATATAAAATCCTTAGATTTCCAAAAACAATGAATTTCTCGAATTGTAACTTTTGATAAGCTGAAATCAAAGCTTATGTTTTATTTAGTTGTTTGCTTGAATCTTGTGCTTTAACACCTTTCGAGTTACACACACCCATTCTATTTACCAAATACGTGTATTTCATACCTTTAAGGTTGTCTTCCCGAAGATAAGTGTCATCAATAAAATCATTAAAGTCTCTCGCACAAATCGGATCGAAAATTGAGTTTTTTCTTTCTTCCGCGTATCTAACAACATTAAAATCCCCCATCACAATCCACCACCCTTGTCCCACTTGAATGATCTCCTTAAGTCTAACCCACAAGTTCCGTTTTTCCACATTTGGTTGTAGGGCATAAACATTAATAATGTTCATCCGAATCGCACCATCAGTCAACCTACCCGATACACAAAGAAAATTCCCATCATTCACTACATTATCTTTCCTGAAAACCTTAGGATCCCAAAAACTAGGTAACAATACCCCCCGAGTGACCATTAGCATGAACCACTTCAAAATCGAACCCCAAACCTCCCCAAAAAAGAGATAACATACCCTCCTGGACCTCACCACACATTGTTTCCTGCATCCCAATAAATGAAACCCCAAACTCATTTTTCAGTCTTTTAATTCACCCCCACTTACCATTGATGCCAATCCCACAAATGTTTATCAACATAATATTCATGACTTACCAATATGTACTCCTTCTTTAATAATCGATTGACTAATTAAATCATCACACCTGTCAAGACAAGCACCAGTTTACCTCCCATCTCCTTATTAGCTTCGATCTCTGCAAGGTGACTTTCCATATCAAAAGGCTGCTCTTTAACAGGATTCACAACACTATGGTCTTCAACATCATCCACCATCGACTGGTCAGCTTTATTAGGGATGCTTGAGAGAGTGTTGTTTTCGACCTGTTGCTCATCAGGTACTGAATTCAGATCAATACAATCAGCATTATTCGACTCAATATTATCATTTCTTTCCACTTCTGACTTTTCATGTTCATCAGTCAGGCCCAATAACCTGTTGAGTCCAAACATGGTTTTTTTGGATACTTTGGGCTTCTTACCAATTTCAGGACTTTCTCGGCTAGTTGAATAAGCTTTGTTGGGCCGGCCCATACCTCTCGTTTTTTTGAATTTCTTTCTCTTGTTTACCTTTTTGGCAACCGATTGAGTGATATTATCTTCCAAAAGTTGGTCAAAAGGGAAGTTAACAGTTGGAGTGAAACTGTCGAAGATATTCCTATTATTTTGCATATTGCAATCAATCATCGGAGATGATTGGCATTCATTAATTATCTCAATAACTCTGACATTAACTGAGCCATCAGAGCACTCGGTTGACTCAATTCCGGCCGGTTGACTGATGTCATCCGACCCACTATTCCTCTTTTCCTGTGACTCCTTAGAGCATGTGATCGAATCTTCCTCAGCATCATTCGATGAATGATTGATTTCAACAATGAATTTCGGCACCCAGTCTCGCAATTCTTCCATCACCCAAACGCGGAATGTCCTATCCTTCCAGTGTAACACAACCTCCTCAGAAACCCTCTTCCCATCACCGATCAAAACTCCGACATATTCATATGATAAATCACAATCGGAATCTGACCTGTTTGCTTTATGCACCACTTTCCCAAATAAACCGGCCATCGAATCGATTACTTCATTAGCCAAAAGATTGAGAGGAATACCTTGTACTTTAAGCCATGCCACTCGTTCAATCCCCACTAGTTGACCATTCCAGATATCGATCTTCGAAAAGCTTTCAGACTTAGACTTAGCCGCTTCACAAACTGCCCCTGCAATCTCCACACATCAAATGTAATGAGAATGTCCAAACCACCCAAGTATTGAACCTTGCCAAATGACAGACATATCTCATGCATGATAATTTTAACCTTTTTTTTAACGAGTCTAAATCCACCATACGAGCAAAAATGGCCCTCCCATGCACATCTGAGAATGCACTAGTCGAATGAGGAATCCAAACAGATTTGTTATGAATAGACTCATCTTATTGCCCACAAGAGTCTCTTTAAACGACATATCACCTTCATTCAATGGCGGTCTCTTGTATTATCCATTCTCACGTTCAACATGTGGATTTGGTTCTGGAATGGTAAAACTGTTTTGTTTCGACTCATTGTTACTCCTAATCTGACCATCTTCAAGAACAAATCGAGCAACACTAAACCATAAATGGAAATCACCCATATAAATGTTACGAAGGCTTTTAAGCAACTCCTCTTTATCTTTAACATCCAAGATAGAAATAAATCCGAATCGATTACGTCTATTGTCTCTTTTTCTAGCAATATATAGATCGAAAATCTGGCCATACTCACGAACAAACAGAGCCAAATCGTTACCACTGCATTTATCAGGAAGGTTTATCACGAAGAACTTTGTAATACGACGTTGGATGTGTTCCGGGATGATCTTTGGATGTGGTCGGCGCTACGCCATTTTAGAGTTCTTGCAAAGACGTTAATCTCTAAAGTAGTGTAATTTATTTTTAGTAATATTATGAATGTTTAACATTAACTACATCTTATTCCATTTATTTAAATAATTATTACTATATACATTTGTCCAATCTGGATCAAATGTAACATTAGAATCCGGACAAAGATACTACATTAATTTCAGCAATTACTTACGCTATTTAATCTTTCATAATATTATGAATTTGTAACAAATCTACCTGTTTGTTAATTCTTAAAAACTTGATAAAATTCAAACTTAGAAATACGGTTAAAAGATACGATATTAATCACTAAAGTACAATAATTTATATTAGTAAAATTATGAACTTGTAACAATAAACATATTTTCTCTTTATTTAAGTTATTATTATTATATCCATTTATCCAAACTGATCAAATATAACATGAGAATCCCAGTAAAAGGTACCACATTAATTTCAATAATTACTTTACTAATTTTTTATTAATAACATTTTAATTTGTAACAACTATATTCATTTCTTAAATTTAATAAACAAGTTTTTTTTATAAAATAGCGCCCCATTTATTAGATTATGAATTAAACCTCATGCTGACTCAGCTGTCACATGGACTAATCAGAAACAGGGGCTTTATAAATAAAGCCCCCCACTACACATGGTCTTAGTTGGAAAGTAAAATAAAAAAGGTAAATCATACAACACAATTAATTAGATTATGTCTTAAAAAACTAAAAAAAAAAAGTAAAGATTGATAAAAATCAAATTCATTTTGTAGTTGGGTACATCCACGTATTTGCAAATAAAACTATTATTTATAATAATGAGAAAGTATACGGTATAAAGTCGCTTAACGTAAGAAGCGTAAGAAGCCACCATAATTCGACACCTGTCCACTCTGGTTAGGTTTAATTAACCTAATTCTGGTTTATCCCAGGTTTATCACAGGGGTAAAGTCGTCTATATACACGATCATTCAATTCCTTCAATCACGTTCTAATTAACCTGTTAATTAATACGATTTCAAAAATTAATGAGATTAAAATCATATTCGTTTCAAATCATGATCGTTAACATCTAATCAATCTGTTATTCATCAAACCAAATCTTAATTTTCGTTTTTTAGTGCTCTGTTTATCGACGATTAAGTTTAAAATTGATTTTGTTTTTTAAATTGAAATTATATGTTTGTTTATTATAAGTTTTTTATTGTTTTTGATCATTTTTTATAAGTTTTCAGGTTTGGTATAAAAAATCCAGGTTTTCGAGGGTTTTTCAGAGGTTGAAGATGAACAGAGGTTGAAGATGGTAGCAATGAATGCGTCTGAAGAATCAAATGAGTGCGTCTGTTGAAGATGATCAGAGGTTGAAGAATACATCAATGAATGCGTCTGAATACCTCAATGAGTGCGTCTGTTTAAGCTGTATAGTTGTTTCTATTGGTTAATGAATGCGTCTGTTGTAAATCATGAATGCGTCTGTTTTAATGTTCATAAATATGGTGAGTGCGTTTATAAGTTTATTTTAATCTTCATAAATATCAAAGAGTGCGTTTATATTTTTGGTTGAGATCATAAAAAAAATGCAACGTAGGTCTCCCAATCTATTATTAAACACATGGAATTGGGAAGAAGAAGCATCCCGTGTGTCAGAAGGCTGGCCCCCACCATTTGTGGGCGAAAGATGGTTGAATACTTGAATCCCTCTGTTAAGCATGTTGTTATTATAATTTTTTCCACTTCTTTTTAAGATTGGTTTAATTGTCATTAAACGTGCGTTTATATTATTTTGTTTGAAGTATCTAGTGTTTCCTAGTTTTTGTCACGTCATCAACATATATTAAAAAAAGAACAACTATAAGATACTAATCTTTAAACATGAACAGAGGGTAGCCAACCTGTGATTGGTGAAAACCAATTTCATACTCGAGCAGATGTAAATATTTTGTACCAAACTCTGTTTATATACTATATTTTCATACTCGAGCAGATGTAAATCCTTGGAGTATTTTCATATAAACTTCTTCTTTCAGATTCATGTACAAAATATAGAAATCGAGCTAGGAAAAAGTGAGGACAGAGAGTTTTGATGACGAGTAAAAACAGAGAGTTGCCACTTCGGTTGGACGCACGCACACACCAAACGTGCGTTTGGTTTTATTATTGATTTTTACTTTTCATTTAAACGCACGCACACACCAAAGGTGTGTTTGGTTTTATTATTGATTTTTCATCTTCTCCGGCGAGCCCCTGCAAACTTGGTTTCAGATTCATCGTAACCTGTGGTGATGTTTTTGATTTCAGCAGGCCATGAATTATCAGAGTTGATGCGATGGATAGCATCTAATTGCATAAGCTTTTGTCAGTTCTGCAATTGCAATTGATGGAATCAATTGCAACACGTGTCTGCTATCATTACCATGAAAGGAAGAGAGAAGGGTTGTTGGGACAAAGAGGATTGAAGAAACCACCTTTTGATAACCTTAGTCCAATTCATATCTGCTTAAGTATGGAACTGCTGAAGAACATATGAAGAAGTGCTGAAGAACAAACATCAAAGTACTGAAGAGTAAACTCATCAGAAGTTCTGAAGTCTAACCAGACATTTCACTGAAGAACTACTGAAGACAAACTGCTCATCAGCAGTTTGTCACTCATCAGCACTTTGCATCAGAAGCTTCTAACCGACTGAAGATCAGCAGTTTCCTTATTATATTGTTTTGTTAAAGTATAGATTTCAAGTTCCAATGTACAGACTGTTATAAGCTTATCTTAGTATAATATCTTTGTTAAATATCTTAGATTACTTCAGACAACAGTTTAGTACATTAGTCTATAAATAGATGAGTTTGTTCATCTATTTTACATATGTGATTTTGTGTAATATCTTTGATCTAAATTGAAATCCTTCGGGCTTTAAACTTATAATTCCATTTCACATCTGAGAAACATAAATTGCTTTACTGCTTTACACTTAACTGTATTTATTGTTTCTCATTTATTGTTCAGTCAAGGGGGAGTAATAACTCCTCTTCAAAGTGATCTTTTAGACCTTTGAACACTTGTCATTCCGCTGCTTAATAACTCATACATAAATCTGATAACACATAAGTGTTCATAAACTAAGCCACTGATCCAACAATTGGTATCAGAGCTTCTGGTTAATCTGATCAAAATCAATCTAACAAATTGAGATTCAGACACAGGCTCATTATTGATATTCAATAAAGGATAAAAGGCTCACTTTTTAATCCATCACTTTAAAGAAGTATTGACAAATCCAAACTTCTTAAAAATGGACCCCTACAATACTGGATCTGCCAACAAACCTCCTATGTTAGTCAGAAATGAATATAACATATGGTCTAAAAGGTTGGCACATACTATTTCCCAAACAAACACTGGATGTTGGAGGTCTGTAGTTTTTGGACCTCACAAACCAGTAGTAAGTGATCTAGAGGGAAAGACTGAAAGACCAAAAGATCCAAAAGAATACACGGAGGAAGATTTCCAAAAGTTTGAGCTTGATGCAAAAGCTTTCTCCATGTTGGCTATGGCTCTCCCAAACGAAATATATGCTGGCCTTTTACATTGTGAAAGTGCCAAAGAGCTGTGGGACTGCCTAAAAGAGCAGTTTGCAGGAACTGCTGAGGTGATAGCCAACATTAGAGAAATATTGGCTCAACAATATGAAACTTTTACTCACATAGAGGGTGAATCTTTAACACAACAATTTGAAAGATTTTCTTCACTCATCTCTGAGTTAAAAATTAACAATCAGACCTATTCAAATGAGTCTATGTTACATAGATTTTAAGGTCTCTACCTTCAAAATGGGAAACTTACTCTATAGTCCTCAGAACAAGTTCAGATTTTAATACCTTGAACCTAACTAGGTTACATGGTAAATTACTAACTTTTGAGAGAGAAATCAATCAAAAGAAAAAGTTGCAAGAATCTAGTAAAACTGCTGATGACTATACTCCGGCTAGCACAGCCTTATTAGGACATGACTCACCATCCTGTTCTAATAATTTTGGTTCTTTTGACCACATTGACATAACAGCTGGGATCTCATCAGATGGATCCTTCCCAGCTTATGACAATGAAGAACTAAGTCAAACTGCTGACAACATGTGTTTCATCATGGATGATTTAAAATATTTCAGCAGTGATGACTTAGAAGAAATGGAAATATTGCATCAACTGGCCTTGTTAAGCTTAAAAACTAACAAATTTTATAAAAGGTCAGGAAGGAAATTTCCAGGACTAAACAACTCAACAAAAGTTGGTTTTGACAAATCTAAGCTTAGATGTCATAAGTGTCAAAAGTTGGGACACTTTGCTAGAGAATGTAGAAGCTCTAGCGACAACCAACCAATGTCTGGAAATCAATTTAACCCCTCATATAATAGGAATAATGGAACTCAAGGGAGTGCTCATTTTGTACAGGCACACGCTCCACATGTTCAATATGTGCCACAAGTACAATATGTCCAAATGCCTGCTCAGCAACAACAGCAGCTGATGCCTCCTTTTCCAACTGCTCAACAACCTGCACAAACTCAACAACCCCCTCAGCAACAAAGCTTATTTACCTCAGGGTATGTTGACTGGAGCAGTCTTCCTTATGACACATCAGAATGCAGTCAGGATGCAGACAATAAGGTCTATGATGTCAACTGGGAGAACCTGATAATGGCACAAAGAACTTTGCCTTAATGGCTTTTGAAGGATACTCTTCAAATTCTTCTCTCACACAGGTATCACAACAATCTCTGTTAAAGCTTTGCACTAAATCTTGCAAAGAATCTTTTGCTTTAATTAGAGAAACAAATGTGCATTTACAAGGCAAAACCAATGATATGGAGAGAAAATTCACACAAATGAAGTGTGATTTGGAAAGAAAAATTGTTTTGAAAAACAAAGAAATTTCCAAACTGAATGATAAATCCATTGAAACAGAAGCACAAATTAAAACAATGATAGACAGCCTAGGAAATGTCAGACAAGAGCTTGCTGACACCAAGGTTCATTGTGAAAAATGAGTTGAGTCTTGTAAAGGGTATCAAATGTTGCTTAACAAACAAACTGCAGCCAATGTTAAGTTTGGGATTGGGTATACCCACACTGAATCACTAACAGATTTCACCCACAAAACTGATAATGATGGGAAGAAATTGATTCAAACTTCTGATATGGAGGAATGCACATCCTACCATCAGAACTTCCTCAAAAAGGGAAGTACTGCAGAAGTTAAAATTACTGACAATAAGCCATCAGCAGTTTCAACTACATCAGGAGTTGAGACCCTGAAAACTGCTGATGACCTATTTCAAAAATCTAATTTTGTCAGTAAATTGCCTTCCAGCTCTCTTGATTTATCTAAAAAGAAAGAGAAGGCAAAAGCATGTGAATTATGTGGTCTGTTTAACCACATAACTGAACTTTGCAGATATAGAAAGGTAAATCAGTTAAACAAACAAAGACAACAACTGATTGTGGGAAAACAGATAAAGCAAGATTTTGAAAATACCTTTTTTCCCAACAAACAACAATCAAACAAAACCCTTTCTAAGAAGAGGCCTTTATCTCAACAAAGGTCATCTTCTCAAAGTTCAACTTCAGAAGTTTTACCTAACTCATCAGCAGTTTCACAAACTGCTGAAGTTAAAGATTTAATAAACCTGGTTAAACTTCTGATGACCAAAGTTGATGGTGGAAACCAAAAAGAACCCACCATTGTTCTTAATGACAAATCCATTGCCAAAAAGACATGGATTTCTAAAATTGGTCCACAACAAGCTGCACCTGTTCTCAAGAGCAAACCCAAAGCCAAACTGGCTTGGGTTGCCAAAACTAACTAATTTGCTATCTTGTGCAGAGGGTCTCCAGAGGTTTGAATAGCATATGGTATGTGGATAGTGGAGGCTCAATGCACATGACTGGATGCAGATACCTGATAAACAATTTTATCAGCCAAAGAGAAGGATCTGTGTCCTTTGGGAACAATGCCAAGGGATATGTGCTAGGATATGGCAATGTATCCTCAGGCAAAATGCAGTTTGACAAGGTCAATCTGGTTGAAAACCTTGAGTATAACTTGCTGAGTGTCTCACAAATGTGTGACAAAGGATATTCTTCCTTGTTCACAAAGACAGCATGCAAGATCATATCACCAGAAGGCCAGAAGTTGATAGAGAAGATAATTGAAGATCATACTTTGCTGATTGCCAAAAGGTGTGGCAATGTCTATGCAGTGGACATTGAAAAAGACAAAGTATTGAACAAGACTGCCTGTTTCTTCTCAAAGGCATCAACTTCAGAAAATGATCTCTGGCACAGGAGACTTGGCCATGTGAACTTTAAAACCATCAATAAAGTCACAAAAATGGGCTTGGTCAGAGGTCTACCTTTGAAGGAATATTAGTGCAAAGAACACTGTGTTTCCTGTCTTAAAGGTAAACAGCGTAAGTCCTCCTATAAGTCTATTGAAGAATCAAAAACAACTGCATGTCTTCAACTACTCCATATGGACTTATTTGGACCAGTCAAGATTATGAGCCTTGGTAAGAAGAAGTACTGCTTGGTCATCATTGATGACTACTCAAGATTCACATGGGTCTTCTTCTTATATTCCAAGGATGAGGCAGCTGAAATCATCAAGTTCTTTATTCTACAAGTAGAGAAGCAATATTCTCTATCTGTCAAAGTCATCAGGAGTGACAATGGGACAGAGTTCAGGAACAAAACTCTGGATGAATTCTGTATGTCTAAAGGGATTGTTAGACAGTTCAGCATTCCCAGAACTCCTGAACAAAATGGTGTGGTAGAAAGGAAGAACAGAACATTAATTGAAGCAGCCAGAACAATGTTAGCTGATTCAGGCCTACCTTTGTATTTTTGGGCTGAAGCAGTCAACATTGCATGTTATGTTCAGAATAGAGTTCTTATCAACAAGAGACATACCAAGACTGCCTATGAAATTCTTCATGGCATAAAGCCCCTTATCTCCTTCTTCAGGGCTTTTGGATGTCAATGTTTTATCCTCAACATCAAAGACTCTATCTCTAAGTTTGCTGCAAAAGTTGATACAGGTTATTTTCTTGGTTATTCTCCTTTGAGAAAAGCTTACAAAGTTTTCAATTCAAGAACCAAGATAGTAGAAGAAACACTGAATGTCAAGTTCAATGAAGCAAAACACACTCTTATTCCAGCAAATCCTGCTGAATTATTTGATCTTGACAACTTTCATTTCGGACCTGAAAAGACTGTTGAATCATCCAAACCTCCTCAAAATGGTTTTCAAGGATTTGAAGATGATAGTCCTGCACCATGGACTCCAAACACAGTCAGAAGATCAACTATTAAACCTTCAGAAGTTTCAATAGCTTCAACTTCAGGAACTACTGATGAACATTTTGAAACTACTGATTCAGCTGAACCTAAAACTCCTGAAGTTCAAATAACATCTGAACCAGATATTATCAATCTCAGTGGTTTATTTGAAGAACCTGTAGAGCCATCATCCAGTACAGGTTTACAACAACTGATTGAACACAAAGATCATCCATTGGATCAAATCATGGGTGATATTGCATCAGGGGTACTCACAAGAAACCAGCTTTCCAACTTTTGCTTCTTCTCAGCATTCATTTCTCAGTTGGAACCAAAGAAGTATCAAGAAGCCCTCAAAGACAACAATTGGGTGCAAGCAATGCAAGAAGAATTGCTTCAATTCAAGAAACAACAGGTTTGGGAAATCTGTCCCTTACCTGAAGACAAGCAACCAATTGGAACAAGATGGGTCTTCAGAAACAAATCAGATGAGGCTGGTATGATCATCAAGAACAAAGCAAGACTAGTGGTACAAGGTTATTCCCAAGAGGAAGGAATTGATTATGATGAAACCTTTGCACCAGTTGCAAGACTTGAAGCTATCAGGTTATTTTTAGCTTATGCAATTTCCAACAACATTAAAGTTTATCAAATGGATGTCAAGAGTGCATTTTTGTATGGAAAAATAAAAGAGGAAGTGTATGTTTGTCAACCTCCAGGGTTTGAGGATCCTTCTCATCCTGATTGGGTTTACAGACTTGACAAAGCTCTTTATGGGCTAAAACAGGCTCCAAGAGCCTGGTATGAAACACTTTCAAACTTTTTACTTAAGAATCACTTCTCAAGGGGATCCATTGATAAAACTCTCTTCATAAAACATGTTGGAAATCATGTCTTACTTGTTCAAATCTATGTTGATGATATCATATTTGGTTCAACAAACTCAAAACTGTGTGAAGAATTTAAGAAACTCATGCAATCAAAATTTGAAATGAGTACAATGGGAGAATTGCAGTACTTTTTGGGACTGCAAATCAAGCAACAGTCAAATGGAACATTTATACATCAATCAAAATATGTTAAAGAATTATTAAACAAATTTTCTTTACAAGACTGTAAAACATGTTCCACTCCCATGACACCAATCACACAAGTTGAACCAGATGATCAAGGGAAACATATTGATCAAACCATGTATAGATGTATGATAGGTTCTCTTTTGTACTTAACTGCTTCTAGACCAGATATCATGTTTTCAACTTGTGTCTGTGCTAGATACCAATCTGCACCAAGAGAATCACACCTAATTGCAGTCAAAAGAATCTTCAGATATCTGAAAGGAACTCCTACCTTAGGAATTTGGTATCCTGCTTCAAGCAATACCAAGTTAACTGCTTTTTCAGATAGTGACTATGCAGGGTGCAAGATGTCAAGAAAATCAACATCTGGTGGTTGTCAATTCTTAGGAAACTGTCTGGTGTCCTGGCAATCAAAGAAACAAACATCTTTGGCAACTTCAACAGCTGAAGCTGAATACATTGCTGCTGCAAGCTGTACTTCACAGATACAATGGCTCCAATATCAACTGCTTGATTATGGAATCAAAGAGACCAAGGCCCCACTTTTAGTAGACAGCAAATCTGCCATTAGCATCATTCAAAATCCTATTCAGTTTTCAAAGACTAAACACATTGAAATCAGGTATCATTTCATAAGAGATTGCTATGAAAAAGGCAAAATAGAAGTGAAGCATGTCACAACAGCTAATCAAATAGCTGACATTTTCACCAAACCCCTTGATTCAACAACTTTTCAGAGGTTAGTATCCATGCTTGGGATGTTAAACTTAGAAGAAAGTCTGTAAGTGTTTCACTTTTTAGTTCTGCACATATTTTATTTTCACTTACATACTTATCTGTCACAAACCTCTGAAGACCAAAAATTTGAGAAAGAGAAAGTACTGATGAACAATTTTTGAAAACTACTGATAAACATCAAAAATGGGATATTTTCAAAATGGATATAACTACTGATGAAAATCAGAAGTTAGTAAAGTGTTTTAAAAGTCATTTGCATCAGCAGTTGAAACTGCTGAAGAGATGACTAAAACCACTGATGAAGAAACCTTCTTCATCAGCAGTTTGACTAAAAAGGGTAAAACAGACTTTTCACTCATCAGAAGTTTGACCTAGTCGGTTAAAAACTTCTGATAAATACCTTTTTCAAACACTTATCCATTCAAAAAGCAAAATTCCCTCTCTCTCTCTCTCAAATCCAAAGCAAAACCCCTTCTCTAACCTAAAAATTACTGTTCGATCAAAAACAACCATGGCTCTCGTGTTAAAACATGGACACAATCAAAGAGGCTACTTTGTTAAAGATGAAGCCTGGTCCCAGTATGATGAGATGATTGATCTCATCATGAAATCCCAATATTATGAAGCTTTCACCATCGATCCACCCATTCATGAAGAAACTCTTAATGAGTTCTGGGCTAATTCAGAGACGGTGAAGGTGAATAATGAAGTGATCTCCCTTAAATCTTCCATAAAAGGGAAACTGATGGCCATATCACCGGAAACACTAAGCATCAGGCTTGGTTTGAAGGATTCTGAGGCACCTGAACATATTCCAAACTCAGACATCCATCTAACCATGATAGAGTGTGGTTATCAAGGTACTTTGGCACAAGCAACAGTTTATAAGAAATATTTTGACCCACAATATAAACTGTTATTTCATTATATTATTATGTGTCTAAGTCCAAAAACTGGGTCAATAGACCAGATGCCTTCTACTTTTCAACCTATTTTTCATTCAATCATAAATGAAACACCTTTTAAGGCATCAAAACTATTTTTCAATGAACTGGTTTTACACCATGAAAATGATAAAAAGAAGTTTTTGTTGTATCCAAGATTTGTTATGCAATGCATAATAAAGGAGCTTAGAGAGGGAGTACTTGAGGGTGAAGCAACTACTTTAAACCCATTAACCTCTCAAGTATTCTCTAGGCACAACAAACCAGCACTTGTGCTAGAA
Organism: Ambrosia artemisiifolia; assembly: GCA_032199755.1. Taxonomy (NCBI): domain Eukaryota; kingdom Viridiplantae; phylum Streptophyta; class Magnoliopsida; order Asterales; family Asteraceae; genus Ambrosia; species Ambrosia artemisiifolia. The sequence continues at coordinate 25,596,150 of CM063515.1, forward strand.
GATGACCAAGGGGAAGAATAACCCATCCCCAAGGAACCCACATCTTCCAAACCCAAAAAGAAAACCAAAAAGCCTAAACAACAAAAACAAAAACAAACCAAATCACTGAAAAAGACAGTTCAGGAAGTGGAGAAACCTGAAACTGCTGATGTGCAATCTGTACTTGATAAGGAAGTGGCTGAAACATCCTCTCAACACACTCCTTCTCCACCCACCAAAGAAAACCTGTCACAGTTATTTTTCAAAGAAAAAGATTTAAGAAACCAATAACTGTTGACCCAGCCTTTGAAACTACTGAAACTAACCCTGAACCCATCCAAACTCCTGAACACCAACCCATCACAACTACTGAACCTGAACCTTCCCACACAACAATAGAAATAGCCCAACTTCTCTCAGGACTAAAAGGAACCCATTCACCACATGTCACTCCCCCAGCAACACATCAAATTGGGGAGATGCCTTCAGAAGTTGACATGAATGTGGATCCTATTAGCCCAACCCAGAGAGATGAGGATGAACAAGAGTTTATAAGCCCAAACTTACAAACTCTTGATACTTTTGAGGCTGCTACTACTCACTTATCACCCAGTGGTGAACCTGAGGACAGTAGTAACATAGCTAAGACCTCAAATTTGGCAACTACTGATGAAGGCCTAAGGCCAGAAGTAGGAAAACCTCAGTACCAAGACAAAGAGGTTCATGAGACTACTAGTTTGGGTCTAGCTCATGATATAACTGATCCTGCCCTCTCTGAGGACAATATCAGGGATTCAGATGATTCCATTAACTTGGTTGATGAATCAAACATTCCACATACTGAATTGACGGTTGACATTGAAGGTCCTGCATCTAAGGTATCCAAGCTCAAGAAGCTGGTCACCAAAGATCAGGTTAAAGACCACTTAACCCAAAGTTCCCCAAAAGTGGCATCTTCAGAGCAATCTGAGGATCACCCAAAAAGCACCCCTTCACCAAAACAACCTACCCAATTCCCTGGGCTCACAAGCATAGACTTGAACCAACTATGCAGCCCAGATGGTCCCCTGTACCAGGCAATCAAACAGATAATCACTGATCAACTCAAACCCTTCACAACTGCTTGGGAGTTGAAAGCTAACAATCAGTTTGGGTTGATAAACTCAAGACTTGCTGAGTTGAACAAAAAGATGGACCAAACACAAGATCAACTAGCAAGGTTGTCTGCTGCAACTTCTCACTCCATGAGGCTTTCAGAAGTGGATGAAGCCAAAAAGGGGGAGAAGACTAAGGAACCAACTACTGAAGTTGCTACACAAAGACAAACTCCTGATCCTGAAGCTGATATACCAAAACAAAGACCAGGAAAAGAAGTAGCACAAGAGTTCAAATTATCTAAGGCATCAGAGAAAACTGCTGATCCCATTTCTCAAACTACTGAAGACAATCCTTCAGCAGTTGTGACTCAATTTACCTCATCAGCAGTTTTACCTCCAAAACCAACATCAGAAGTTTCTAAGGCACCCGAAAAAGAACCTGCTTCCATTCCTTTGCCTACAACAACTTCCACAACTGTTTTGAACCCTACTTCCATCAGCATGTCTAAAGATCTATTGGAGAAGAGTTTAAAAGAGGCTGCAAAGAAGGCAAAAGAAGACAAAGTATGGAACAGCCTAGAAGCTAGAGATGATCTGAACTATCAACAAAAGTTAATCAAGTATCAAGAAAAACTTGATGAGCTTGAGGCTGAAGAGAGAGCACTTGAAGCTGCTGCAGAAGAAGATAAAAGAGCACAGCTTATCACCTTCATCACAAAGAACTCCAAATCTAAACAAGTAGCTCTCAAAAGACTCTCAACACAAGAACTGACCAGAAGAGCTCAGATGCTATCAGACAGATTAGCAACAGAAAATGAGAGGAAAGCCAAAAGAGCTGAAATAATAGAAGAGTTAGTGGCAAATGGCTATGGTTCAAAGGCCTCAGTCTCCAAATGGAAAGAACAAACCCTTTATGAGGCTTACAAGAAATTCAAGGTCAAGAAAGCTGCAGTTTCAGAGAGATTTGAAACTCCAGAAGTCCAAACAACTTCTATTGTAAGGAGATCATCTGGTGCACTAAGGAAGCCTGCCACCAAGAGAAAAGCAGAGGGTGAACCCATTGTCAAGACTGACTTCAAGATGATACTCTTGGAAGGAGATCAGTTAGTACATGGTGATTTTGATGTTGAAGAGAAACCCCTCTTAACACAATTCAGAGACAAGGCTACTTATGCTTATCAGTTACAACAATCCATTCAAGAGAAGACACATACAAGGGTTGTAACAGAGCATCACCTGCCCAACATGCCTATCCAAGGTAGTGCTGAACTTCAAGGTAGTTAAGAATCTCACCTGAGAGTCACTGAAATAGAAGACATTCCTCAATCATCCTCAGGTCAACCTAAGGAAACAGGCTTGGTTTCCTATGCCTCTGACTTTGACAAGTCAAAGGTAAATATCATAAAATGGTCCTTTACTGAATCCAACTCAGTACTTGTGACCAGGAGAGACCGTTCAAGTAAGGTCTACAAAAACTCAAAGGAGTTGAGTGTTTTATCTTCCAAAGACCTTCTTACCATTCAACATCTTACACCTGAACTTGGTCCTCTCACAGAGCAACAAAGATGTACTCTTACTACCCGGATGACAGCAGAGATCTGGAGGATACTAGAAGAGAGAAAAGGACAACAATAAAGATTGGATAAGGTTTTGGCTTCATCAATCCAGGGGGAGATTGTTGGGACAAAGAGGATTGAAGAAACCACCTTTTGATAACCTTAGTCCAATTCATATCTGCTTAAGTATGGAACTGCTGAAGAACAAATGAAGAAGTGCTGAAGAACAAACGTCAAAGTACTGAAGAGTAAACTCATCTGAAGTTCTGAAGTCTAACCAGACATTTCACTGAAGAACTACTGAAGACAAACTGCTCATCAGCAGTTTGTCACTCATCAGCACTTTGCATCAGAAGCTTCTAACCGACTGAAGATCAGCAGTTTCCTTATTATATTGTTTTGTTAAAGTCTAGATTTCAAGTTCCAATGTACAGACTGTTATAAGCTTATCTTAGTATAATATCTTTGTTAAATATCTTAGATTACTTTAGACAACAGTTTAGTACATTAGTCTATAAATAGATGAGTTTGTTCATCTATTTTACATATGTGATTTTGTGTAATATCTTTGATCTAAATTGAAATCCTTCGGGCTTTAAAATTATAATTCCATTTCACATCTGAGAAACATAAATTGCTTTACTGCTTTACACTTAACTGTATTTATTGTTTCTCATTTATTGTTCAGTCAAGGGGGAGTAATAACTCCTCTTCAAAGTGATCTTTTAGACCTTTGAACACTTGTCATTCCACTGCTTAATAACTCATACATAAATCTGATAACACAAAAGTGTTCATAAACTAAGCCACTGATCCAACAAGGGTAGCAGTGGATTGGAGGTTGAACATATTGTCATGGTTTGTTGGAGCTAGTTGTTGATGAAAATGATGATGACTATCCATGGTGGTGGTTGGAGTTACTGGCTTTTTTTTTTGTGAGTGCGTCCAATATGTGTCATTTTTTTACTTAGTGCGTCTAAATATACACTAAGTGTGTCTGTTGTCTGTATTTGTTAACCACCTACTAGTTTTTTTAAACATACAATGAGTGCGTCTGATTTTTACAAGGTGCGTCTGTTTACATTTGAGTGTTCTTAATCTGAAACTTTTTCAAATCCATTTTTTTCTTTAATTGTAATTATATTTATTAAAATCGAATGTTTTTGTGAATATTATATGCGTTGATTGTGTTTTTTAAATAGGATTAATGTGATTTTAAAAAAATCTATTGAAATGCTCTGTTTTTTTTTTGTAATTTCTGTTAATATGATCTGTTGATTTCAATTGAATGTTTTTTGATGTTGTGATGATTCGGAACATTTAATCGGTTTCAAACTTTTGATTAATCGTTGAAATAAGTTTGTTTTGATGTTACGTTTCGATCGATTGTTTAATCTCTATTGTTACGTTTTCTGGAAATTAAAATGCGTTTTTTTTCCTAATTTACCCCTGGTTAGGTTAATTGAAGTATGATCAAGGTTGTTAATTACCATCTTGCCACCGCTAAATCCAATGGCTCAGATTGCTTCTTACGCTTATTATTTTAAGAGGCTTTATACGTTATCTCTTCCCATATATTAAAAAGAAAGAGGTAAGAAAACTGCAACTTCAAAGATCGCAAACCTTTTCATTTCCAACAAATTCCATTTTAATTTAAATTAATAAATATAGAATTGCAAATAAGCCTTCTGAAATCACATGAAACCTCATTGAGCATTTGAATTGACTGAGAGTGTGAGAGAGAGAAAGAGAGTGCGGCGAACTTTGACCGTCTTCCGGTGACGGCAAAACCGTCCGGCGAGTCGGCGGCAGATATATCAACTCATACCCCTCTCCATCTTCTGTTTCATTTTCTGTCATTGCATGTACGGCAACCGAGCATTTATTTTGGAGGAATTCAATTAACCTGTTCGGTGACCGAGAAATAAATTAAAATACGTGTAGAAGGGTGAGAAGATGACCGGATTATTTTGGCGGAGGCGGGATTATATAGTGTGTGAAATGGTGGCAAGCGACGAGAAACGGTGGTGGGAGGAGACACGACGGTTTAATAGTAAAGTCCCGACAGTATTTTGAAGCAACGTTCTGTTCTGTTTTGTTTTGTTGATGGTTGTTATTGTTGTCGCCGTAGGTTATTTAACGGTTGTCGTTAACTATAGAAACTACCGTTAAGTTATTTGTATGTATATATAATGTCACAAATTCACAATGTTATTAGGGGGGACAAGGCCCTACCAGAATTGGTCACGGGTACCCTACTACCAGCACGGTAACACCGCCGCCACCCATGCTGGTAATGGTCCCGTGAACCAAATTCGGCTTGTAGTTACCGTGCTGGTAACTGACGTGAAGCACAAACTTTCACACAAATTAAATTAATTTTTTTTCTTTCTTTAATTCAATAAATCACCTTCAATGATTAAAATTGTTACATAAAATTAAAACGGGTAGCAAAATCCAATGTCGCGCGGACACTGGTTTTTTGAGCCGCATTCGTGCGGGCGTCGCATTGGTTCAAGAATTTTTCCCGAACCGGAACCCATTTTTGCACCCCCTCCTGCGTGCGCGGGTAGGTGCCAGAGTATAATGTAACACAAAGAATTTAATCTGTTCCATTTGGTTTCACCTTTAAACTCATTTTATTTTCCATCTCCCCACCAATGTGGGACAAACCAAACCAAACTCACATTCATTTATTCATTTTCCATCTCCCCACCAATGGAGATGTGTCTTTCATTGTCTTTAAAATTATTTTATCGGTGAAACCAAACTCCATGCAAAATTGTTGCTCCTGAAGAGATACCACATTCAACACCTAATGGGTATACTAATGTTGAATATGTACAGTGGCGGAGCCACCCATAAACGGCGGTGGGCCGGTGCCCACCGTAAGTTCCATAGTTTTGTAGAGGTAAAGCCCAAGTGCCCATCTAGTTTTCTTAATGAAAAGCCCAGTGCCCACCCTAATCATAGCCCAGTGCCCACAAAGCCACAACCCATCGAATGAATATAGGATATTGAAACCTGAACAGTCGCACACAACAACCTATCCTCCTCGTCGGTCATTGACCAGCAGTCAACCATCAGGGCATTAAGCCTGAAGACAGACATCATTTTGATCGGAAAATACATTCCGTCGGCCATTGAGCAGAGACACAGAACCGGTGGTCAATCACTCTAATCGAACATAAACACAAAGTTGAGAAGTCGAACCGTAACACAGAACCGGCGGCCAATCCCTCAGTCCTTTGCGTTTGGTAATTGATACATATATATGCTGAACATATCATATATTATCTCGTGTTCTACTGCAATGCAATTTTCATAAAGAGAGGTGATTATTTAATTTGATAATTGAAATTATATTGATTTTTTTAAGCTTTTGTTAGGCATATTCTCGAATATTCTTCTTGTGAGTTGTGACTTTGTAGTCACTTAGTGCAAAAAGATAATACGTAAGATTCATATAAGTTTATTATTTTTCTTGTTTATTTTAATTTAATTGATATTTGTTAACATAATATTAATACAAATTATTTGCTAATTTTACAAATATATACAGTCAAGTTTGTGCAATCGTATTAGTGATGATTTCTTGAATGCTTGTGTAATATGCGCTGTAGAAGTGGATGAACTTCTCAATGTTACTAATGAAGATGTAATCGAGCGTTTCCAAAAGATGAAAACACGTAGAGGACAATTGTAATCGAGGTATGTCGTTATTACATTCAAATATTCAATGAATTAAATTATTTGATCGTCGTTTTTTGTAACACCCCGTACCTAGGGTCTAGAAATTTTTAGCACCGTATTAAAATTTCGTTATAACAAACCAATGGTAAAATAATTATGAATAATTATTTACGAAGACGAACCGATGAGCTACTAGATTATTAGAACAATGGAATAATAATATACCCGTGACGTGACACGAGACCGAACCAACACCCGATAACGAACCCGGACCCGAACCCAATAAAGGTGAGTCACCAAGGGGGGACACATGTCCACCCCTTGTGGTGACAACACCCTCACAAAAAAAAAAAACCGGTGCCTCAAATGGTTTTGGAGAAAACCATTTATCAAAGTCCCCTATAAATACCAACCCACTCTCACACTTACTCCCTGATGAAAACCCACAGACAAAACACACACACACATACTTACTCTACAACTGAAGAAAGAGAGAAGGGAGATCGGAAAAAGGGTTGACCACCACCACTGTGGTGGTGGTGAACGGCGGCGCTACCCAAACCACCCACCCGTACCCATATTATATACACAAACACAGATTCAATCAAGAGAAGGAGAGAGAGAATGAAGGGAGCCGGAGACTCCCTGCCACCTCACCAGGCGGAGCTCCGGCCGTTTATTCCGGCGAGACGACCCTAAAACCCTAACCTTTCCTTCATTATAACAACACCCACACACCCACTGTCACTCCAACCTTCTGATCCGTTTAGATCGGGAGTAGAGAGAGAGAAGCATAGAGAGAGAAAGGGGCGCAGGAGATAGAAGAGAAAGAGAGTAGAAGCAGAGGAAGAAGAGAAGGAAGACGACGGGACAGGCGCTGCAAGATTCATCGAGGAGGGTTCCGATGGAGGTTAGGGTTTCTCTAAGGTGATGAAGGCGGCGGTGGTGGGTTCTAGCGAGCTCAGCCATGTTCCCGAAGACTGAGGTAACTTTAACTGTCATCATCTCCTTTTGATCTAGTGGTTGATTATAAAAATGTATGGATGTCAGGATAATGGATGGTGATGACGGTTGGCTATGGTTGTTGAGTGGTGGTGGTTCGTCTAGGTCACCAAGGCAGTGGTGACTGATGAATAGGGCAGGGACCAGAGTCAACATAGGTTGACCCGGTCAACACTGGTCAACTTAGCCAGATATAGAACCATATGCAGGGCATGAACAGAATGAGGGAAGAGGTATAATCAAGACCTAGAGCTATTATTATTATTTTGAATTCCATTCTCGTGACTGTGCACGTGTGGGACGTTTGATGAGTTATAGACCACTCGACCAATATATATATATACATAAACTACATCATATGAATATTAAAGATAAAACGAATATGTATAATACATAGCTTGGACACAAAGGAACTTCGGACCGGATGACCCGACGAACATAACTAACTAATATGATTAATGTAAATAAGAGTACATATAGAATACATGACAAACACTTACTTAATATGTTGATATAATATAAATGATGAAAAGGTATAGAGTTATAATCAATCATTCGAACATAGGACTTGACTTATGAGGATTATTATGACAATTGTGATACCAATACATTGGATATGTGGACTTGGATAAACTAGCTTAGTACACGAATTGGTACCAATATAGCATAGGGCATTAACGACACCTTGCGGACAAAGGACATGGTATGTAACTTAGTATCTAATATTTAGAAGTTGTTAGAGACATTGGATCTAGAGACAAGGACCATGGACTCGGCTACTCATAACAATAAACATAATCGTACATAGGGAACCAAGTAGTGCACATGATCATTCGGATATAGGATCATTTATAAGCTAGATAACAATTCATATGATTAAATACTAATACACCCGATGAATAGATATATGGCTAGAGAATATATGTGTGCCCACACGTGTAACCGCGATATTGGTTACACGCGCTAATGTTTATAAACATTAAATAGGATCTTGCCAAATGAGCGATAGATGGAAACTTGACGTGGAGTATTATGTGACCGTGTGAATGCAACCAAAGGTGAGTTCGTGTACTTCCCCTTTTTCTGTTTTACTGTTTTGGGGTGAATACATGCTTGTGTGTCTAAACTGTTTTGTGTATAAAACTGGTGTGATGTGACAAGATACTCGGCTGCTGGATATACTTGACACTCATTAACTCGTTTGAGAGCCGACTTAATATATGGGTAGTACTACTTGGGGAAACCCCCACGCAAAGTGGACTCGGGACGTAAGGGCCCGGGAAACCCTCCACGACGGTTATGGAACCATTGCGGCATATATTTTGCCAGGACCTATAATGGCAGTAGATAGAGTCCACGTTAGGGTTGAGGTGTTGCTTGTACATCACGTGTTTTGAACTATGTAACTTGATTACTAAATGATAAACTGTTTTTGGATCCATTGATTACTTACACGGACTCACCGGCATATTTTGCTGACCAACTCTTTTTAAGCATGTGTTCAGGTACTGCATTCGGAAGATTTTGGAGCATACGGATTGTGTTCGTTTGATAGCTAGTAGCGGATTAGAGGTTATTGGTTAGAAGATTCGGCTATATGTTGTGGTTAGAGCATCTAGAGATATGTGGAATAGAGATTGGATCGACTAAGGATTACATTGCTTCGACGACCGCCGCGTTTCGTCTACGCATTAGCTTCAATTATATTACATTGTATTTGTATTACTTTATGACTAAAACTTGTACAAATATTAAATATTTGTTATCGTTGCTTCCGTTGTGCAAGTCTGTTGCCAAACTGTAGTTTCGACCCGACCCCACCGGGTCGGGTTGTTACAGTTGGTATCAGAGCAACGGTTGTGACGAAATAGGATATCTCCAGATATCCTATACCACACCAGGACAACTTAGAGAACTTAGCGTTTAAGACTCTAAGACTACCTAGCTAGGAATGCCTCTAAATTATATAAGACTAACCGGAGTAAGAAGCTAAATAGGTCAGAGACTCGAGTACCTGAACACACTAGAATGCTTACAGGGACTTAGAACCAGTATACGGACTTTGTGTGATTTGGGAATTATGACTACAACGGAGATTACTAGAATAATTTTGTGAGGTAAATTGACAATTACACTTGACGTCATGTAATTGTGAATTTACAGGCACGAAAAAGTTCTAAGAAATCCGAAGAGTCACCTAGGTTAGAAGTGTCAACCGGGATAACCATAAACTTGTATTGAGGAAACGAACTATGAGCGTAGACGGATATGTGATATATTAGAGAGATCATAGCAAATGTTTGAACTTGATATATTCGGTACAACTTGGCGTAAATAATTAGGCGATGTACTTGAGTGACCTTAGGAAAGACTTTGAACTGAACATACTGGTTGCAAATTAGTGTTTAAAGATCGTAGTGATACTTGTGTTATTAACAATATATGTATATACTCGTAATTTGATTATTATAAACTAATGTTACGTTCGACTAACTTTTCATTATAAAAATTTCAAGTTAACAAAGAGAACCAGGTACCTCGTCAACTTTGGCATTGCAAATTGGAGGAACTCAAAATACTAAGGTACACTTTGGTCGACATAGTGAGTGGATAGATTTAATAAGTTTAGTCTTTTAACCAAATAGTTGTAGTCAAATAGTTGGAGTTAAAATATAAGGTCCATGGTGATATAGTTATGCGCATGTATAGGCCGAATAGTTCTAACCATTGTAAGGTTCATATTATAGGTATAAGTTGAATTTTAGACCAAAAATAAGAAGCTAAAACCACTGGTTACTAGATCATGTTATTCGGACTTGATTGATATCAATCTCCGCAGATTTAAGATAAATTTACTATGTTGGATGAATGATCGTTTAACAAGTTTAAAGACGAATCAGGAAATAAGCGAAAAAGCGGTAACCCGAGCTTGAGGAATGTAATGAACACCATGAGTACTCAATTCGGCGATTCAAGGAAACTAGGATTAAACGCGACATGAGGTAATCTTAAGATTGATATATGTCTAGTACTTTAATACCCTATATAGTTATCAAATTAGTGTCAAAATCTTCATGTTTGCTCCGTAGCCGTGTGAATTAGTGACAAGATATTAGAACAAAACATGTTGGAAAGGTATAGGCAAGCTCTAACGGGGGGAGCGGAGGCAATTGTGATGATTGTTATAAGAAATATTTAACAATGCAAGAAAAATTAGTCTAAGCTTAGTATTAAGATTTCCATAAATAGCAATCCAACATATAAGAAGTCAAGATCTAAGATGCCGAAGGTAAAATTTCGGCCCCTATATTATGGATAAGAGCGACATATTGTGACTTAGATATCTTCCATGATTCTTGACATATAGTCGCATACACCCGATGTAGAAATTTTTAAGGTTTAAGAATTCAACATTATTGCGGATAAGTTAGATAAAGATAACCCCAATATTGAACATAAGAACTTGTGATAAAACCATACAAATCTAAGAACTTAGTCGAATATAAGCTCTCTATTTTGAAAGATTTAACCGACACCAAGATTTAGACTTTAAGGATTAATGACTTCCAAACACACATAGGAATAGTCGACGAGGTACATTTTCTAATACATTTTAAATTGTGTTTTTGGAAGAGATTTTCAGTACGTTCACGAAGTATCATTGGTGTGGTGGGTTAGCTGCGGTACACCCTATATATAAACACCGATGATGCATTGGAAACGAGACTAAAAGTCAAACCAAAAACAAAAATGAACCTCTAAAAATTTCTAGCACATTTTCGAGGTTATCATAGGTGTGGTGGGTTGGCTGCGGTACACCCTATATATAAACACCTACGGTGCTTCGAAAATGAAAACCGGAAATCAAGCCGAGAACAAGCTATAGTATGTCAAAACGTTTAAACTGTTTGCTTTAAGATCTAAATATGATGAATTTAAGAAAAGAATTATGTACACAGGGGTGTATAAACTTGAACATGGAATCCGACTATGGGATATACTGGAGATGTCTAAAGGATAGCGCGAAAATAATTCCGAGGACGGAATTCTTTTAACGGGGGGAGAATGTAACACCCCGTACCTAGGGTCTAGAAATTTTTAGCACCGTATTAAAATTTCGTTATAACAAACCAATGGTAAAATAATTATGAATAATTATTTACGAAGACGAACCGATGAGCTACTAGATTATTAGAACAATGGAATAATAATATACCCGTGACGTGACACGAGACCGAACCAACACCCGATAACGAACCCGGACCCGAACCCAATAAAGGTGAGTCACCAAGGGGGGACACATGTCCACCCCTTGTGGTGACAACACCCTCACAAAAAAAAAAACCGGTGCCTCAAATGGTTTTGGAGAAAACCATTTATCAAAGTCCCCTATAAATACCAACCCACTCTCACACTTACTCCCTGATGAAAACCCACAGACAAAACACACACACACACATACTTACTCTACAACTGAAGAAAGAGAGAAGGGAGATCGGAAAAAGGGTTGACCACCACCACTGTGGTGGTGGTGAACGGCGGCGCTACCCAAACCACCCACCCGTACCCATATTATATACACAAACACAGATTCAATCAAGAGAAGGAGAGAGAGAATGAAGGGAGCCGGAGACTCCCTGCCACCTCACCAGGCGGAGCTCCGGCCGTTTATTCCGGCGAGACGACCCTAAAACCCTAACCTTTCCTTCATTATAACAACACCCACACACCCACTGTCACTCCAACCTTCTGATCCGTTTAGATCGGGAGTAGAGAGAGAGAAGCATAGAGAGAGAAAGGGGCGCAGGAGATAGAAGAGAAAGAGAGTAGAAGCAGAGGAAGAAGAGAAGGAAGACGACGGGACAGGCGCTGCAAGATTCATCGAGGAGGGTTCCGATGGAGGTTAGGGTTTCTCTAAGGTGATGAAGGCGGCGGTGGTGGGTTCTAGCGAGCTCAGCCATGTTCCCGAAGACTGAGGTAACTTTAACTGTCATCATCTCCTTTTGATCTAGTGGTTGATTATAAAAATGTATGGATGTCAGGATAATGGATGGTGATGACGGTTGGCTATGGTTGTTGAGTGGTGGTGGTTCGTCTAGGTCACCAAGGCAGTGGTGACTGATGAATAGGGCAGGGACCCGAGTCAACATAGGTTGACCCGGTCAACACTGGTCAACTTAGCCAGATATAGAACCATATGCAGGGCATGAACAGAATGAGGGAAGAGGTATAATCAAGACCTAGAGCTATTATTATTATTTTGAATTCCATTCTCGTGACTGTGCACGTGTGGGACGTTTGATGAGTTATAGACCACTCGACCAATATATATATATACATAAACTACATCATATGAATATTAAAGATAAAACGAATATGTATAATACATAGCTTGGACACAAAGGAACTTCGGACCGGATGACCCGACGAACATAACTAACTAATATGATTAATGTAAATAAGAGTACATATAGAATACATGACAAACACTTACTTAATATGTTGATATAATATAAATGATGAAAAGGTATAGAGTTATAATCAATCATTCGAACATAGGACTTGACTTATGAGGATTATTATGACAATTGTGATACCAATACATTGGATATGTGGACTTGGATAAACTAGCTTAGTACACGAATTGGTACCAATATAGCATAGGGCATTAACGACACCTTGCGGACAAAGGACATGGTATGTAACTTAGTATCTAATATTTAGAAGTTGTTAGAGACATTGGATCTAGAGACAAGGACCATGGACTCGGCTACTCATAACAATAAACATAATCGTACATAGGGAACCAAGTAGTGCACATGATCATTCGGATATAGGATCATTTATAAGCTAGATAACAATTCATATGATTAAATACTAATACACCCGATGAATAGATATATGGCTAGAGAATATATGTGTGCCCACACGTGTAACCGCGATATTGGTTACACGCGCTAATGTTTATAAACATTAAATAGGATCTTGCCAAATGAGCGATAGATGGAAACTTGACGTGGAGTATTATGTGACCGTGTGAATGCAACCAAAGGTGAGTTCGTGTACTTCCCCTTTTTCTGTTTTACTGTTTTGGGGTGAATACATGCTTGTGTGTCTAAACTGTTTTGTGTATAAAACTGGTGTGATGTGACAAGATACTCGGCTGCTGGATATACTTGACACTCATTAACTCGTTTGAGAGCCGACTTAATATATGGGTAGTACTACTTGGGGAAACCCCCACGCAAAGTGGACTCGGGACGTAAGGGCCCGGGAAACCCTCCACGACGGTTATGGAACCATTGCGGCATATATTTTGCCAGGACCTATAATGGCAGTAGATAGAGTCCACGTTAGGGTTGAGGTGTTGCTTGTACATCACGTGTTTTGAACTATGTAACTTGATTACTAAATGATAAACTGTTTTTGGATCCATTGATTACTTACACGGACTCACCGGCATATTTTGCTGACCAACTCTTTTTAAGCATGTGTTCAGGTACTGCATTCGGAAGATTTTGGAGCATACGGATTGTGTTCGTTTGATAGCTAGTAGCGGATTAGAGGTTATTGGTTAGAAGATTCGGCTATATGTTGTGGTTAGAGCATCTAGAGATATGTGGAATAGAGATTGGATCGACTAAGGATTACATTGCTTCGACGACCGCCGCGTTTCGTCTACGCATTAGCTTCAATTATATTACATTGTATTTGTATTACTTTATGACTAAAACTTGTACAAATATTAAATATTTGTTATCGTTGCTTCCGTTGTGCAAGTCTGTTGCCAAACTGTAGTTTCGACCCGACCCCACCGGGTCGGGTTGTTACATTTTTTTACCCTTATTAAATAAAACCTGTATTGCCCGTACAAAAAATTTCTGTATCCGCCACTGAATATGTACGATGACATATAGATATTGTTGACTGATACAAAGTTACAATATTAGTAACAATCTTCAGTAAGTTATAATCATAACTTGATCTTAAGTAGATATTGTTGTCTTTAAAATTATTTTATCGGTGAAACTTCATATTTAATTACTGTCATATTATTGTATCGTGGGCATCTTTAGGAAAAAAATCGTGCCTAATATATCTTCTATTATATATTTCCAATATATAATATATTATTATTATTATTATTATTATTATTATGTGTGAAAATAATTGATAGTTGGGTAAAGAATAAGTGGAGTGTTGCCTCCAAAAGAGTGTTTCAGTGAAGGAAATCAGTGAAGTGATGTGGCAATGCAGGATTGGTATAAAACAGTGAAGTGAAAAGAAAAGCAAATCAGTTAAGGGCCCATTCCCCTCTTATAATTATATCCATTTCTTAATTCTTACATTACCAAAACTAGTAAAAATTTAAACTTGAAAATTCAGATAAAAGACAAGATATTAATCTCTAAATCAGTGTAATTTATTTTTAGTAATATTATGAATGTTTAACATTAACTACATTTTATTCCATTTATTTAAGTTATTATTACTATATCCATTTATCAAAACTGGATCAAATGTAACATGTGAATCCGGATAAAAGATACGACATAAATTTTAAAAATTACTTGTCTACATTATTTAAATTATTTGAGTTTGTAACAAGTGTATCCGAATCTTAAATGTAATGAATGTCAGAAAGTCATAATGTTATTATATTTATACCTCTTTCGAAATTCTTACATTTATACAACTTAGATAAACTTTAAACTTGATAATTCAGCTAAAAGATTGGGTATTAATCTCTAAACTAGTGTAATTTATTTTCAGTAATATTATGAATGTTTAAAATTAACTACATCTTATTCCATTTATTTAAATTATTATAACTATATACATTTATCCAAACTGGATCAAATGTAACTTTAGAATCCGGACAAAGATACTACATTAATTTCAACAATTACTTACGCTATTTTATCTTCATAATATTATGAATTTTTAACGAATCTATCTGTTTCTTAATTGTTAAAAAATTGATAAAATTTAAACCTAGAAATGCGGATAAAAGATATGATATTGATCACTAAAGTAGAGTAATTTATGTTTGTAAAATTATGAAATTGTAACGTTAAACATATTTTTCTCTTTATATAATTTATTATTATTATCTCCATTTATCCAAACACGATCAAATATAACATTAGAATCCCAGTAAAAGGTACCACATTAATTTTAATAATTATTTCACTAATTTATTATTAATAACATTATGAATTTGTAACAACTATATTCGTTTCTTAAATGTAATAAATGTCACAAATTCACAATGTTATTATAATTATAAATATATTAATTTCTTATTTCTTACATTCACCTAATTTATTTTTAGTAATATTATGAATGTATAACATTAACTTTATTTTATTCCATTTATTTAAGTTATTATAACTGTATCCATTTATCAAAACTAGAGCAAATGTAACATGAGAATCCGGATAAAAGATACGACATAAATTTTAACAATTACTTGTCTACTTTATTTAAATTAATTTATGAATTTGTAACAACTGTATCCGTTTCTTAAATGTAATGAATGTCACAAAGTCATAATGTTAATATAATTATACCTCTTTCTAAATTCTTACATTTATACAACTTGGATAAATTTTAAAATTGCTAATTCAACCAGAAGATTGGGTATTAATCTATAAACTAGTGTAATTTATTTTTGGTAATATTATGATTGTTTAACATTAACTACATCTTATTCCATTTATTTAAATTATTATTACTATATCCATTTATCCAAACTGGATCAAATGTAAAAATAGAATCCAGACAAAGATACTAAATTAATTTTAACAATTACTTACACTATTTTATCTTTCATAATATTATGAATTTGTAACGAATCTACCTGTTTCTTAATTCTTAAAAAATTGATAAAATTTAAACCTAGAAACGCGGATAAGAGATACGTTATTAATCACTAAATTAGAGTAATTTATGTTAGTAAAATTATGAAAGTGTAACATTAAACATATTTTTCTCTTTATTCAAGTTATTATTATTATATCCATTTATCCAAACACGATCAAATATAACATTATAATCCCAGTAAAAGGTCCCACATTAATTAATTTCAATAATTACTTGACTAATTTATTATTAATAACATTATGAATTCGTAACAACTATATTCGTTTCTTAAATGTAATAAATGTCACAAATTCACAATGTTATTACAATTAGATCAATTTCTTAATTCTTTCATTTACCAAAACTAAAAAAAAAATTAAACTTGAAAATTCAGATAAAAGACAGGATATTAATCTCTAAACCAGAGTAATTTATTTTTAGTGATATTATGAATGTTTATCATTAACTACATTTTATTCCATTTATTAAAGTTATTATTACTATATCCATTTATCAAAACTGGATCAAATGTAACATGGGAATCCAGATAAAAGACACGACATAAATTTTAACAATTACTTGTCTACTTTATTTAAATTACTTTATGAGTTTGTAACAACTTTATCCGTTTCTTAAATGTAATGAATGTCAAACAGTAATAATGCTATTATAATTATACCTCTTTCTAAATTCTTACATTTATACAACTTGGATAAACTTTAAACTTGATAATTCAGCTAAGAGATTGGGTATTAATCTCTAAACAAGTGTAATTTAGTTTTGGTAATATTATGAATGTTTAACATTAACTACATCTTATTCCATTTATTTAAATTATTATTACTATATACATTTATCCAAACTGGATCAAATGTAACATTAGAATTCGGACAAAGATACTACATTAATTTTAACAATTACTTACGCTATTTTGTCTTTCATAATATTATAAATTTGTAATGAATCTACCTGTTTCTGTTGGATCAGTTTCTGTTTAACAGTTTCTTATCAAGAACACTTGTTTTAAGATTTATCAAAGTAATAAGCACAATGGAATAAGTATTAGTGTTTTAAGTTAAAGTTTCACTTTTAGCAGGAGTTATTACTGCCCCTGAGTTAATGAACTAAAGCAGTAAATGAGAATCAAATAGTTAATGAATATAACTCTAGTAAATGCTTCAATTGATTCTCAATATATCATAAAAGGTTAACTACACAAGGATGTCTAAAATAGTGGGAAAGACCCATCTATTTATAGACTGATCAATACGTACAAGTGAAGTATTCAAAAGATTATAATAATACTACAACAGGATGTAGTATTGGAACTTGTACAAAAAGCTATTAAAAACTAATATATTAATAAACTAATGAAGTTAAGGGCGGTTGGAAGCTTCTATCAGAACTGTTGATGAGTGACAAACTTCTAGTGCGTAAACCTTCAGAAGTTTGGTCTTCAGTAGTTCTTTAGATGTTTGTCAAACTTCTGAACATTACTCTTCAACACTTGTATCAACTTCTTCAGTACTTTGTCTTTTTCTTCATCAGTAGATTCTATACTTAGCAAAATATGCAGAGAGGATATTAGACTAAGGTTCATACTGGCTTCTCCATCTTTTTTGACCCAACAATCTCCCCCTGGATTGATGAAGCCAAAACCTTTGACTAACTTTATTTATAAGATCCTCTTTTTCTGCAGTCAAGAACTCTCCAAATTTCTTTGACCATTGAGTACTTGAGTTCATTGACTTGTTGTTTTGTGAGTATAGGTCCATGTTCTGGTTTCATGTGCTGAATTGTGACACGACCATCTTCTGCTGTAGAACCTTAGATGTGCAATCTTCTCTCTCCACAACAATAGATTTGGACTTATGGGTAAGGTACCATTTGACTATTGGTGATTTGGATTTGAAGAAGTCAGCTTTGTATGGTACTATCTGCTGGTTTAAAGATAGGTCTAATGTTTGTTGGTTTTCTACTTCAGATATGATCAGATTGGATCTCCTTCTATGTTCAACTTGTGCAGTACCAGCTACATTACTAGGAATGGGAATGTGATGTTCAGTAATTACCTTGGCCTACTTCTGATATGTTATGGTCTGCTTCAGTTGATATGCAAATGTGGTAAAAGACAAAGTACTGAACAACACTGCTTGCTTCTTCTCAAAAGCATCAACTTCTGAAACTGATCTCTAGCATATGAGACTTGGCCATGTGAACTTTAAAACCATAAATAAAGTCACAGAAATGGGCTTGGTCAGAGGTCTACCTTTGAAGGAATACCAGTGTAAAGAACACTGTGTTTCCCGTCTTAAAGGTAAACAACATAAGTCCTCTTATAAGTCTATTGAAGAATAAAAAACAATTGCATGTCAGGAACAAAATGGTGTGGTATAAAGGAAGAATAGAACATTGATTGAAGTAGCAAGAACAATGTTAGCTGATTCAGGCCTACCTTTGTATTTTTGGGCTGAAGCAGTCAACACAGCTTGTTATGTTCAAAACAGAGTCCTTGTCAACAAAAGACATTTCAAAACTGCCTATGAAGTTCTTCATGGTATCAAGCCCCTTATCTCCCTTTTCAGGGCTTTTGGATGTCAATGTTTCATTTTAAACATCAAAGACTCTATTTCAAAGTTTGCTGCAAAAGTTGATTCAGGTTATTCTTCCACTATAAAAGCCTACAAGGTATTTAACTCCAGAACCAAGATAGTTGAAGAAACACTGAATGTCAAGTTTAATGAGTCTAAACACACTCTCATTCCAGCACATCCTGCTGAACTTTTTGACCTTGATAGTTTTCATTTCGGACCTGAAAAGACTGTTACATCATCTAAACCCACTTATTATGGTGATCAAGGGTTTTATGATGATAGTCTTCCATCATGGACTCCAAACACAGTCATTAAACCAACTTTCAAACCATCAGAAGTTTTACGTACTTCTACTTCAACAACTGCTGATGAACAAAATCAAACTACTGATTCAGCTCCACAGACTCCTGAACCACAACACACAGCTGAACCAGAGATTATCAACCTCAGTGGTTTGTTTGAAGAAGTTCGAGAGCCATCACCAAGTACAGGACTACAACAACTGATTGAACACAAGGATCATCCATTGGATCAAATCATGCGTGATATTGCATCAGGAGTACTTACAAGAAACCAGCTTTCCAACTTCTGCTTTTTCTCAGCATTCATTTCTCAGTTGGAACCAAAGAAATATCAAGAAGCCCTCAAAGATAACAATTGGGTTCAAGCTATGCAAGAAGAATTGCTCCAATTCAAGAAACAACAGGTCTGGGAAATCTGTCCCTTACCTCCAAACAAGCTACCAATTGGCACAAGATGGGTTTTCGGAAACAAACAAGATGAAGCTGGTATGATTATCAAGAACAAGGCAAGACTGGTAGTACAAGGTTATTCACAAGAAGAAGGAATTGATTATGATGAAACCTTTGCTCTAGTTGCAAGGCTTGAAGCCATCAGGTTATTTTTGGCTTATGCTATTTCCAACAAAATTAAGGTTTTTCAAATGGATGTCAAGAGTGCATTTTTATATGGAAAAATAAACGAGGAAGTGTATGTTTGTCAGCCACCTGGGTTTGAGGATCCTTCTCATCCTGATTGGGTGTACAAACTTGATAAGGCTCTTTATGGGCAAAACAGGCTCCAAGAGCTTGGTATGAAACACTTTCTACATTTTTACTCAAAAATCACTTCACAGGAGGCTCCATTAATAAAACACTGTTTATAAAACATGTTGGAAATCATGTCTTACTTGTTCAAATTTATGTTGATGACATCATTTTGGTTCAACAAACACAAAACTGTGTGATGAATTTAAGAAACTCATGCAATCAAAATTTGAAATGAGTACAACGGGAGAATTGTAGTACTTTTTGGGACTGCAGATCAAGCAACAAACAAATAGAACTTTTATACATCTATTCAAGTAATTATTGAAATTATTGTGGTACGTTTTACTGGGATTCTCATGTTATATTTTGTCACACCCTCAATTTCCACATGCGGGGTTTTACCGCGATGCGCGCAACACACCAAGATCCAAGTCAACAGTCACAATAAACGGAAACTGTATGATTTAAAATACGTAAGCCCAAACCACAAGTTAATAACATTGAACCAACAGTGGAAGCTTTAAAATCTTGTTTACAACCCATCAAAAGCAAATAAAGTCTGAAATTGTCTAAAAGCATGAGACTAGGACCCTAGACGCCGTGCGAGACTCCGTGCGCCTAAATCCTATGTTGCTACCTTAGCGACCTGAGAAAACATGCTAAAGTTGTCAACAAACAATGCTGGTGAGCTAACAGGTTTTATGATAAACGTTTATAAGTTTGGAAAGATCATCCATGTTACTACTATGTTATATGTATGTTAGCTAGACGTATTTAAGATACTAATACGATTTGGAAACCATTACTGACATGATAGTGCATGAATTTGACCGAGTATGTACCACCGTTGCCACGTTAGCCTTTAATGACAAAGACAATATGCATCCGTCCGACCTCCAGCCGACCCAGGTGGGTTAGTCAAGCCCAATAGATCTATCCACATTTCCCCCGCTATGCATCCCCGCATATTCATGGTATTCCCCGGGACTTAAAAGAATCGTATAGTAACTTAAAAAGGTAACACTAGTATAACATGATCTTTACGAAATCCAGGTATGAAGCATGTTCCGCCCCTGAAAACGGAAACACTTAAAGTGGGGCCATGAAACTCAACTTAGGTTGCATTCTCTTAAAAGCTAACAACTGTGCTATGATAGTCCCTAGTACTGGCTACCTATCATAAGACGTATATAAGTACCCAGACTAATGATCCGTAGGCCAACTAGTCCCTAATTGTCCAGACCATAACTGTGTACGTTTTGAAATCATGTTTGAACGTTGATATGACCACACAAGACAAGACCCAACATCCCTATGGTGACCCAACATCCCACGTGTTAGTCAAATATGAGAAATCAAGCAATCATATGCAATTATGCACTTAACAGGCGCAAAAGTTCACCAACTCTAGCATATAGTTCACATAATGCATTTACGAGTTTGAACACGCATTATCAGGTTTCTAGACATGCCATGGGGTTCTAATATGTTCCTAGGTGTCAAACCATGTTTCGGGATCCTAAAATACACTTACAGCAGCAAAACACACGATTAGGCATCAAAACACGCGATTATGAATCAATCAGGCAATTAGCTTTGCTACTCACCCCTGATACAGTTGAGTAGCTAGCCACTCACCCCTGTTATAGGCTGTAGGGTCAAAGAGGATTGACAAGCCAAAATAAACCTTAGTCTTATATCCTCTTTACGTTTTGTGAAACTGCTGAAGTGAAACATGTCTAAAGTCCTGAAGAGTAAACGAATCATAAGTTCTGAAGATAAACCAGAAAGAATATCTGAAAAACAAACTGCTGAAGACAAACTCCTGTGGATCACTCAACAAATGTTTGTCACTCATCAGCACTTTCATTAAGAAGCTTCTTACCGCCCTTAATCTTAGCAGTTTAGTATTATATTAGTTAATTAACTTATTGTCTTTGTTCAAGTTTCGATACTACAGCCTGTTGTAGTATTATCTTATATTATTTTAAGCTTTTGATAACTTAGCTTGTATGTAATCCTCCATCTATAAATAGAGGGTTTAAACCCACTATTTTAGACAATCATCCAAGACTTGAACATTTTCCTTCAAATTACTTTGTAGTTAACCATTTCTTATATATCTGAGAATTATTCTGCATTTACTGTTATATTCATTTACTATTATTGATTCTCATCTTTACTTCCTAGTTCATTGATTGAGGTGGAGTCATAACTGCTGTTAAAAGTGATACTTTAACTTGAACACTTTAATATTCCGTTGTGCAATTTACTTTGATACATTTACAACACATAAGTGTTCATGAATAAGAACTGTTAAATAGAGAAACTGATCCAACAATTGATCAGAGCATCTGGTTTATCTGGATCTGCCACTAAACCTGCTATGCTGGTTACAAATGAGTATAATATCTGGCAAAAAAGGTTGGCACATACTTTCTCACAGACCAACACTGGTTGTTGGAGATCTGTCATGTATGGACCTCATAAACCAGTAAATGTAAATCTTGAAACTAAGGAAGAAATTCCAAAAGACTACACTGATGAATATTTCCTAAAACTTGAGCTTGATGCTAAGGCATTCTCTATGTTGGCAATGGCTCTCCCAAATGATATCTACTTTGGACTTTTACATTGTGAAAGTGCCAAAGAGCTTTGGCACTGCCTAAAAGAACAGTTTGGAGGAACTGATGAGGTGATTGCCAACACAAGAGAAATTCTTGCTCAACAATATGAAACATTTACTCACATTAATGGAGAAACTTTGACACAACAATTTGAAAGATTTTCCTCATTAATTTCTGAGTTAAAGTTAAATGGTCAGACCTATACAACAGTATCTATGCTTCATAGATTTTTAAGGTCTTTACCAGAAAAATGGGAAACTTACTCAATAGTTCTTAGATCTGGAC
Source organism: Ambrosia artemisiifolia (assembly GCA_032199755.1). Classification (NCBI taxonomy): domain Eukaryota; kingdom Viridiplantae; phylum Streptophyta; class Magnoliopsida; order Asterales; family Asteraceae; genus Ambrosia; species Ambrosia artemisiifolia. The sequence continues at coordinate 25,618,897 of CM063515.1, forward strand.
CAGATTTTAACTCCCTCACTCTTACAAAATTACATGGGAGATTGTTAACTTTTGAAAGAGAAATAAATCAAAAGAAAAAGTTACAAAATTCTGGCAAAACAGCTGATGACTATGTTCCATACAACACTTTTAGTACAAGACTCACCTTCTTGTTCAAATGATTTTGGATCTTTTGACCACATTGACATAACCACTGGGATCTCATCAGAAAGGTCATATCCAGGTTATGACAACGAAGAAGATAGTCAAACTACTGATAACATGTGCTTTATAATGGATGATTTAAAAAATTTCAGTAGTGATGACTTATAAGAAATGGACATACTACACCAACTGGCCATGTTAAGCATAAAAACAAATAAATTTTATAAAAGGTCAGGAAGGAAATTTCAAGGATTGAACAGTTCAACAAAAGTTGGTTTTGACAAATCTAAACTTAGATGTCATAAGTGTCAGAAGTTGTGACACTTTGCTAGAGAGTGTAGAAGCTCTAGCTTTAACCAACCATAGTCTGGAAATCAGTTCAACTCCAGTATAATAGGAATAATGGAACTCAAGGGAGTGCTCATTTTGTACAGGAACAAGCTCCACAAATCCAATATGTGCCTCAAATACAATATGTTCAGATGTCTGCTCCACAACAGGGCCAACAACAAATACCTCCTGTTCCAGCTGCTCAACATCCTCCACAAACTCCACAACCCTCTGAACATAGTCTTTTTACATCAGGGTATGTTGATTGGAGCAGTCTTCCTTTTGACACATCTGAGTGCAGTCCAGATGCAGACAACAAAGTCTATGACATCAACTGGGGAGTACTTGATAATGGCAGAAAGAATTTTGCCTTAATGGCTTTTGAGTGATGCACCTCTAAATCTGCCCTATCTCAGGTATCAAAAGAATCCTTGTTAAAACTTTGTTCAACTTCTTGCAAATAATCTTTTGCTCTCATATGAGAGACCAATGTGCATCTACATGGCAAAGCCAATGAATCTGAAAGAAAATATACTCAAATAAAATGTGATTTAGAAAGAAAACTTGCTGCAAAATCTAAAGAAATTTCTAAATTAACAAATAATGATATTGAAACCCAAGCACAGATTAAAATCATGATAGAAGACCTAGGAAATGTCAGAAAAGAGCTTGTTGACACGAAGGTTGATTGTGAAAATTGGGTTAAGTCATGTAGAGGTTACCAAATGCTGCTTAACAAACAAACTGTATCAAATGTTAAGTTTGGCATAGGGTACAACCATACTGAAAAACCAACTGATTTTACTCCCAAAACTGCTGATGATAGGAGTAGAATAGTTCAAAATCAAAATTCCAATATGAAAGAATGCACATCCTTTCATCAAAACTTTCTCAAAATTGAAAAAGAAAGTCCTGCAGAAGTTAAAAATGCTGACATTAAGTCATCAGTAGTTTCATCTACATCAGGAGTTGAGAACCTGAAAATGACTGATGACCTAACCCAAATCTCTAAACTATCAGTAATTTGCCTTCCACATCTCATCATGAATTTAAAAGGAAGGAGAAGGCAAGAGAATGTGAAGTTTGTGGTCTGTTTAACCACAAAACAGAATTTTGTAGATACAGAAAAGGAAATCAGTACAACAAAAAATTTTTACAACTGGTTGTGGGAAAACAAATCAAACAAGATTTTGAAGAAACTTTCTGTCCCAACAAACAACAGCCATGTAACACCTTTTCTCAGAAAAAGACTAAATCTCAACAAAGGCCTTTTTTTTCGAAATTCTTCTTCAATAGTTGGACCTGAATCATCAGCGTTTCACAAAATGCTGAGATTAACAATCTCATGGATATGGTAAAACTATTGATGACCAAAGTTGATGGTGGTCCTCAAAAGAACTCCACCATTGTCCTTAATGACAAATCCATTGCCAAAAAGACACGGATTTCCAAAAATGGTCCAAAACAAACTGTTCCTGTTCTCAAGAGCAAACCCAAAGCCAAACTGGCTTGGGTTCCAAAATCTAACTAATTTGCTATATGATGCAGAGGGTCTCCAGAGGTTTGAATAGCATTTGGTATGTTGACAGTGGAGGCTCAATGCACATGACAGGATGCAGATACCTGATAAGCAATTTTATCAGTCAAAGAGAAGGATCTGTGTCCTTTGGGAACAATGCCAAGGGATATGTTCTAGGACATGGCAATGTTTTTTCTGGTAAAATACAGTTTGATAAGGTCAATCTGGTTGAAAACATGGAATACAACTTGTTGAGTGTATCTCAAATGTGTGACAAGGGATATTCTTCCTTCTTCACCAAAACAGCATGCAAGATCATATCACTAGAAGGCCAAAAGTTGATAGAGAAGATCGTTGAAGGTCATACTTTGCTGATAGCCAAAAGATGTGGCAATTTTCTTGTAGAAATTATTAGTTCTAACACTGAGCAGAGCGAGTTGGTGCAAAATGTCCATTTCTTCTAAGTCCAAGGGATCAAAGTATTGAAGGTCATTATACTCAAAAGACATGATGTCAGATGCCTGGATGTCACCACTTGCTGCAAAAGCATAGTTGGGTGAATAAGAATCAGAGTTAAATCCAGTATTTATGTCAATAAAATGATCATAACTCTAATCCTTACTGCTACCAGGCATGTCATCCTGACCTAAAAGTGTTGTATTCCGAAACACATAATCATCAGACACTTTTCCAGAATCCTGAAGCTTCTTTTTCTGGTTAAGCTCTCTCTCATAAGTCAAGGGCTTACCATGAAGCTGGGTCAGAGATAAGTTCTTAAATCCAATTGAGTTTCTCATAACAATTGCAATTGTGTCCCATTTATCTGGTAGTGATCTTAAAAACCTATGGTTCAATATTGATTTTGGGTTAGTTAGTCCCACCAGTTTTAGTTCACTAATTAAGCAATTAAACCTCTCAAATTGTTGAGTTAATGACTCTCCCTTCACATGACTGAATGTTTCATATTGTTGATTTAATATTTCACGGTTGTTTTCAATAACCTCCTCAGTCCCACCGAATTGTTCTTTCAAAGCATCCCACAACTCCTTTGCACTGTTACAGTGTAACAGCCCAGCATAGAAATCATTTGGTAGATATCAGTGGTTGAAAATCCTGCTCGGAGTAGTTTACGATACTCTTTGGTTCTTGAACCTTGGGATCTTCGGTACTCGGCACCATCAGAACATGTGATCCGAAGATAACTGACTTCCAGCACCCAGTGTTTTGTTGAGCTAGAACATGGCTCATCCGACGTTGCCAGATATTGTATTTAGATCTAACAAGCATCGGTGGCTTGTTGCTCGTGCCAGTGTTGTGTGGATCGTGATTGATTGAAGCCATTCTCTGATTGTTTATAAAACAAAGTGTGTTTAAAAAGCTTTGAATGTAAATAAACTTTTACTCTGTTTTCAATCGATAAACAAAGTGATATCAATAAATTTGAGCTGATCTATTTATATTAAATTGATTGATTAGATCGCATTTAATTGACCAAGCTCTAATACCAATTGTTAGGATCTGAGTTTGATCTGTTATGAATTTTAAGTAATGAAACAGTAATGAATGATGAATAATAATGGAAAGTGCAGCGGAAATATAAACTCTAAATCATAACAAACAGGACAATTGTTTTTGAACAAGTACTTTTCATAAGTCATCACAAATTTTCAGTACAAGTATACAATTCTCCCCCTCAGCCCGATCACTCATAGACTTTGTTTGAGCTAGAGCATGTTTGGAGTGATAAATAGAATAGTACAGACACTGTTCTATTTATAGACAAACTAAAGCTCTGATGACCTAAGGCTGACGTCACCTAAGACAGTGACAGCTAACTAAAATAACAGCATAAAACATCCGCTCTAATACAACTACTGTTACATTGAAAACTTTGATGATTAAACCTCTGATGTGTAACAACTGATGAGGTAAACTCTGTTTGCTTGAATCATTTGTTGGAGCCTAAGTGTTGTTAGCTCCAACAAACCTTGTGTCTTCAGATCTTTGGCTCAACAGACGTTTTTCTATCAGACCTTTGGTAATCAGCAGTTTCTTCAACAGACTTTGTAATCAACAGTTATTACAGCAGTTGTTAGGAAACAACAATTAGTGTCAACAATCTTTGGGAGGATCTTGTATGCAAAATACTGTTTTATTGGTAATAAGATGTTTAGTATGTTTTGGCTTTTCACTTCATCTGTTCTTCTCCAGGTCAGCAGACCCAACAGATAACAATCTGTCACACCCTCAAATTCCACGTGCGGGGTTTTACCGCGAGGCGCGTGACATACCAGGATCCAAGTCAACGGTCACAAAAAAAAATAACTATATGAAAGTTACGTAGACCAAAACATTAATTTTTAATAACTCAAAATCAGTAGCGGAAGCTTTATCAAGTTTACATTCCCAAATAAAAAAGTAGTCTCAAATGATTATTCAAAACATGCACTAGAAAGCCCTAGATGCCATGCAAGACCCGTGCGCCTAATCCGTGTACTGCTACCTTAGCTACTCAGAAAACATGCCAAAAAGATGTCAACATATAATGCTGGTGAGTTCACAGATTTTCATAAAATATTACCAAAGTGTACCAAACTCAATCATGTCAATACTATGTCACGTGTACGCTAGTTAGGCGTATGTTCTGCTGCTACTACGATTGAAAAACCATTACTGGACACGTTTAGCAAGTTTAGCATACATGTTCAAGCCCGCACAAATAAGTTTAGCATAAGACGAGACAATATGTACCCGCCCGGATCCCAGCCGACGAGTGGGGCAGGTCATGCCTAATAGATCTATCCACATTTTCCACGTTTTGCTACCCCACACATTCATGGTTTCCCCCGGGACTTTAACAAATAGTATAGTAACCAAAAGCCAACCATAGTATGACATAATTTTAAAGAATACGTTACATAGCACGTTTCTCCCTCGAAAGTAAAACCAGTAAAAGTGGGGTTGTGAAACTCACCTTAGGTTGCGTCTTCTAAATAAAAGAATTAACGACATGTCCTGATAGGTTCTAATACCATAAAAGAATTAGCGACATGTCCTGATAGTTCCTAATACCCGAGATCTATCATAAAAGCTAGTATAATCATTTTGACTAATAACCCTAAGGTTATCTAGTCCCCGATTGTCCAGATCGTGACTAAGTATGTTTGAAAACGTGTTTGACTATTGACCCGCCACACCAGACAGACCTGACATCCGTTCGTGACCCATTACATCAATTAATCAAGTATATATAGTTAACACACAATGTTCAAGCATAAAACACTTAGTTTGCATTAAAAATCGCATATACCAAGTCGTAAGGTCGAATCGGAAGATTTCTGTGTTTGGTTCGACCCATAGGGTTTCTTGTTCGACCCTTGATCCCTTAGTTTGACCCTCGTGATGTTCATTCAACCTATACACAAGTTCGTTTGACCTAACACATGTTTATTCGACCCTAAGACATGTTAATTCAACCTAAATCATGTTCGTTCGACCAGTTTGAAGTTCATTCGGCCTGTATTAAAGTTGGTTCGCCCCCCTGTGTTGTTCCTTCGACCCCAAGATGGTTGAACCAACATTGGTTCGACCTCAGGTCTGCTACAATCTCCTAAAATGCACCAAATCGCATCTAAACAGTCCGAAAACGTCACGAAACACCACAAATCACAACAGTCAACTATCAATAGCCTATCCCCACAAAACCCTACCAATTTTATCCCAAAATCAGTCCGTTTTACAACTTTCCCAAAATGATAAATTATGGAAATGTCACATCAATGCATGCGAACTTTACCCAAAATGGAAACTTACCAATTCTACCTTATGAACAGATTATTATGCTCAGATTATCATGTATATGAAAACCCCTAATCATTTGATCAACAATACTTATCATGAACAACAATAGACCTAACACAAAAACCCCCCAAAATGGGTAAAACATCATCAATTATCAATGATAACCTATAACAATCCTAAACCACCATCTAGAACAGTTAATAATCATCATCATATCATTTACACATCATTTAAACATCAAACATACTCATAAAAGTTCCTAACACATCATTTATTATCACTAACACATGTATTTTGCACAAAAACTCATTATTAATGAAATGGTTTTGTTTAGAAAGGTGTTAGAAAGGTTTTTATCCATGAAAACATGTTTGAATCAGATCTGGACTCTTGGGTTTTAAGAAAAACGAATGAAAATTGATTAAAAAGGTTTTAGATCAAGAACACACCTTGAATCTTCTCTTGTTTATGTTGAAGATGATATCTTTATGTTAGGATCTGAAAAACAAGGTCAAAAGCTCTTTCCTACAGGTTTAAAGTCGAGAGAGAGCACTTGGGGGCGTTTAGGGTTTGTGAAATGATGAAAAAGTTGCAAAGTGTGGTATTTATAGTTGTTCTTGGTTCGCACCCTTAAGGGGTCGAATGAAGTGATTTGGAGGGTCGAATGAAGTTCTCAAGACTGGTTCGAACCCCCTATGGGTCGAACCAGTTTCATTGTTTTCCCAAATTTCCAGTTTTATGGTTTAAACGCGTTTTAACACATCCTAAGACATGAACATGCAATCCTAACATATGTTAAGCATGTATAATCATATAAACATTATTCAAACACGTATTTGCACATTACACATCATATATGGATCAATTCAAGTTTATTACTTAATTCAGTTCATGTAATTCACCAACAACAGGACTCAAGACTCGTGTGTGCGTGTGATAACCCCAATGATCCTCCGAATCATTGAACCCTGGACAATACGATATGTAAACCGACTCAACTGACCCTGTTAAGTACGTTTGATAAATGTTTTTTTGCTAAAGTAGGCTTATATGTTTGTAAAATGTTAACCTGAATATGCAGGGTGTCACAAAACTTTTCAAAATCATCTTATAATCAGATTATCATGCTCAGATTATCATGTATATGAAAAGCCCTAATCATTTCATTAACAATATTATCATGAACAAACCCTAGTTCTCACACAAAATCCCCAAATGGGCAAAACATCATTAATAATCAATTGTAGCCTATAATAATCCGAAACCATAATCTAAAAAAGTTTTGAATCATTATTATATCATCTACACATCATTCAAACATCAAACAATTCATAACAATTCCTAACATATCATTTAACATTATTAACACATGTATTTTTGCATAAAAACTCATTATTAATGGAAAGGTTTTGTTTAGAAAGGTTTTTTATCCATGAAAACTTCCTTAAATCAGATCTGGACCTTTGGGGTTTGAGAAAAACAAATGAAAATGTTTTAAAAAGGATTTCGATCAAGAACACACCTTGAATCTTTTCTTGTTTATGACGTAGAAGGTATCTTTATGTTAGGATCTGAAAAACAAGGTAAAAAACTCCTCCCTACAGGTTTGAGGTTGATAGTGAGCACTTAGGGGCGGTTAGGGTTTGTGAAATGATGAAAAAGTTGCAAAGTGTGGTATTTATAGTCAGTGTTCGTTCGCACCCTGCAGGGGTCGAATGAACAAAGTCTAGGGGTCGAATGAAGACTACGTCACTGGTTCGCACCCCCTAAGGGTCGAACCAGTTACCTGATATTCATTTTTCTATAGTTTTTCCGTTTAAACTCGTTTTAACACATGTTAACACATTCTAACACATGAACATGTAATCCTAACATAAGTTAAGCATGTATAATCATATAAACACCATTTAAACACGTATTAGCACATTGCACATTATATATGGATCAGATGAAAGCTAAATATCCTCATTTATTTCCTAAGCGCGCGTTTGAGTCAACGCATGTCATTATTGAAGCTGAGTGAATCTCGGGGCGAGATTCCTTTTCAATAGGGGGATGATGCGAACGGTCCGACATAACGAGGATTTAATTTGCCACGTTTCACAAAGCGTATGACGCCCTTCCATGGAGAGACTTTCAACAAAACCTTGTCGCCAACCTGGAACTCCAAAGGTTTGCGACGACCATCAGCATAGCTCTTTTGACGATCCCGAGCTGCTGACATGTGATTACGAATTTGTACGATCTTCTCAGAAGTCTCGTACAAAAGTTCCGGACTAGTGAGTTGGCTCTCACCCACTTCCGCCCAACAAAGAGGAGACCGGCATTTCCATCCGTAAAGAGCCTCGAACGGAGGTGCCTTAATACTAGAAAGATATCTATTGTTGTAAGAGAACTCCACCAACGGTAGATGACTCTCCCAACTCTTGCCAAAATTGATAACACATGCCCAAAGCATGTCTTCAAACGTCTGAATGGTCCACTCACTCTGACCGTCGGTTTGCGGATGATAAGCCGTATTCATATCCAACTGAGTACCCAAAGCTTTATGTAGAGATTTCCAGAAACGAGAAGCGAAACGAGAATCACGGTCAGAGATGATAGAAACAGGCACCCCGTGCCGAGCAACCACTTCCTTATGATAGATACTAGCCAACCATTCCAAACTGTCGGTCTCTTTAATAGCGAGTAAGCGTGCAGATTTTGTCAACCGATCGAAAATTACCCAGATCATATCGCAACCACTGGGTGATCTCGGAAGTTTGGTCACAAAATCCATCATGATACGTTCCCACTTCCACTCTGGAATCTCAGGCTGCTGAAGAAGGCCAGAAGGCTTTCGATACTCAACCTTGACCTTCGCGCAGGTCAAACACTTGCTCACATAAGAAGCTATATCAGCCTTCATGTTAGTCCACCAATAGAGTATCTTCAGGTCCTGATACTGTAGATGCATTATATGCGACTAATGCTTCGGATTGTAAACATTAACATATGTTAGAGTTTCAGAAGGGTCGAAGGTGATTATATGAAGGTCGAAGGTAGAAATACATGGTCGAAGGTGAAGTCTTGTGGACGAATGTGAAAGATAGACTGAAGACATTGCATGTTCGTACCGTTATAAAGGTCGAATGTGGACAAAGTCCACATTCGTACCCACGTCCGGTCGAATGTGCAGAACCTATATAAGGGTTAAGTTTGTTTTGTTTGTTAGAACTTGGTCATTGTGTGTGTGTTAAGGTCAGAGGTTTGCTCTCTAGGTTGAGTCTGTTAAAGTGTTATTAGATTAACTTGTAAAAGGTTTATGTAATCAATATTGAACAAGTAATCTATGAAAATGATGTTGAAAAGCGTAATTCGTGTGTTTTGATTCGTGTATTATCATTTTGTTCTGTTCTAGGGTTTTCGCACCTGGAATAGTGCCTTGTATGATCAGATTTCCTGTTTAAAGCTAAAATTTTTCATTTACAAAGTGGTATCAGAGCCATAGAGATCATACAACAACAAATTGATAATCTCTGAACTGATTTGGACCCTATTTTGATCAAATTTTCGCTGTTTTCATTGAAAAATGGTTTTTGATACAATTTGAAGGATTTGGATAACAATTCGTGGTTAAAATCAACAATTCCAAGAATTAAAGTTGTTCCAAATCAATTCCGAATCATAACCTGATAAAGATCATCAAAATCCATTAACTTTTGAAAATTTCAGATCAAAATAACCGTTTTTCAAAGTGTAACCGTTTTTTGAACATGAGAGGGTAGAGAGCAGTGGGTCGAAAGTGGGATTTTAGGTCGAACCTAGGGCTTTTTCTAGACGAAAGTAGCATTATTTGGGTCGAACCTAGGATTGTTGTGTTGGATTTTCACTTTCGGGTCATATTTTCCACATTCGGGTGATCGTGGGTTCGAAGATGGAATTTTGAGGGACGAAAGTGGAAATTATCACATATATTCTACATTCGGGTCTCATTTTTGGGCGAAAGTGAAGTAGACAGGGCGAAAGTAGAAGCTGTGTATTGAAATTTTCAAGTGTGTTGCATTTCTAACTTCGTGAACAACATGTGGGGATTTCCAACTACACCAAGGCCGGGTACAACACAACAACAGCAAGTGACTATGGACCCATGGACAGTAGCAGCTCAGAAATTGAATACTCAGTCATCGCAACCAATTAACTACTTAGCAATGACGAGTTCGATGCCTCAGAGTGTTGCATCATCTTCACAACAACCTGCAGCAGATTATTGGGGAGTAGCAGCCGCGGTGGTAAACACTCAAACTACTAATGCTATTTCTACACTAATCAATGATTTATCTTCAGGTAGCGGGAACAGACCACCCAAGCTAATGGAGATGCAGGAGTACAACCAGTGGCAGAAGAAGTTCAAGATTCATCTTGAAGGAATGGGATTGGAAGGAACCGAGGCGTGGCAGATGATTGCAAAAGGATATGTGGCACCAGTGTTAGAGAATAACGGTGAGCAGATTCCTCTAGAAAGTTTGACTGATGACGAGAAGAAGAAATTCACGGTGGAGAAGAAGGCGTATTCTCAGCTAACTCAAGCAATCACACATGATTTGCTACATCAGTTTGGTTTGTGTACTACCTCCAAACAATTATGGGATGTGCTAAAGAATCGTCATGATGGTAACGAGAAAACGAGAAGGTTGAGAATGGAAGAGCTGAGGAAAGAATTTGAGAACTTCAGCTATGTTGGGAATGAGACGTTGAAAGAGTTGACTCCCAAATATTGTCACTTATTAACTGAATTGTCAAGCTATGACATTCAGATTCCTATGTCAGATTTGGTGGAAAAATTTGCTGATGCTTTACCACCTTACTAGGATCAACACATCGAGGTACTTAAGGAAAAAGATGCTTACAAGTACTGGACCATCAATGAGTTAATCCAGAAGCTGGAAAACAAAGAACTTGAGGAGAAGAGGAAAGCAAAAAGATCTCAGATTCCTCAAAACCCAGAGTTGTACCATGCTAATACATCATCTACTGTGGGTAACTCAAGTCTTGGTGGAACAATGGCTCCTCATATACAATGTGTGTCAAGTGTCATGGAACCACCCAAACAACCGATCAACTATCTAGCTCAAACTTCATCTTACACACCACCATCATACACAGCACCACCACAACAATACACTAATTCTTTCGTTTCACCATTTTCTCCAATGCAACAAGCTGCATGTTATTCTGCAAATCAACCACAACAACCTCAACAACAACAGTACATGACTCAAATGAATCAAACCAATTAGAAACCGGTAGTGTTGGAGACATCCAACATGAACAACGTTACTGTGGAAGTTGCTCAGCAACACATTGCTTTGGATTCAGCAATGGTTGCCTCGTATAACAGTTTAGTAGCAAGTCAAATTGGGAATAACAATTTAACCAATGAGGACTATGTGCAAATCGATAAAGAAGAAATGGAGCTTATCGACATTCAGTGGGCTTTCGCAAGCATTATGAGGCGAGCAACAGAATTCATCGAAAAGACCGGGAGAACTGATTTGGGTACTTCTCCAAACACCACATATGGCTTTAACAAAGAGAAAGTCACATGTTTCAATTGTGGTGATAAAGGTCACTTCAAGAGAGAGTGTACACAGCCTGCTAAACAAGGTAACCGTAACCCATTCAACTCAAACTACCAAAATCGCCAATCTCAAAACCAAGTCTCTTTTCAAAACAACGACTATCAAAACCAAAACAATTACCAAAACCGACAAAACATCTCTCAAAACAACCCAAATAGACAACCAAACACAACCAACAAGAATCAAACTCAACCACCAAATAACCCAAACAGAACTGTCATTCCTATCACTACACCAAATGAGCAACCACATAATAACAATCAAATTCAAGCTTTGGTGATTCAGAATGATGAGAGATTTGACTGGACTGATATACAAATTGGTGTTGAGGAAATAAGACCTGGTGGGAATGTAGCTTGCGTTGCACAATAGGTTGATATTGAGGAGTCGGTGATGGTTGATAATGTTGAAGAAACTGAGAATGAGGTTAAGGAATCAGTTGAAGAGATGAATGTTGAGGCTGAAACAGTTGAAGTTCAGTGTGAAGTGAAAAGTTGGGGAGTTGTGATTGACTCAGTCACAGACGTTCCTGAAGAAAATGAGTCAGTATACTCAGATTCAGAAAGTGAATCAGACTCAGAGGCCAGTGTGACTTCTCTAGATGATGACATTGATCAATTGCTGGCTGAAGCTGATTTTCTGAAGACGAGGAAGTCATGCATAGTGGATGATGCCTTTACCAGAATCGATTATTCAAAGTTCATTGCTGGGAAGGAATCTCATTTCGCTCTAATGGCTATGACAGATCATCCAAAACAGGTAAGTTCTGAATCTACCACTGACATGACTAGTGATAAGTATTGTGGCACTTGTGATAGATTGACAGAAGAAAACAAGCAACTTCGCGTACAACGTGATAGTGCTGTGATTAACTGTCAATCTGCTCGCAAGGAAGTTATTGCATTCAACAAAGAGCTTGATGGTTACAAAAAGGACATTTCTGACCTAAAGAAAACTCTTTCATTAAAACAATTAGCAATTAACAGTTACATTGATGAACTTGAAAACACTAAGTTAGAAATGACCACCATCAAGTGTTTTGCTGAAAAGGTCAACAAAAAGCTTGAAAGCTACAAGCACATTGCATATGTTGTTGATCACATCATTGATGAACCATCTCAAACCACAAATTATAAGTCTGTGCCATCTCCGGTGTTGTTTGAAAATCACAATTGTCATCAAGTGACACCGGAGAGCTCAGTAAAATCTGATTCTGCATCGGAAGATGAATCCAATACTTCGAGTATCGGAGATCCAAATTCCGATGTACGACCGATTTTAGGTTTGAACGATGAGGGAGTTACTGCTGTAACTGATGACTCAGACACTGAGAATGAGAAAGTTGAGAACATGAGTGATATTCCAAAGGAAAATCACATTATCACGAATGAACCTGTGTCACCTTATCAACATTCTCATCTGATGGCTAATGCACATCGTGTTAAGCAGTCCGAAAAGAGAGAAGTGAAAAAGGATTCAGGTGACAAACCAGTCAAGGTATTTTATCGGATGGAAGGATCCGATAAGATTATCTCTGACGAGGAATATCCAATCAAATTTGCTAACTATTCTAAAATTGAGAAAATTTGGCAAGAAAGCACAATATGGTTTCCTAAACATGAAAGATCAAATGATATTCCACCAGAAATTTTAAAGAAACTGTATTTGGATGTTCCTAAAGAACCAAAGGTTACTGTCACCGAATTCATCAAACCGAAACAAAAGGCAAATGGTTTTCTTGAGCCTGCTTACTCTGGGGGCCCAGCTCCTGAGAGTTTAAGGCGTAGATGTGTTGATGACCAATATCCCATCAAAACATTTGCAAAGCCGCATGCTCAAAACGTGTTTGAAGAATCCCGTGCATCTTTAAGTGCGGGGAGAGAGGGCATTTACTTGCTCACTGCCCGTACGTAAGGCACAAAAGGCACGAGGTTGAAGTGAGGCAATCCATGAAAAAGCCCGTCGACAATCTTTATTATCCACAAAGACGATTTGTTCTTCAACCAGCACCATTTATAACCAAAACAATTTTTATCAAAAGAGGAATGATCGGCAGTTTCATTATGATCGTCGCAACCGGATAACCATGGAGAAACCTTTGAAGAGACCAATGGTGAACACAACAGTTGATAGACAAAAGGTACCACCAAAACCTGCTGTCAAAACGAATGTTGGACCTAAACCGGTTAAATCCGAGAAGGTAGTCAAGAAAGTTTCATTTGTGAACGAAACTAAGAAAACGACTGAGACTCCAAAATCTCAGATCCGAATTCTGAAATGTTCGGAACAGTCTTGGACACCAAATGGTACTCCGGGAGCCTCTACTTCAAAATCAAATGACAAGGTTGAAAAAGTTTTGAATGATCCTAAAAAGATTGTTTCAAAACCAAATGTTGATGTTAGTGAATCTTTGAAGGATGATATTCAAAGACCCAAGACCACACAGGCTTGGGTCCCCCGAAAGAACTAACATGTTTACTTAATGTGTGTAGGGAGCTTCAGCTGGCCCTATTAGCAGTCTTTGGATTGTTGATAGTGGAGTTTCAGGCCACATGACAGGGGATTTAGCATTGCTGTTCGATGTGAAAAATATCAATGGAGGTTATGTTGCATTTGCTGGAAACAAAGGAGGTTACATCACGATGGAGGGAGGCGTGAGTAACGGGATTGTGAGTTTCGAGAGGATATCGTATGTGAAGCAGATCGATTATAATCTGTTGAGTGTCAGTCAGATATGCGACAAACAATTTTCTGTGTATTTTGACGACAAATCTTGCTATATCCTCAAACCGGGCTTCAAAATTCCAAAAGAGTGGGTTATGTTGAAGGCACCTCGAGTCAACAATCTCTATATTCTTGATATGTCCAAAGCGATGATGACCCAGGGGCAAGTGACATGTTTCCTATCGAAGGCTACAGAGAAAGAATCAATCATGTGGCATAGAAGGATGGGACATATTCACCTAAGGAAAATGAATCACTTGGTGAAAAATGGGCTTGTCGAAGGCGTAAATGTTAAACATTTCCATTTGAACGACAAGTGGGTAAGCTGTAAGAAAGGCAAGCAACACAAACAATCCCATAAGGTGAAGAAAGTAAACTCTGTTGAGATGCCACTTGAGCGGTTGCACATGGACCTATTCGGACCTGTCAAACGTAAAAGTCATCTTGGAGAGCTTTATTGTTTAGTTGTTATTGACGACTATTCAAGATTCTCATGGGTAATGTGTTTGCATCATAAAAGTGACACTTTTAACAATCTGAAAGTTCTGTTCACTCGATTGGAGAATATCTATGGTCTAAAGATCAAGCGAATTCGGAGTGACAATGGGACGGAGTTCAAAAATGCAAAGATGGATGATCTTTATGAAAACAAAGGAATTCATCATGAATATTCTGCTCCGTATACCCCTCAACAAAACGGTGTTGCTGAACGGAAAAACAGGACTCTCATAGAAACGGCAAGAACAATGCTAGCAGACTCGAATCTTCCAGTAATGTTCTGGAACGAGGCGATTTATGCAGCAAACTATACACTTAATCGGGTCTTAACAGTGAAGAAGTTTGGCAAAACTTCTTATGAGCTGTTGCACCGAAGAAAGCCGAACTTGGAGTATCTAGAACCTTTTGGGGCTCCGTGCACGATGTTGAATCCAGGCGAAAAGTTTAGTCCAAAAGCTGAAGAGGGATACTTTGTTGGATATGCAACCCCGCTCAAACGGGTATTCAACAAAAGAACTCGACAGGTGCAAGACTGGGCAAATGTTGATGTTCAACGGTATACTCAGAATGTGCAAGGAAATGGTCCTGATTGGATGTTTGATTACAAAGATTTCTTTGAATCATTCAATCTAGATAGCTTGGTTAAAGAAACTGTTATCCGATTACTTTATGAGTGTGAAAACACAGCAACTTCACCATCGGTGCGTCCGATCACCGTAACTCCTACAACAGCTTCTAATGATACCAATGCTCCTGTACCAGAGGAAGAAGTGTTTCAAGAAGCTTAAACTACATTGGATACTTCAGAATCGGAAGATGATGGAGATTTTGAAGAAGTTATTCTTGAACATGCAACAGAAGCACCGCCAGTGAACCGAAATCCACATGTTGCTTCATCGTCCAACACGGGTCATTATCTGGATGCAGTAGAGAACTTGACTACTCAGACGGGAGTGATTGTACCTGATCATCCGGAATCTCGGATTCATCGTATTCACCCGCTAGAGCAAGTTATCGGTGACCCTGGTAGAAGTGTTATGACGAGAGGACAGCTACGAAGTGTCAACTCACCAGAAAGTTTTGGTGCTTTAGCTTTATATGCAAAAATACAAAAGTCTGGTTGTCAGAATGATTGGTCGTTTGCATGTTATGTTTCGCAGGTCGAGCCACGGACATATAAAGAAGCTCTTTTGGATGATGTTTGGGTTGAGGCGATGCAAGAGGAGTTGTTACAATTTCAGAAGTTAGGCGTCTGGACAGTTACTGATTTACCTCCAGGAAGGAAGAAGATTGGTACCAAGTGGGTGTTTAAATGTAAGAAATATGATAGAGGAGTGATCGTAAGGAACAAAGCCAGATTGGTAGTTCAAGGTTTTCATCAGATCGAAGGAATTGACTACAATGAGATATATGCACCTGTGGCGCGCATAGAAGCTATCTGAATGTTTCTAGCGTTTGCCTTCTACAAGAAATTTAAGGTGTATCAAATGGATGTCAAAAGTGCTTTTCTTTACGGTGTGGTCAAAGAATAAGTCTACGTCGGTCAACCACCGGGCTTTGAAGATCCCATCCACCGGGATAAGGTTTACGTTCTGAACAAAGCACTGTACGGGTTGCACCAGGCTCCACGCCAATGGTACGAGGAGCTGAGCACGTACCTCATGTCGAAAGGATTCAAACGCGGATTGGTCGACTGTACTCTGTTTACGAAGAAAACAGTAGATGATTTGCTTCTCGTCCAGATTTATGTAGACGATATTATTTTTGGCTCAACTAACGAACTTCTTTGCAGAGAATTTGAACGTGTTATGTAGGAAAAGTTCGAAATGAGTGCGATGGGCGAAATGCAGTTTTTCCTCGGCTTGCAGGTGGATCAAAGACCAACGGGGATCTTTATTCATCAAACCAAATACGTATCCGAAGTCTTGAGCCGGTTCCAGATGGAGGATTCCAAGCCGATGGACACCCCGATTCAACCTAATCACGGGATTGGTGTTGACGCTAAGGGGGAGCTGACAGACCCATTTACATACAGAGCAATCATCGGATCTCTGATGTATTTAACCGCATCAAGGCCAGACATAATGTTTGCTACATGCCTCTGCGCGCGTTTCCAATCGAAGCCGAAACAAAGTCATCTGACAGCGGTCAAGCGTATCCTTAGATATCCGAAGGGTTGTCCGTCGAGAGGACTATGGTACCCTAATGACGATAATTTTGACTTTATCGCTTTTAGTGATGCAGATTGGGGCAGCTGTGACAAAGACATCAAATCCACGGCAGCTGGATGCCAGTTTTTAGGGAGCAGGTTAGTCACCTGGCAGTGTAAGAAGCAGACTTCGGTCGCATTGTCTACTTGCGAAGCAGAGTATATAGCAGCCTCGAGTTGTTGCTCACAGGTTCTCTGGATTCAGCAGCAGATGGTGGATTACGGTTTGCAATTTCTTAAAACCCCTATACACTGTGATAATGAAGCCGCAATTGCATTAACTAAAGATACGGGCAATCACTCGAAAGCTAAACATATCCGGATTAAGTATCACTTTATCCGTGATTGTTATGCAAAAGAGTTGATCGATATGGTCAAAATCCACACTGACTATCAGAGAGCAGATTTGTTCACAAAAGCTTTTGATAAATCCAGATTCGAATATCTCTTAAAAGTAAACAATATAAAAGAAAAACAAGACTGATCATCACCTCGGTTTATCGCTTTTTAGTTTTCAAAATTTTCTTTAAAGTTTTTACAGTTTTTCAGAAAAATTCAAAAACCCAAAAATATGTTTTACATTTTAGGGGGAGTCTTTTATCAGAAAAACCAAAAACATTGAAAAATTCAAAAAGCCATAAAAAAAAATAGAAAACCTCAAAATGATTTCCAGGATAAAAAGGGGAAATGATAGTACATCAGTGGGGATCTGACACAGGCTAAAGATATGTAATGCAATATGAGGCGTGTGTTGATTTCGTGTGATGTGCTGATAAGCTTCGTAGACTAATAACTGCGTGCATTAGTGATACAAACATAACGAACTACTCGTTCGTGGCTGAACACCTCATGGGCATATGGTCTTAGTACCGTAATTTCGTTTGATAGAGTTGCCAAAATCTGAGGTTTCGGGTCGTTATGTTATTGTTATCCAGGATATTCTGATTGAACTTTTGTCGTATTAATTTACGGACCTAGTTTAATCAGAATATTTGCTAAAAGAGCTTCAATGCCAAAACCGAAAGTTACCGAATTGAGGAACTTAATGTTTATTATTGATCAAAGATCATTAATTACATCGTATCAATTTATTGATGCAAATCAGTAGTAGATATTAGCCTCAACCTGGTATATATGCACATGTTACTTTGCTGCATTCGTTTGCTGACCTGTACACCTCTGTGCTATATATCCTGTAACTAAACGGATAACTCTGGCATAATCACGCGTTACGAGGAAGCTTTGTGCAATATCTTGATACGGGAGTATGCCGTGTGTGTGGGAACCACAGCATGTTAGTATAATACACTTAAATCGTATCATTTTAAAGCACTGCATAACAGTCTGCATGTGAGCTTATGTGGACAACAATATCAGCAGTTGCCGGGTCACACATTGTTTCTAATGATAATATAAATTAGGTCAACGCTGTGATCAGATTTCTCAAATAACTGATATGATCCTTTTACCGGACATCACAAAACATTTACTGCTTTACTTTACTTTTGTGCATTTTAGTTTTCCAAATAGATACAAAACTCAAAAAGATTTTTGGTGTGTTTTAATATAAATTTCAGAAAAACCAAAAATTTTACATTTCTGCGTTATTTTTAGATAACTGATGGTGTTTGATTGTCATTTTTTGAGATTTGATGAAACAATCTGAGCTTTGTATCATTTAAAACTGAAATAATGCATGTTTGAGACTTAATGTATTGAAAAATGTTTGAACGGGATTCGATTTCGTGATTTGGTAAAATTTTCAAAATTTTCCATTCACATTCGCCCCTCAATTGGGTCGAAGGTGGAAAATGTGATCACATTCGTACCTAGAAATGGACGAAAGTAGGAATTTTGTAAAACTTTCACTTTCGTGTTACATTTTCACATTCGTGTCATTCGTTTGGGGCGAATGTGGAAAATAACTTACATTCGTCCATTCACTAAGGGCGAATGTGGCTCTCTATATATATCCCAGCCTACATTCGAACTGTCATTCAAAAAATTTCAACGTGTGGAAACCTTGTTGTCCTGATTTTTCTGATCATTGATTCTTGTTCCTTACCATTTACTGAACCTTTTGATCCTTTTTATACAGGTAATGGACTTGTATTGACGACTGATTTGGGGTTATTAACTTCGAACCCTAGACTCAATAATCTAGACCTATTTAGACTGTTTTAGTCCGTTTATTTGGTTTGGATTAAGTTTTCATTGATTTTAGGGGGAGAATGTAATAAAAACTAGGATTAAT
This sequence comes from Ambrosia artemisiifolia, assembly GCA_032199755.1. Lineage (NCBI taxonomy): Eukaryota > Viridiplantae > Streptophyta > Magnoliopsida > Asterales > Asteraceae > Ambrosia > Ambrosia artemisiifolia. The sequence continues at coordinate 25,637,997 of CM063515.1, forward strand.
TCATAGTTTTGAAATGTTAATCGATGGTTTATGTTAGCCGAACCCTAGTTTTTGTTCAAAATCAATAAAAACTGAATAAAAGATACAATTGGTTGTTCAAAAAGCTTAGTCGATCACTTTAGGCAGTGATTGAATCAAAAACAGAGTTTAAAACACATCAGATAACATTTTTGAAATTTTGGGTTTTAAACTGATACATTCGACCCATAAGTTAGGGCGAATGTGGAATTATATGGACGAAAGTGACTAAAAATGGACGAAAGTGGAAATATTTGGGGCGAATGTGGATTTTCTGAGAACCATGTATACGAATGACAGAACAAATGATATGAATGTGACCTATGCGTACGAAAACTCAATACGAAATGTTACACCCTCAAATTCCACGTGCGAGGTTTTACCGCGGGGCACCTGACATACGAGGATCCAAGCCAACGGTCACAATAAACGACAAATATATGTAAAAGATACGTGAATAAAACCATGCGATTTAATAACAAGTCATAGCGGAAGCTGAAATACGTTTACAATGCAAAACAAAATAACGTAGTCTGAATTTATTAAAAACATGCACTAAACCCTAGACGCCGTGCAAGACTCCGTGCGCCTAGTCCATTGAATGCTACCTTAGTGACCGGAGACAAACATGCCCAAAAACGTCAACATATAATGCTGGTGAGTTCACAGGTTTTACAAAACGTTTTCCATAAGTTTGAAAAGATCATTCCCGTTAATACTATGTGATAAGACCGTTAGCTAGACGTGAAGTATCGTTACTACTACGGTTAGAAACCATTACTGACATGCTACAATATATGTATACCCTGAATGTTGAGTTACCATCATCCTCGGTAAACCCGAAAGTTAGAGACAATATGCACCCATCAACTCCATTCCGGCACCCGGGTGGGGTTTTTCAGGACCAATAGATCTATCGACATTTCCCCGGTTATGTATACCCACATATTCATGGTTTCCCCCAGGGACTTCCAGATGAAACGCCCGTATAGTAAACTACAATAACCATAGTATAACTTGATCTTTAAGAAATCTAAGTATAGCATGTTTTCTCCCCCAAAAGTAAAACTAGTAGAAGTGGGGCCGTGAACTCACCTTAGGTTGCATTACTTGAAAACAGTTAAATCAACAAAGCTATGATAGTCCCTAATAACGGCGACCTATCATAAGATGTATACAAGTAACCCGACTTATAACCCGTAGGTTAACTAGTCCCCGAATGTCCAGACCATAACTGTGTACGTTTGAAAACATGTTTGAACGTTGATATGGCCACACAAGACACGACCCAACATCCCATTGATGACCCGACATCCCACGTGTTAGTCAAATTCGAGAAACTAAGCAATCATATGAAATTATGCACTTATCAAACGTAAAAGTTCACCTAGTCTAGCATACAGTTCACATAGTGCATTAACGAGTTCGAACACGCATTATCAGGTTTCTAGACATGCCACGGGGTTCTAATATGAGGTGCGAAACCGTGTTTTGGGACCTTAAAATACACTTTCAGCAGCAAAACACACGATTAGGCAGCAAAACACGCGATTAGGAATCAAATAGGCAATTAGGAAATCAAACAGACCATTAGCTTTGCTACTCGCCCCTGATACAGACGAGTAGCTAGCTACTGGCCCTATTAGCAGTCTTTGGATTGTTGATAGTGGAGTTTCAGGCCACATGACAGGGGATTTAGCATTGCTGTTCGATGTGAAAAATATCAATGGAGGTTATGTTGCATTTGCTGGAAACAAAGGAGGTTACATCACGATGGAGGGAGGCGTGAGTAACGGGATTGAGAGTTTCGAGAGGATATCGTATGTGAAGCAGATCGATTATAATCTGTTGAGTGTCAGTCAGATATGCGACAAACAATTTTCTGTGTATTTTGACGACAAATCTTGCTATATCCTCAAACCGGGCTTCAAAATTCCAAAAGAGTGGGTTATGTTGAAGGCACCTCGAGTCAACAATCTCTATATTCTTGATATGTCCAAAGCGATGATGACCCAGGGGCAAGTGACATGTTTCCTATCGAAGGCTACAGAGAAAGAATCAATCATGTGGCATAGAAGGATGGGACATATTCACCTAAGGAAAATCAATCACTTGGTGAAAAATGGGCTTGTCGAAGGCGTAAATGTTAAACATTTCCATTTGAACGACAAGTGTGTAAGCTGTAAGAAAGGCAAGCAACACAAACAATCCCATAAGGTGAAGAAAGTAAACTCTGTTGAGATGCCACTTGAGCGGTTGCACATGGACCTATTCGGACCTGTCAAACGTAAAAGTCATCTTGGAGAGCTTTATTGTTTAGTTGTTATTGACGACTATTCAAGATTCTCATGGGTAATGTGTTTGCATCATAAAAGTGACACTTTTAACAATCTGAAAGTTCTGTTCACTCGATTGGAGAATATCTATGGTCTAAAGATCAAGCGAATTCGGAGTGACAATGGGACGGAGTTCAAAAATGCAAAGATGGATGATCTTTATGAAAACAAAGGAATTCATCATGAATATTCTGCTCCGTATACCCCTCAACAAAACGGTGTTGCTGAACGGAAAAACAGGACTCTCATAGAAACGGCAAGAACAATGCTAGCAGACTCGAATCTTCCAGTAATGTTCTGGAATGAGGCGATTTATGCAGCAAACTATACACTTAATCGGGTCTTAACAGTGAAGAAGTTTGGCAAAACTTCTTATGAGCTGTTGCACCGAAGAAAGCCGAACTTGGAGTATCTAGAACCTTTTGGGGCTCCGTGCACGATGTTGAATCCAGGCGAAAAGTTTAGTCCAAAAGCTGAAGAGGGATACTTTGTTGGATATGCAACCCCGCTCAAACGGGTATTCAACAAAAGAACTCGACAGGTGCAAGACTGGGCAAATGTTGATGTTCAACGGTATACTCAGAATGTGCAAGGAAATGGTCCTGATTGGATGTTTGATTACAAAGATTTCTTTGAATCATTCAATCTAGATAGCTTGGTTGAAGAAGCTGTTATCCGATTACTTTATGAGTGTGAAAACACAGCAACTTCACCATTGGTGCGTCCGATCACCGTAACTCCTACAACAGCTTCTAATGATACCAATGCTCCTGTACCAGAGGAAGAAGTGTTTCAAGAAGCTTAAACTACATTGGATACTTCAGAATCGGAAGATGATGGAGATTTTGAAGAAGTTATTCTTGAACATGCAACAGAAGCACCGCCAGTGAACCGAAATCCACATGTTGCTTCATCGTCCAACACGGGTCATTATCTAAATGCAGTAGAGAACTTGACTACTCAGACGGGAGTGATTGTACCTGATCATCCGAAATCTCGGATTTATCGTATTCACCCGCTAGAGCAAGTTATCGGTGACCCTGGTAGAAGTGTTATGACGAGAGGACAGCTACGAAGTGTCAACTCACCAGAAAGTTTTGGTGCTTTAGCTTTATATGCAAAAATACAAAAGTCTGGTTGTCAGAATGATTGGTCGTTTGCATGTTATGTTTCGCAGGTCGAGCCACGGACATATAAAGAAGCTCTTTTGGATGATGTTTGGGTTGAGGCGATGCAAGAGGAGTTGTTGCAATTTCAGAAGTTAGGCGTCTGGACAGTTACTGATTTACCTCCAGGAAGGAAGAAGATTGGTACCAAGTGGGTGTTTAAATGTAAGAAAGACGATAGAGGAGTGATCGTAAGGAACAAAGCCAGATTGGTAGTTCAAGGTTTTCATCAGATCGAAGGAATTGACTACAATGAGATATATGCACCTGTGGCGCGCATAGAAGCTATCTGAATGTTTCTAGCGTTTGCCTTCTACAAGAAATTTAAGGTGTATCAAATGGATGTCAAAAGTGCTTTTCTTTACGGTGTGGTCAAAGAAGAAGTCTACGTCGGTCAACCACCGGGCTTTGAAGATCCTATCCACCGGGATAAGGTTTACGTTCTGAACAAAGCACTGTACGGGTTGCACCAGGCTCCACGCCAATGGTACGAGGAGCTGAGCACGTACCTCATGTCGAAAGGATTCAAACGCGGATTGGTCGACTGTACTCTGTTTACGAAGAAAACAGTAGATGATTTGCTTCTCGTCCAGATTTATGTAGACGATATTATTTTTGGCTCAACTAACGAACTTCTTTGCAGAGAATTTGAACGTGTTATGCAGGAAAAGTTCGAAATGAGTGCGATGGGCGAAATGCAGTTTTTCCTCGGCTTGCAGGTGGATCAAAGACCAACGGGGATCTTTATTCATCAAACCAAATACGTATCCGAAGTCTTGAGCCGGTTCCAGATGGAGGATTCCAAGCCGATGGACACCCCGATTCAACCTAATCACGGGATTGGTGTTGACACTAAGGGGGAGCTGAAAGACCCATTTACATACAGAGCAATCATCGGATCTCTGATGTATTTAACCGCATCAAGGCCAGACATAATGTTTGCTACATGCCTCTGCGCGCGTTTCCAATCGAAGCCGAAACAAAGTCATCTGACAGCGGTCAAGCGTATCCTTAGATATCCGAAGGGTTGTCCGTCGAGAGGACTATGGTACCCTAATGACGATAATTTTGACTTTATCGCTTTTAGTGATGCAGATTGGGGCAGCTGTGACAAAGACATCAAATCCACGGCAGCTGGATGCCAGTTTTTAGGGAGCAGGTCAGTCACCTGGCAGTGTAAGAAGCAGACTTCGGTCGCATTGTCTACTTGCGAAGCAGAGTACATAGCAGCCTCGAGTTGTTGCTCACAGGTTCTCTGGATTCAGCAGCAGATGGTGGATTACGGTTTGCAATTTCTTAAAACCCCTATACACTGTGTTAATGAAGCCGCAATTGCATTAACTAAAGATACGGGCAATCACTCGAAAGCTAAACATATCCGGATTAAGTATCACTTTATCCGTGATTGTTATGCAAAAGAGTTGATCGATATGGTCAAAATCCACACTGACTATCAGAGAGCAGATTTGTTCACAAAAGCTTTTGATAAATCCAGATTCGAATATCTCTTAAAAGTAAACAATATAAAAGAAAAACAAGACTGATCATCACCTCGGTTTATCGCTTTTTAGTTTTCAAAATTTTCTTTAAAGTTTTTACAGTTTTTCAGAAAAATTCAAAAACCCAAAAATATGTTTTACATTTTAGGGGGAGTCTTTTATCAGAAAAACCAAAAACATTGAAAAATTCAAAAAGCCATAAAAAAATAGAAAACCTCAAAACGATTTCCAGGATAAAAAGAGGAAATGATAGTACATCAGTGGGGATCTGACACAGGCTAAAGATATGTAATGCAATATGAGGCGTGTGTTGATTTCGTGTGATGTGCTGATAAGCTTCGTAGACTAATAACTGCGTGCATTAGTGATACAAACATAACGAACTACTCGTTCGTGGCTGAACACCTCATGGGCATATGGTCTTAGTACCGTAATTTCGTTTGATAGAGTTGCCAAAATCTGAGGTTTCGGGTCGTTATGTTATTGTTATCCAGGATATTCTGATTGAACTTTTGTCGTATTAATTTACGGACCTAGTTTAATCAGAATATTTGCTAAAAGAGCTTCAATGCCAAAACCGAAAGTTACCGAATTGAGGAACTTAATGTTTATTATTGATCAAAGATCATTAATTACATCGTATCAATTTATTGATGCAAATCAGTAGTAGATATTAGCCTCAACCTGGTATATATGCACATGTTACTTTGCTGCATTCGTTTGCTGACCTGTACACCTCTGTGCTATATATCCTGTAACTAAACGGATAACTCTGGTATAATCACGCGTTACGAGGAAGCTTTGTGCAATATCTTGATACGGGAGTATGCCGTGTGTGTGGGAACCACAGCATGTTAGTATAATACACTTAAATCGTATCATTTTAAAGCACTGCATAACAGTCTGCATGTGAGCTTATGTGGACAACAATATCAGCAGTTGCCGGGTCACACATTGTTTCTAATGATAATATAAATTAGGTCAACGCTGTGATCAGATTTCTCAAATAACTGATATGATCCTCTTACCGGACATCACAAAACATTTACTGCTTTACTTTACTTTTGTGCATTTTAGTTTTCCAAATAGATACAAAACTCAAAAAGATTTTTGGTGTGTTTTAATATAAATTTCAGAAAAACCAAAAATTTTACATTTCTGCGTTATTTTTAGATAACTGATGGTGTTTGATTGTCATTTTTTGAGATTTGATGAAACAATCGGAGCTTTGTATCATTTAAAACTGAAATAATGCATGTTTGAGACTTAATGTATTGAAAAATGTTTGAACGGGATTCGATTTCGTGATTTGGTAAAATTTTCAAAATTTTCCATTCACATTCGCCCCTCAATTGGGTCGAAGGTGGAAAATGTGATCACATTCGTACCTAGAAATGGACGAAAGTAGGAATTTTGTAAAACTTTCACTTTCGTGTTACATTTTCACATTCGTGGCATTCGTTTGGGGCGAATGTGGAAAATAACTTACATTCGTCCATTCACTAAGGGCGAATGTGGCTCTCTATATATATCCCAGCCTACATTCGAACTGTCATTCAAAAAATTTCAACGTGTGGAAACCTTGTTGTCCTGATTTTTCTGATCATTGATTCTTGTTCCTTACCATTTACTGAACCTTTTGATCCTTTTTATACAGGTAATGGACTTGTATTGACGACTGATTTGGGGTTTTTAACTTCGAACCCTAGACTCAATAATCTAGACCTATTTAGACTGTTTTAGTCCGTTTATTTGGTTTGGATTAAGTTTTCATTGATTTTAGGGGGAGAATGTAATAAAAACTAGGATTAATTCATAGTTTTGAAGTGTTAATCGATGGTTTATGTTAGCCGAACCCTAGTTTTTGTTCAAAATCAATAAAAACTGAATAAAAGATACAATTGGTTGTTCAAAAAGCTTAGTCGATCACTTTAGGCAGTGATTGAATCAAAAACAGAGTTTAAAACACATCAGATAACATTTTTGAAATTTTGGGTTTTAAACTGATACATTCGACCCATAAGTTAGGGCGAATGTGGAATTATATGGACGAAAGTGACTAAAAATGGACGAAAGTGGAAATATTTGGGGCGAATGTGGATTTTCTGAGAACCATGTATACGAATGACAGAACAAATGATATGAATGTGACCTATGCGTACGAAAACTCAATACGAAATGTTACACCCTCAAATTCCACGTGCGAGGTTTTACCGCGAGGCACCTGACATACGAGGATCCAAGCCAACGGTCACAATAAACGACAAATATATGTAAAAGATACGTGAATAAAACCATGCGATTTAATAACAAGTCATAGCGGAAGCTGAAATACGTTTACAATGCAAAACAAAATAACGTAGTCTGAATTTATTAAAAACATGCACTAAACCCTAGACGCCGTGCAAGACTCCGTGCGCCTAGTCCATTGAATGCTACCTTAGTGACCCGAGACAAACATGCCCAAAAACGTCAACATATAATGCTGGTGAGTTCACAGGTTTTACAAAACGTTTTCCATAAGTTTGAAAAGATCATTCCCGTTAATACTATGTGATAAGACCGTTAGCTAGACGTGAAGTATCGTTACTACTACGGTTAGAAACCATTACTGACATGCTACAATATATGTATACCCTGAATGTTGAGTTACCATCATCCTCGGTAAACCCGAAAGTTAGAGACAATATGCACCCATCAACTCCATTCCGGCACCCGGGTGGGGTTTTTCAGGCCCAATAGATCTATCGACATTTCCCCGGTTATGTATACCCACATATTCATGGTTTCCCCCAGGGACTTCCAGATGAAACGCCCGTATAGTAAACTACAATAACCATAGTATAACTTGATCTTTAAGAAATCTAAGTATAGCATGTTTTCTCCCCCAAAAGTAAAACTAGTAGAAGTGGGGCCGTGAACTCACCTTAGGTTGCATTACTTGAAAACAGTTAAATCAACAAAGCTATGATAGTCCCTAATAACGGCGACCTATCATAAGATGTATACAAGTAACCCGACTTATAACCCGTAGGTTAACTAGTCCCCGAATGTCCAGACCATAACTGTGTACGTTTGAAAACATGTTTGAACGTTGATATGGCCACACAAGACACGACCCAACATCCCATTGATGACCCGACATCCCACGTGTTAGTCAAATTCGAGAAACCAAGCAATCATATGAAATTATGCACTTATCAAACGTAAAAGTTCACCTAGTCTAGCATACAGTTCACATAGTGCATTAACGAGTTCGAACACGCATTATCAGGTTTCTAGACATGCCACGGGGTTCTAATATGAGGTGCGAAACCGTGTTTTGGGACCTTAAAATACACTTTCAGCAGCAAAACACACGATTAGGCAGCAAAACACGCGATTAGGAATCAAATAGGCAATTAGGAAATCAAACAGACCATTAGCTTTGCTACTCGCCCCTGATACAGACGAGTAGCTAGCTACTCGCCCCTTGTAACAGACGAGTAGCTTCCTACTCGTCTCCTGCAGTCCAGGAGTTACTTTTCGCACGTTCGACCCTCCAAATCAGATCCGAAACATGTAAAAACACCGAACATAAATCCAAAATCGTCAAACACATATTCTAAATGAAAAAACCCCAATTTATCATCAGTCTAACACCCTAATTGCAAGCATAACCGAAAGTGGAATAATATTATGAAAACATCACATCAAGCATGCATAACTTACCCTAAATGGCAAATATCCGGATTTCATCAAATAACAACGTTGTAATCCATCATCCTACTGCTACTACACCATTCTAGCATCAACCCTATCATCAAGAGATCACCAAATCAGTCTATATCATCCTAGATTCTCATAAATCACCCAAACGGGTCAAAATGCATATTATCATCAAAACACCTTAATAATCCTTCAAACTCCTAGGGATCAAAATAACAATATGAAGGATTAGACTTGTTTTAAAAACTGGTTTAATCATCAAAAATCGTTTCTTGCATGAATACACCACATTGAACACATATGAAGGATTAGACTTGTTTTAAAAACTGCTTTCAAAGGTTTTAAAAGACATAAACTTCACAAAACCAGGTCTGGACCTTTAGGGATCAAAATAACAATATGATAAAGGCTTAGGATAGATAACGCACCTTAGGTTTTGCTAAAGAGGGCGTGTAAGCTTGGAAATGATAGGTTTTAGAGCAAAAATGAGTTCTAGAGGTTGATTATGGTATGGGAAAGGTTTGGGACAAGTTAGGGTTTCACAAATGGTGTTTTGCTACTCGTCCCTGTTACAGACCATTAGCTTGCTACTCGCCTCTGATACAGTCCCTGTTACAGACGAGTAGCTTTGCTACTCACCCCCTGCTGGTCTGGGTGGGTTTTCGGCGCGTTAAACACTATTTTAACACATATAAGCACGTATTCACATACCGACAAGTCACATAATGATTATAAACACATAATGCATGATAACAAACACGTTCACATTCGTTCACCAATCCTCGGGACTCGAGACTTGCGTGTGTGCATTAAACCCGACGATTCTACAAATCACCAATCCTTGTACACATGGTTATGGAGCAACTCCCAATGATTCCCCATATCATAGTAATTACTCCCGATGATTCCCCGAACCATCATAGCAACTCAACTGACCCAGTTATGTATTATGTATGCATGACTCGCTAAGGTAAACTTACTAGTTTGAAAATGGTTGAGTTTGCCGGGTGTCACACGAATGAGACTCAGAAAGACTTATCCCACGTGTTAGTCAAATACCAGTTAGGTATTGAAGGTTGATATGACCACACAAGACAAGACAAGACCCAACATCCCATTGATGACCCGACATCCCACGTGTTAGTCAAATATGAGAAACCAAGCAATCATATGAAATTATGCACTTATCACGCGTAAAAGTTCACCTAGTCTAGCATACAGGTCACGTAGTGCATTTACTAGTCCGAACACGCATTATCAGGTTTCTAGACATGCCAAGGGGTTCTAACATGTTCCTAGGTGTAGCTAGATACTCGCCCCTGATAAAGACGTGTAGCTAGCTACTCGCCCCTGATACAGACATGTAGCGAGCTACTCGTCCCTTGTAACAGACGAGTAGCTTCCTACTCGTCTCCTGCAGTCCAGGAGCTACTTTTCGCGCGTTCGACCCTCCAAATCAGATCCGAAACATGTAAAAACACCTAACATCAATCCAAAATCATCAAACACATATTGTAAATGGAAAACCGCCAATTTATCATCAGTCTAACACCCTAATTGCAAGCATTTCCAAAGTGGAATAATATTATGAAAACATCACATCAAGCATGCATAACTTACCCTAAATGCCAAATATCCGGATTTCATCACATAACAACGTTGTAATCCATCATCCTACTACTACTACTACTACTACACCATTCTAGCATCAACCCTATCATCAAGCAATCATCAAATCAATCTATATCATCCTAGATTCTCATAAATCACCCAAACGGGTCAAAATGCATATTATCATCGAAACACCTTAATAATCCTTCAAACTCCTTGGAAATCATCCTATCAACTCATTTATATCAGTAACACTTCAAACACATAAGCATCTTCAAGTTTTAATCATCAAAAATCATTTCTTGCATGAATACACCACATATAACACATATGAAGGATTAGACTTGTTTTAAAAACTAGTTTCAAGGCTTCTCAAAGACACAAACTTCACAAAACCAGGTCTGGACCTTTAGGGATCAAAATAACAAGATGATAAAGGCTTTGGATAGATAACAAACCTTAGGTTTTGCTAAAGAGGGCATGTAAGCTTGGAAATGATAGGTTTTAGAGCAAAAATGAGTTCTAGAGGTTGATTATGGTGTCCGAAAGGTTTAGGACGAGTTAGGGTTTCACAAATGGTGTTTTGCATGTCAAGGGTGGTATTTATAGGTGTTTCTAGTCATCCCTGCTGTTACAGACGAGTAGCAGCTACAACAGACGAGTAGCTTTGCTACTCGTCCATGTTACAGACCATTATCTTGCTAGTCGCCCCGTGCAGGTCTGTGTGGGTTTTCGGCGCGTTAAACACTATTTTAACACATATAAGCACGTATTCACATACCGACAAGTCACACAATGATTATAAACACATAATGCATGATAACTAACACGTTCACATTCGTTCACCAATCCCCGGGACTCGAGACTTGCGTGTGTGCATTAAACCCGACGATTATACAAATTACCAATCCTTGTACACATGGTTATGGACTGACTCCCAATGATCCCCTGGATCATTGTAACTACTCCCGATGATTCCCCAAACCATCATAGCGACTCCACTGACCCAATTAAGTATTATGTATGCATGACTCGCTAAGGTAGACTTATTAGTTTGACAAAAGTTACTAACCTGAGTTTGTCGGGTGTCACATCATCCCTCTGTTGAAAGAATTTTCGTCCCGAAAATTGTTCAAATCTGAAAAGGAAAAGAAGAAAGAAAGAGAAATTTTCAGTTGCTACATCATCCCCCTATTGAAAGGAATCTCGCCCCGAGATTCAATTAGCTTTAACAGTAGCATGATTTGACTCAAAAGCGCGCTTTGGAAACAAATGGGGATACTTAGCTTTCATCTGATCCTCCCGCTCCCACGTGAACTGCGGTCCATGACTTGAATTCCAACAAACTTTAACGATGCGAATTTTACTCCGACGAAGGCTACGAATCTTATAATCCAAGTTTCCATCGGTTCCTCAATTATACGCAGATGATCATCCACCTCTCTTCGAGAGGAACAATGAGAGATTTATCAGCCAAACACTTCTTATGATTCGATACGTGGAAGACATTATGAATGTTACTGAGTTTAGCTGGTAGATCAAGCCTATATGCCACCGGCCCAATTCGTTCCAGGATTGCAAACGGTCTGACATATTGAGGATTTAGTTTACCACGCTTCCCAAAACGTATAATTTCCTTCCACGGCGAGACTTTCAAGAGAACCATGTCGCCAACCTGAAACTCCAACGGTTTGCGATGACGATCGACATAGCTCTTCTGACGATCTCGAGCTGCTGCCAAGCGATTACGAATCTGTACGATCTTCTCGAAAGTCTCGTACACAAGCTCCGGACCGGTGAGTTGGCTCTCATCCACTTCGGCCCAACAAAGAGGGTATTGACATTACCGTCCGTAAAGAGCTCCGAACGGAGCTGCGTTAATGCTAGAATGGTGGCTGTTGTTGTAAGAGAATTCCACCAATGGTAGATAACTCTCCCAACTTTTGCCAAATTGGATCACACATGCCCGAAGCATGTCTTCTAGCAATTGAATCGTCCACTCACTCTGACCATCAGTTTGCGGATGATAAGCCGTACTCATATCCAACTGAGTACCCAATGCCTTATGCAACGATTTCCAGAACCGCGAAGTGAAACGAGGATCACAATCAGAGATGATAGAAACAAGCACCCCGTGCCGAGAGACTACTTCCTTAAGGTACATGCGAGCCAACCTCTCAAAACTGTCAGTCTCCTTGATAGCGAGGAAGTCTACAGACTTGGTCAACCGATCGACGATCACCCAGATCATATCACAACCACTTGGTGACCTCTGAAACCTGGTCACAAAGTCCATCGTGATCCGCTCCCACTTACATTCTGGGATTTCAGGCTGCTAAATAAGACCAGACAGCTTCTGGTATTCCACCGTGACATAAGCACAGGTCAGACACTTGCTCACATATGAAGCTATCAGCCTGCATATTTGGCCACCAATAGAGTATCTTCAGATCTTGATACTTCTTATCTGAGCCAGGATGAGTAGAATACCGGGATTTATGAGCATCGTCCAAAACAAGCTCTTGCAAACCCCCAAACAATGGAACCCAAACAGGTTCTGCAAAGTAATATAGGCCATCGGACCTGAGCTCAAGGTCCTTATCAGCAATGTGCAAGATTTCAGCTTTAAGGTTTTCATCCTTCAAAGCTTCCTGTTGTAAAGAACGGATTCGGTCAGGCAAACTAGAATGGATGGTGAGCTACAGAGCACGAACACGACGAGGTTTAGTGGATTTCTTCTGGCTCAAGGTGTCTGCCACAACATTATCCTTTCCGGGATGGTACTTCATAGCACAATCATAATCATTAAGAAGCTCTACCCAGCGACGCTGTCGCATGTTCAACTCTTTCTGATCGAAGATATGCTAAAGACTCTAGTGATCGGTATAAATGGTGCACTTGGTATCATACAAGTAATGTCTCTAGATCTTCAGTGCGAAACAACCGCACCCAATTCCAGATCACGGGTGGCATAATTTTTCTCATGAACCTTAAGCTGACGAGAAGCATAAGAAATAACCTTCTCGCGTTGCATCAATACACAACCGAGACCCTGGATAGAAGCATCACAATAGAGAACGAAATCATCCGCGCCCTCAGGCAAGGATAGGATAGGAGCATAACACAGTTTGAGCTTCAGCGTTTGCAACGCTGACTCTTGTGAATTACCCCAGTCAAACTTCTTGTCTTTCTGGGTAAGGTAGGTGAGGGGTTGAGCAATTTTCGAAAATCCATCAATAAAACGACGATAGTAGCATGCAAGACCTAGGAATTGCCGCACCTCAGTTGGCGTCTTCGGTGCTTCCCCGTCTTTGATGGCCTCTATCTTAGCTGGATCGACATGGATTCCTTTTTCATTAACCACATGACCAAGGAATTGGACCTCTCACAACCAAAAATCACACTTAAAGAACTTAGCATAAGGCTGCTCTCTTCTTCAAAGTTCCAAGACAAAGCGTAAGTGTTCCTCGTGGTCCACCTCGTTCTTGGAATAGATCAGAATATCATCAACGAATACAATTGCGAATTTATCAAGATAGGGCTTGCAAACACAATTCATCAAATCCATAAACACGGCTGGTGCATTGGTGAGACCGATAGGTATGACCAACAATTCAAAATGGCCATAACGAGTTTGAAAGGCAGTTTTTGGAATATCGGCTTCCTGGATTCTCAACTGGTGATATCCCAACCTCAAGTCAATCTTCAAATAAAAACTAGAACCCTGAAGCTGGTCAAACAGATCATCGATGCAAGGAATAAGATAACGATTCTTGATGGTCACTTTGTTCAACTCATGGTAGTCAATACACATGCGCAGGCTTCCGTCTTTCTTCTTAAGAAAAAGGATAGGGGCTCCCCACGGGGATGAACTAGGCCAAATAAAACCCTTTTCTAACAACTCCTGCAACTGGTTCGACAATTCTTGCATCTCGGGAGGCACAAGACGATATGGAGCTCGAGCGATAGGGGCTGCACCAGATGCAAGATCAATACCAAACTCGACTTGATGATGAGGTGGAAGGCCAGGAAAATCTTCAGGAAACACATCAGGGAAATCACAAACAACCGGGATATCTTCAATTTTCTTATCTTCCTTTGAATAGACCGAAACAAGAGAAAAAATGGAAGAATACCCTTTTCGAAGATACTTATAAGCTTTCATACACGAAATGATACTCAAAGGAACACCACTCTTCTCACAATGCACCAAAAGAATTTCTCCATCCGGGAGAGGAAGTCGAATGACCTTATCAAAACAAACTATCTCGGCGCGATACAAGGACAACCAATCCATTCCCACAACGACATTGAAACTACCCAAGGACACCGACATAAGATCGATGGGGAAAGACAAACCCAACAACTCGAGGCGACACTCCTTAAGAACATGTGTTGCTTCGATTTTCTTACCATCAGCCAATTCTATCAAGTACTTAGCCTCTAAAGGTGTAGGTACTAAATCAAGCAACTGACTAAACTCAACAGATATAAAACTCTTATCGGCACCAGAATCAAATAAAACTGAAGCGTAGCGATTGTTATGAAGAAACGTACCGGTAATAGTGTCAGGGTCCTGTCGGGCCTCGCTCGAACCAATTACGAAGGCACGTGCATTCCTACTGCCACCCTTGTTGTTTCCCTTACTGTCACCATTCCACCTAGCATTCCATTGCCCCAACTTCGGGCATTCCTACTTGAAGTGCCCTGCTTCCCCACAGTTAAAACAACCCTGCTTTTCCTACTTCACTCGAGGTGCGGGGGCAGGCACGACAGTCTGATTCTGATTCGGCTGAAGATTGACCCTACAATCTTAGCCTGATGCCCGATCTGATGGCACCGATGACAACGATTCTTATCACAAGAACCCCCATGATGAAACCCACACCGATTACACTTTGGCAACTTCACAAAATAACCCCCATGCTTCTGCTCAGACGACGATCCCCCTGCATCAGGCTTCTTCACCAGCTGAGAATGAACTGAAACTGACCCCTTTCCCACATTTTCCCACTTTCTCTTGTTGCTTTCCGGAATTTTCACAACAGCGCCTCGAGAAGGCAAAACACCTTCTTGAACCTTTTGATTTGTCAGCTTGTGAGCCAACCTAACAGTACCCGGAAATGTGGCTGATTCGTTAGTAGTCACCAAACCTCGGACTTCCGGTACCAACCTAGCGATGCAGTGCTAAATCCTCCTGTACTCCGGTGTGTGCAAGTTAGGACACAACACCTCCAGCTCGCTATGCCTAACCGTGTACTCTTCAATCTCCGAACCCACCATCTTATGATTCCACACCTCATGCTCTAACTTCTGAATCTCATCAATCGGACAGTACACACTCTTCAAACGGTGCACAAACACTCTATCCAAGGCATAGTATGGGCTAACCCTAAGCCCAGAGTCTGAGTAGGGGAGTTCCACCAGGTCAAATCAGGACCCTCGAACGTCCCCGTAGCAAACTTCACACGATCAGCAGCTGGACAGTTACACATCGAAAAGATTGAATCAACTGTCTCTAACCATCTGAGCAGTCCCACTGCTCCCTCAGTTCCACCGAAGTTATGAGGCTTACAATCCATGAACATCTTCTAGGTGCACAGAAGTGATGGTGGATTAACAGCAGCACCTGAACCAACAACACTCAAATAGACAACAGGAAACGAAACACTCAAGATTCAAATAAATATAGTAGAAATCAAATTACCACCAAGAGTCTGATGCCCAGCCAGTGCAAAATTCACTTGCTGCTGAAGCAGGTTGTTCAGCTCTTCCTGGGTCATGTTAACATTACCATGACCCCCGCCACGACCACTGCCACCACGACTACAGGTACGACCATCCCTACGACCACCGCGAGCACCAGACATCTTCTGCAAAAGACAAGAACAAGATACTCAGATCCACCACTAGTGTAACCCAATAGTAATCACAAGAATTTAGATCTAGGTCCAATCCAGGACCATCACTTCAAACGCAAAGTCCACCAAGATTTTCATGCATTCCAGTTTATGATTTCGTGTGCACCCAAAATGATAAACTGCTCTACATGGTCCTCCAAGTGTACTCCTAGTTTGAAGCTCAAGTCACCGAATACTATCACCTAGAGACATGCTATTACGAGCAAAAGTGCAAGATAGTGCGTGTGTAGGCGAGTGTGTCCATTGAAGCATAGAAGGGAGATGTTCGAACCCTGGACAGATCTGAACAATGCGCCGAAGCCACTCCAATGTACAACACCGCCGTGCGAGGATCGGCAAAACCTTTCGCCTTCGAATCACGAAGAGGGTAAGGTAGGGAATAGAAATAATCTAAGATAGAACAGATGATGCAGCACATAATGATGATGATGATACCGACACCCCGACAAGGTTAGTATGTTCCCCTGTTGGATCAGTTTCTTTTTAAAAAATTCTTATTTATGAACACTTGTTTTAGATTTATCAAAGTATATTTGCACAGTGGAATTAATACAAATGTATCAAGTTAAAGTTTCACTTTTAGCAGGAGTTATTACTCCCCCTCAATCAATGAAATAAGTAGTAAATGAGAATCAAAATAGTAAATGAATATAACAGTAAATGCAGAATGATTCTCAGATATAATGAAATGGTGAACTACAAAAGTCTTGAAGGATTTGTTGTCTAAAATAGTGGGATTAATCCCTCTATTTATAGACAATTAATTACATACAAGTTATGTATACAAAAGATTATAATACTGTAAAATAATACTACAGCAGGCTGTAGTATTGGAACTTGTACAAAGACTTTAATAATACTAAAATAATACTAAACTACTGAAGTATAAGAGCGGTGGGAAGCTTTTATCAAAACAGCTGATGAGTGATAAACTACTGATGAGTAGTTTGTCTTCAGTAGTTCCTCAGAGACTTTGTCTGGTTCGTCTTCAAAACTTCTGATCTTTACTCTTCAGTACTTGATATCTTCTTCATTAGTACTTTCAGTCTTCTTCTTCAGCAGTTTCTATACTTAGAATAATATTGCAGAATATGAATTAGAGTAAGGTATCAAAAGTGGTTTCGTCAATCCTCTCTGTCCTTACAATCTCCCCCTGGATTAATGAAGCCAAAACCTTATTTAATCTTTATTTGTCCTTTTCTCTTTCTTCAAGGATTCTCCATATTTCTGCAACCATGGAGATCTTGAGATGGTGAGCTTGTTGTTCAGTAAGAGATCCTCTTGTAGGTTCAAGATGTTGTTAAAGACCTTGATTGAAGGATCTCTTCTTTTCACCAACACTGAGTTTGTATCAGTGAAGGACCATTTCACATTGTTTACATTAGATTGGTCAAAGTCTAAAGTAAAAGGGTTAATGCCTTTTTCTTGGTTTAAACCTAATTGTGGTGTATCTTCTATTTTAGTGACCATCAGGTGGGATTTCCTTCTCTTTTCAATGTTAGCAATATCAGGTTGATAACTAGGAGTAGGAAGATGATGTTTAGTGATTACCTTGGTATGCTGTTTTTCTCTTATGGTTTGTTGTAGTTGATAGGAAAAGGTAGAAGGATCCCTGAATTGTGTAAGCAAAGGCTTTTCTTCAACAACAAAGTCATTATGTACCACTGTCTTTCCTTCTAATAGGACCATTTTGAAGCTTGTTGTTTTGACTGGTTCCTCTAGCTTCTTTTTGGCAGCAGTAGGCCTTGGGGGTTTTCTTGAATGATCAGAAGTTAAAACTACAGAAGGTTATGAAACCTCAGAAGTTTTAAACTTCTCTGGATTACTTTGTTGTAAGGCCTTGAACTTTTTGTAAGTATCTAGAAGAGTATCTTCTTTCCATCTTGACAATTGAGTATTTAAACCATAGTCGTTGTCTGTCAGTTCTCATATGATTTGGGCTCTTTTCTCCTTTCTTTCTTTCTTTGTGGCAAGCCTGTCAGATACAAGCTGTGCCCTTCTTGTATGTTTAGAGGTTGAGAGTCCCTTGAGTGAGTTCTTCTTGGTTTTACTGTGTTTACAGATGTAATTCATTAGTTGTTGTCTTTTTTCTTCTTCTGCAATTCTGTCAGCTTCTTCTAACTCACTCAGTTCTCTTTCATAGGCTTTCAGCTTATCATTGAAGCTTAAGTCATCCCTTTCTTCTAGGCTATTCCAAGCCTTATCTTCCATAGCCTTTTTCTTTGCTGGTATTAAACTCTACTCAATTTGTTCTTTGGAGAATGAGATAGGATTAGGGTTTAACACAGTTTTTGGAGTGGGATGGGCTTTGAAGCATCAGCTGGAGTTGGTTCAGTTTCCTTAGAAACTTCTGTTTGAGTAAAGGGGATGTCAACTACTGAAGGGTTGATCTGATAATCAACTTCTGTTTTAAGGCTTTTTCTTGTCTTGTCATGGTAGTCTGTTTTTGAGCATCCTTGAGATTCTGTGCCTCTCTAGCTCTTTTAGCAGCTTTAAGTGACACAGTTTCAGGTTCCTTGGACTTCTCCCCCTTTTTGGCTTCATCCACTTCTGGAAACCAAGGAGCAGGAGGTGTCACACCAGTTATGTGGGCTAGTTGTCTTCTGTTATCTTCTATTATTCTGGACAGCTCCCCAAGTTTATGATCCATGGCATTATTGATCATCGCAATCTGAGTTTTGTTCTTCAACTCCATAGCAGTTTTAAATTTTTGGAGATGAGAGGATATCAGTTGGTGGACCATCTGGTATAAAGGACCTTCTAGGCTGCATAGGTGGTTCAGGTCTATGCTGGATGACCCAGAGAATTGGGTAGGCTTTGAGTGTGGAGGGTGAGTTTTGGGATGATCCTTAGTGTGAACTTGGGATGGCACTTTAAGGGAATTAGGGCTCAAGTGTTCTTTAACATGATCCTTTGTGACTGACTCTTTGAGTACAGATACATTGGATTCAGGACCTTCACAGTCTGCCGTCAATTCATGTTGTGGAACAGTTGATTCATCATCCAAACTAATGGAATCATCTGAATGCCTGGTGACATCTTCAATGAAGAAGTCATCAGTTGTATCATGAGCTAGGCCCAACCTAGTTGTCTCATGAACCTCTTTTTCTTGGTACTGAGGTTTTCCTATTTCAGGCATAAAGCCTTCATCAGTAGTTACCACATTTAAGGTCTTAGCTATGGTATTATTGTTCTCAAATCCACCACTGGATGGTATATGAGTAGTAGCAGCCATGAATGTACCTAAGGTAACTAAGTTTGGGCTTAGAGACCTTGGTTCATCCTCATCTCTTGGGTTAGGGCTAGTTATATCCACATCCATGTTTGTTGCTGAGGTTGTATCCCCTGTTTTATGTGGTTGTTGGGGATTGACATGATTAGATGGGATTGTTTCTTTTAGCCCAGAGAGAAGGTTGGCAATTTCATTGGTGGTGTGTGATGTTTCCGGTTCAATAGTTTTGGGTAAAGGATCAGCAGTTTCTTTCACACCCTCAAATTTCAGCTGCGGGGTTTATACCGCGAGGTGCATGACATACCAGGATCCCATAGCCATAAGTCATATGTGCGAACTCTAAATGCCCAAAACATTTAGTTCGTTTTCAAAAATCAAGTTTAGTTAAGCTGCTGCGGAAGCGTAAACAAAATTTAAACATTTTAAAACCATGCGCAAAACAACGCGCCCAAATTAAAACCATATGAAAGAAAACATAAAAGCATGATATGTAGTTTAGGTGTATGCCCAAGACCCCAAATGTAGTGAAACGTGCAGTGCTTCCTAACCGTGACACCGCAAGCTAACTACCTGCAAAAGCATGTATATCGTGTGTCAACATAAAGTTGGTGAGTTCACAAAGTACGGTAAGTAAAAGTATAGGTTTCCCAAACCAAGAACAACAGTTAGGCTTCGCAAACCTAAAAACAACAATCAATAACCAAAACCAAGAACCACTAGTTCAGCGTATGCCAAGGGTAGCTAACCCAATCAAGATAACTAAACAATGATATACCGAATTGCTATTCAAACGATGCACTCGCCCCGCGAGCTGGTTTTTGTCTCCCATCATTGCGTATCAACAATGATAAAATCTAAGGTCGTAGTTCACGCCCGGCTCCCAGCACGGTGTGAGGTTTGTCAAACCTAATAGCGCTATTAACTAGTAACCCGCTTGCCATACCCGGCAACTCATTCGGTAAATAGTGAAGGACTTCCGTGATAGAATGCAGTTTAGTTCATCAAGGACACAGAGTGTGAAACTAACAAAACCTGATTCCTCCCAGGAATCAACCCATCCCAAAACCCGGGATAAAACAGTAGTCCCAGACCTGGACTAGAAAAGTTAAGTAAGTTGTCTCCCCGAGACCCATGCTTTTGAGAAAAAGAGTAGTGAAACTCACCTTAGGTTGCAAGCAAATAATCCAAACATCACAAATAGGATGTGCTGCCGACTCCCTATTACATGTTTCACTAAGTGAGAATATATGTAAAAATCAATACACCATATAACCCGTTTGTCCAAGACGTCTAGAAGTTCAAAACCGTGTAAGTGACACCTAATTATTCTAAATGCACAAGTAGACCCTACGGGCCCGTTGGTGAACAAAATGATTAACATCAGTTATGCACTTCATATACACCTCATATAAGTGCTCATACATGTTCATGTCAATTACAAGTCATAGAAGACTCTAAATAGCCACAAAAGTGTACATTGCATAATCTGCATTTTTAGGACAGATTATGCTCTGTGAAAACCAATTTATTAAAAATAATTATCCAATGAGTTAGACTCTAAAAATTTTAATGAACATTATAGAGAGTCTACTTTACAAGTCTATATTTTTATTTTGTGACAAAAACATACACAAAAATATGAAAAATCATATAATACAGCTATGTCCAGAAAATACTCACAACAGATCAGATCAGTAGAAAAATTCTCAAAACTTTTGTATTCATCCAAACGGGAGGAATCTACTTGGAAAAGTCAAGTTTTTCCAATGTCGACCTGCTGTCCAAATTTCATAATTTAATTCTTTGTAAAACTCAAGTTATGGTCGTTTAAAGTTGACCCAAAATACTAATCCGAAAATCTGATATGACCTTTAATCAAAGAAAAATCCAAAAACATATCAACCGATCTCCAAATTAGATTATTTTGCCCATTCTTAAAAGCTAAGACCTTGTACAACATGTTCCTGTAAAGAAACGATCAAAACAGATTTATTAAAGTCGTGATACAGGGCCTACAATTCGACATTCAGATTCTGTCCAGATTTTAATCATGCAATATTATCAACTAAATCAAACCCTAGTTGCATATCATCAATCAAGAACATCAAATAAACATCATAAAAGATTCATCACACATCAATATGATTAAAACATGTAAGTTTCTGGGTAAATAATATCATCTATAAACCCTAGATGTTCAATAATCCTTAATCATACAACAACATAACATCTAACACATAAAAACACACAAGACCTTGCTTAATCCCATTAACCCTTTATAAAAACCATGTTTTAATCCTTGTAAGTTTATTTCAGATCTTGGACAATCTTGTTTATGGTGTTTTATAACATAATAAAGAAGATAAAACACAAAAGGTTTGATAATATACCTAAAGCTCTTCATTCGGGTGATAAAAACTCAACTAGAGCACCAAAACTTGATTAATTATGGTTATGGCAGAGGTTAGGAGGTAAGATTTTCGTATGGTGGCTGTTAAGAGTGATTAGGGTTGTGTTATAATGAAAAATTAGGTTAAAAATCAATTTTTATAACAAAAACTAACTTGGGCCAATCTAGGCCTGGCCTGGTCTTTTGGGCTGGTCCAAGTCCAAAGGTTTTATTATATATATTTTATTTTTTTCTTTATAATTGCGCTTTACATATAACACATAGTCCATAAAATACTCTACTCAATATTTTACAACTAAAATACGTTCCCGGTTCGTCAGGTGTCGGTTACCGGTTTGGTAACACCTTTCGCTTAAATACACAGAATTGTACATAAGTTCACAAATAAATTCAATTAAGGACATAATTGCAAATAATATCAAATGAGTTATTCTACAATTATTTATTTTATTGTTTCACCAACGGTCAGGGTTTAAGACTCATGTATGCAGTTGTTCACCTATAACCGTGTATCGTGTGACTCAGTTAACTAACCCTAGTTAAGTAAAATGATGTGAATGTAAGTACAAGTTAACTAGTGTTTAGTAAAAATATGAATCTGAAATTGCGGGGTATCACATCATCCCTAAGTTGAAAAGAATTTCGTCCCGAAATTCAGTAAGTAAACAGTGAAGCATGTGTAAACATGTGTGCTTGGTTCCCGGATATCACATCATCCCCAAGTTGAAAGGAATTTCACCCCGAAATTCACTTTGAGTGAGCCATTTCACATTTAGAGTTAGGTCTGTGTACAATTTCAGGTTCAGTAAAGAGATGTGGGTATTTGAGCTGCATTTGATCCCTGCGTTCCCACGTGTATTCCGATCCTAGACGGGAATTCCATTGCACCTTAACAATAGGTATGGTGCTCTGTCTGAGTTTCTTGATGCCTTGCTCAAGAATCTCCACTGGTTCTTCCACGAACCGTAGCTGGTCGTCCACCTTGATCTCCTCTAGTGGCACTATCAGTGTCGTATCAGATAGACATTTCTTTAGACTCGATACGTGGGAATAAATTTTGCACTCCACTGAGTTCGTCAAGAAGGTTTAACCTGTAAGCTACTGGAACAATCCTTTCGACGATCTCAAATGGTCCAGTGTTTCACGGGTTCAAATTTCCCCGTTTGCCAAAGCGTATCACACCCTTCCAAGGTGACACCTTTAGTAGTACCTTGTCCCCAATCAGGAACTCCAAAGGTTTCGTAGGCTTATCAGCGTAGCTTTTCTATCGATCACGAGCAGCAGCCATCCGGTTTCTGATTTGCACTATCTTCTCAGAAGTTTCGTGCATGATTTCGGGACTTGTCAGCTGGCTATCCCCAACTTCAGTCCAGCAGATGGGAGACCTACACTTGCATCCATATAGTGCCTCAAAAGGCGCACACTGAATATAAGTGTGGTAACTGTTGTTATACGAGAATTCGATTAAAGGCAAGTGCTTATCCCAACTGTTGCCAAAGTCCACCACGCACGCTCGTAGCAGATCTTCCAATGTTTGGATGGTATGTTCACTTTGTCCATCCGTTTGTGGGTGATAGACTGTGCTCATATCTAAACGAGTCCCCAATGCATCTTGGAGAGTAGTCCAAAAACGAGAAGTAAATCGCGAGTCGTGATCAGATATAATAGAAGTAGGCACCCCATGCCTAGAGACAACTTCCTTAATATATAGGACAACTAGACATTCCAACTTGCCCATCTCCTTAATTGCCAAGAAATGCACTGATTTGGTCAAATGGTCAATAATGACCCCAAATCATATCGTGCCCGCTGGATGTCTTGGGAAGTTTGGTAATGAAGTCCATGGATATACCATCCCATTTCCACATGGGAATTTCTGGTTGCTGGAGTAAACCTGAAGGTTTCTGATATTCAATCTTAACATCTACACAAGTCAAGCCCTTACTAACATAAGTGGCTATCTCAGCTTTCATGTTTGGCCACCAGTAAAGAGTTTTGAGATCTTGGTACATTTTATCCGAACCAGGATGTACCGAATAACGAGAGATGTGAGCTTCGTCGAGCACAAGTTGTCTGAGATCCCCAAAATGTGGAATCCAGACTTGATTCATGAAGTACTGAACCAACTCCAGCTGATGCTTCAAAGCCCATCCCACTCCAAAAACTGTGTTAAACCCTAATCCTATCTCATTCTCCAAAGAAAAAATTGAGTAGAGTTTAATACCAGCAAAGAAAAAGGCTATGGAAGATAAGGCTTGGAATAGCCTAGAAGAAAGGGATGACTTAAGCTTCAATGATAAGCTGAAAGCCTATGAAAGAGAACTGAGTGAGTTAGAAGAAGCTGACAGAATTGCAGAAGAAGAAAAAAGACAACAACTAATGAATTACATCTGTAAACACAGTAAAACCAAGAAGAACTCACTCAAGGGACTCTCAACCTCTAAACATACAAGAAGGGCACAACTTGTATCTGACAGGCTTGCCAAAAAGAAAGAAAGAAAGGAGAAAAGAACCCAAATCATATGAGAACTGACAGACAACGACTATGGTTCAAATACTCAATTGTCAAGATGGAAAGAAGATACTCTTCTAGATACTTACAAAAAGTTCAAGGCCATACAACAAACTAATCCAGAGAAGTTTAAAACTTCTGAGGTTTCATAACCTTCTGTAGTTTTAACTTCTGATCATTTAAGAAAACCCCCAAGGCCTACTGCTGCCAAAAAGAAGCTAGAGGAACCAGTCAAAACAACAAGCTTCAAAATGGTCCTATTAGAAGGAAAGACAGTGGTACATAATGACTTTGTTGTTGAAGAAAAGCCTTTGCTTACACAATTCAGGGATCCTTCTACCTTTTCCTATCAACTACAACAAACCATAACAGAAAAACAGCATATCTTGGTTCTGGAATTGAATACCTTGTAGGCTTTTCTAGTGGAAGAATAACCAAGAAAATAACCTGAATCAACTTTTGCAGCAAACATTGAAATAGAGTCTTTGATATTCAGGATGAAACATTGACATCCAAAAGCCCTGAGAAAAGGAGATAAGGGGCTTAATGCCATGAAGAACTTCATAAGCAGTTTTGGAATGTCTTTTGTTGACAAGGACTCTATTTTGAACATAACAAGCTATGTTGACTGCTTCAGCCCAAAAATAAAAAGGTAGGCCTGAATCAGCTAACATTGTTCTTGCTACTTCAATCAATGTTCTATTCTTCCTTTCTACCACACCATTTTGTTCAGGAGTTCTGGGAATGCTAAACTGTCTAACAATCCCTTTAGACAGGCAGAATTCATCCAGATTTTTGTTCCTGAATTCTGTCACATTGTCATTTCTGATGACTTTGACAGAGAGAGAGTATTGTTTCTCTACTTGTAGAATGAAGAATTTGATGATATCAGCTGCCTCATCCTTGGAATATAAGAAGAAGACCCATGTGAATCTTGAGTAGTCATCAATGATGACCAAACTGTACTTCTTCTTACCACAAGGCTCATGATTTTAACTAGTTCAAATAAGTCCATATGGAGTAGTTGAAGACATGTAGTTGTTTTTGATTATTCAATAGACTAATAAGAGGACTTATGTTGTTTACCCTTAAGACAGGACACACGGTGTTCTTTACACTGGTATTCCTTCAAGGGTAGACCTCTGACCAAGCCCATTTTTGTGACTTTATTTATGGTTTTAAAGTTCACATGGCCAAGTCTCCTTTGCCTGAGATTAGTTTCAGAAGTTGATGCTTTTGAGAAGAAACATGCAGTGTTGTTCAGTACTTTGTATTTCTCAATGTCCA
The DNA here is from genome assembly GCA_032199755.1 of Ambrosia artemisiifolia. Taxonomy (NCBI): domain Eukaryota; kingdom Viridiplantae; phylum Streptophyta; class Magnoliopsida; order Asterales; family Asteraceae; genus Ambrosia; species Ambrosia artemisiifolia. Next base: position 25,663,697 of record CM063515.1, read on the forward strand.
CTGCATAGACATTGCCACATCTTTTGGCTATCAGCAAAGTATGGTCTTCAATTATCTTCTCTATCAACTTTTGGCCTTCTGGTGAGATAATCTTACAAGTAGTTTTGGTGAAAAAAGGAAGAATATCCTTTATCACACATTTGAGAGACACTCAGCAAGATGTACTCCAAATTTTCAACCAGATCGACCTTGTCAAACTGTACTTTACCAGAGGATACATTGCCATATCCTAGCACATATCCCTTGGCATTGTTCCCAAAGGACACAAATCCTTCTCTTTGACTGATAAAAATTGTTTATCAGGTATCTGCATCCTGTCAAATTTCCACTGCGGGGTTTATACCGCGAGGTGCATGAAATACCAGGATCCCAAAGCCATAAGTCGTATGAACGAACTCTAAATGCCCAAACCATTTAGTTCGTTTTCAAAAATCAAGTTTAGTTAAGCTGCGGAAGCGTCAACCAAATTTAAACATTTTAAAACCATGCACAAAACAACGCGCCCAAATTAAAACCATATGAAAGAAAACATAAAAGCATGATATGTAATTTAGGTGTATGCCCAAGACCCCAAATGTAGTGAAACGTGCAGTGCTTCCTAACCGTGACACCGCAAGCTAACTACCTGCAAAAGCATGTATATCGTGTGTCAACATAAAGTTGGTGAGTTCACAAAGTACCGTAAGTAAAAGTATAGGTTTCCCAAACCAAGAACAACACTTAGGTTTCGCAAACCTAAAAACAGTAATCAATAACCAAAACCAAGAACCACTAGTTCAGCGTATGCCAAGGGTAGCTAACCCAATCAATATAACTAAACAATGATATACCGAATTGCTATTCAAACGATGCACTCGCCCCGCGAGCTGGTTTTTGCCTCCCATCATTGCGTATCAACAATGATAAAATCTAAGGTCGTAGTTCACGCCCGCCTCCTAGCACGGTGTTAGGTTTGTCAAACCTAATACCGCTATCAACTAGTAACCCGCTTGCCATACCCGGCAACTCATTCGGTAAATAGTGAAGGACTTCCGTGATAGAATGCAGTTTAGTTCATCAAGGACACAGAGTGTGAAACTAACAAAACCCGATTCCTCCCAGGAATCAACCCATCCCAAAACCCAGAATAAAACAGTAGTCCCAGACCTGGACTAGAAAAGTTAAGTAAGTTGTCTCCCCGTGACGCATGCTTTTGAGAAAAAGAGTAGTGAAACTCACCCTAGGTTGCAAGCAAATAATCCAAACTTCACAAATAGGATGTGCTACCGACTCCCTATAACATGTTTCACTAAGTGAGTATATGTGTAAAAATCAATACACCATATAACCCGTTTGTCCAAGACGTTTAGAAGTTCAAAACCGTGTAAGTGACACCTAATTATTCTAAATGCACAAGTAGACCCTACGGACCCGTTGGTGAACAAAATGATTAACATCAGTTATGCACTTCATATACACCTCATATAAGTGCTCATACATGTTCATGTCAATTACAAGTCATACAAGACTCTAAATAGCCACATAAGTGTACATTGCATAATCTGCATTTTTAGGACAGATTATGCTCTGTGAAAACCAATTTATTAAAAATAATTATCCAATGAGTTAGACTCTCAAAATTATAATGATCATTATAGAGAGTCTACCTTACAAGTCCATATTTTTATTTCGTGACAAAACCATACACAAAAATTATGAAAAGTCATATAATACAGCTATGTCCAGAAAATACTCACAACAGATCAGATTAGTAGAAAAATTCCCAAAAATTGTGTTTTCATCCAAACGGGATGAATCTACTTGGAAAAGTCAATTTTCGTCTATGTCGACCTGCTGTCCAAATTTCATAATTTAATTCTTTGTAAAACTCAAGTTATGGTCGTTTAAAGTTGACCCAAAATACTAATTCGAAAATCTGATATGACCTTTAATCAAAGAAAATTCCAAAAACATATCAACCGATGTCCAAATCAGATGATTTTGCCCATTCTAAAAATGTAAGACCTTCTACAACATGTTCATGTAAAGAATCGATCAAAACAGATTTATTAAAGTCATCATACAGGGCCTACAATTCGACATTCAGATTCTGTCCAGATTTTAATCATGCAATATTATCAACTAAATCAAACCCTAGTTGCATATCATCAATCAAGAACATCAAATAAACATCATAAAAGATTCATCATACATCAATCTGATTAAAACATGTAAGTTTCTTGGTAAATAATATCATCTATAAACCCTAGATGTTCAATAATCCTTAATCATACAACAACATAACATCTAACACATAAAAACACACAAGACCTTGCTTAATCCCATTAAACCTTTATAAAAACCATGTTTTAATCCTTGTAAGTTTATTTCAGATCTTGGACAATCTTGTTTATGGTGTTTTATAACATAATAAAGAAGATAAAACACAAAAGGTTTGATAATATACCTAAAGCTCTTCATTCGGGTGATAAAAACTCAACTAGAGCACCAAAACTTGATTAATTATGGTTATGGCAGAGGTTAGGAGGTAAGATTTTTGTATGGTGGCTGTTAAGAGTGATTAGGGTTGTGTTATAATGAAAAATTAGGTTAAAAATCAATTTTTATAACAAAAACTAACTTGGGCCAATCTAGGCCTGGCCTGGTCTTTTGGGCTGGTCCAAGTCCAAAGGTTTTATTATATATATTTTATTTTTTTCTTTATAATTGGGCTTTACATATAACACATAGTCCATAAAATACTCTACTCAATATTTTACAACTAAAATACGTTCCCGGTTCGTCAGGTGTCGGTTACCGGTTTGGTAACACCTTTCGCTTAAATACACAGAATTGTACATAAGTTCACAAATAAATTCAATTAAGGACATAATTGCAAATAATATCAAATGAGTTATTCTACAATTATTGATTTTATTGTTTCACCAACGTTCAGGGTTTCAGACTCGTGTATGCAGTTGTTCACCTATAACCGTGTATCGTGTGACTCAGTTAACTAACCCTAGTTAAGTAAAATGATGTGAATGTAAGTACAAGTTAACTAGTGTTTGGTAAAAATATGAACCTGAAATTGCGGGGTATCACAGTTTCAAAGGAAGGGTCAGTAGTTATTGTCTTTTTGGTTTTCTTCCCTTGAAATAAAATGGTGATTGGTGCTCTTTTGGGTGTCTGAGATGGATGAGACTAAGAGGATGTTTCAGTCACATCTTTAACAAGTGTAGAATGCACATCAGCAGATTCAGGCATCTCAACTTCCTGAATTGCTTTTCTCTTTGGGTTGGTGGGTTTGGATTTTTGTTGTTTTGGTTTCTTGGCCTTTTTTGGAGTGGGTTTGGAAGATGTGAGCTCCATGGGGACTGTTTCTTGTTCCCCTTGGTCATCTTCTGGCAAAAGTGCCGGTTTATTATGCCTTGAGAATACTTGTGAGGTCAATGGGTTTAACTTAGTTGCCTCACCCACAAGTATCCCTTTACCTTGTTATTTTATTATGCATTGCATAACGAACCTTGGGTACAACAAAATTTCTTTTTAGTATTTTGGTGATGCAACACTAACTCATTAAAGAAAACATTTGATGCCTTAAAAGTAGTTTCATTCACAATGGAATGAAAAATAGGTTGAAAAGTAGAAGGCATCTGATCATATGATCCAGTTTTGGGACATAAACACATGATTATATAATAAAACATAAGTTTGTATTTTGGTTCAAAATATTTATTTTAAACTGTAGCATGTGATAAAGTACCGTGGTAATAACACTCAGTCATGGTTAAGTGAATATTAGCATTGGGAATGTGTTCTGGTGCTTTAGCATCTCAAGACCAAGTCTTATTCCCAGTGATTCAGGTGTAATTGCCATTATTTTCCCTTGGATGGTTGACTTGAGGGAAATTACTCTGTTATTCACAGTCACCGCCTCGACATTTGCCCAAAACTCATTTAGAGTTTGAATGTATAGTGGAGGATCAATGGTGAAAGCTGTGTAGTACTGGGATTTGACGACTAAATCAATGATTTCGTCGTATTGAGACTAGGCAGAATCTTTAACAAAGTAGCCTCTTTAATTATGTCCCTGTTTTAGAACGAGAACCATTGTGTGTTTGATAGAATAGTATTTTTAGGTTAGAATAGGGGGTTTGACTTTGCTTTAAGAGAGAAAGAGGGAATTTTGCTTTTTGAAAAGGATAAGTATGAGAAAGGGTGTTTATTAGAAGTTTATAACCGCCTTAGGTCAAACTTCTGAAGTGGGAAAATTCTGATTTGCCCTTTTTGACCAAACTGCTGATGAAACAAATTTGTTCATCAGTAGTTCCCATATTCTCTTCAGTAGTTTGTAAACAACTAAAGAGAATGACTTTTAAAACGCATTTATAACTTCGGATGTTTGTCAGTAGTTATTCATTATCTGAAAATATCCCATTCAAATGTTTTTGAATATCAGTAGTTTCTCTCTTTTTTTGGTCGTCATAAGAGGTTTTGAGACAGAGTAGTAAACAAGTAAGTGAAAGTAAAATATGTACAAAGAAATGAAAACACTTACAAAATGTACTCAAAATTTAGCATCCCAAGCATGGATACTAACCTCTGAAATGTTGATGTGTCAAGAGGTTTGGTGAACACATCAGCTATTTGATTAGCTGTTGTCACATGTTTTACCTCAATCTTGCCTTTTTCATAGCAATCCCTGATGAAATGATACCTGATTTCTATCTGTTTTGTCTTTGAAAATTGAACAGGGTTTTAAATGATGCTAATGGCAGATTTATTGTCTACTAACAGTGGAGTCTTGGTCTCTTTGATTCGATAATCAAGAAGTTGATATTGGAGCCATTGAATCTGTGATGTACAGTTAGCAGCTGCAATGTATTCAGCTTCAGCTGTTGATGTTGCCATAGATGTTTGCTTCTTTGACAGTCAGGACACCAGACAGTTTCCTAAGAATAGACAACCACCAGATGTTGATTTTCTTGACATTTTACACCCTGCATAGTCACTATCCAAAAAAGCTGTTAACTTGGTATTGCTTGAAGCAGGATACCGAATTCTTAATGTAGGAGTTCCTTTCAGATATCTGAAAATTCTTTTGACAACAATTAGGTGTGATTCCATTGGAGCTGATTGATATCTAGCACAGACAAAAGTTGAAAACATAATATCTGGTCTAGAAGCAGTTAGACATAGAAGGGAACCTATCATACATCTATACATAGTTTCATCAACCTGTTTTCCTTGATCATCTGGTTCAACTTGTGTGGTTGGGGTCATGGGAGTGGAACATGATTTACTGTCTTGTAAACAAAACTTGTTCAATAATTCTTTAACATATTTGGATTGATGTATAAAAGTTCCATTTGATTGTTGTTTAATCTGCAGTCCCAAAAAGTACTGCAGTTCTCCCATAGTACTCATTTCAAATTTTGATTGCATGAGTTTCTTAAATTCATCACACAGTTTTGTATTGGTTGAACCAAAAATGATATCATCAACATAGATTTGAACAAGTAGGATATGATTTCCAACATGTTTGATGAAAAGTGTTTTATCAATGGAGCCTCTTGAAGTGATTTTTGAGTAAAAAGTTGGAAAGTGTTTCATACCTAGCTCTGGGAACTTGTTTTAGCCCATAAAGAACCTTGTCAAGTTTGTACACCCAATCAGGATGAGAAGGATCCTCAAACCCAGGTGGCTGATAAACATACACTTCCTCTTTTATTTTTCCATATAAAAATGCACTCTTAACATCCATTTGAAAAACATTAATTTTGTTGGAAATTGCATAATCCAAAAATAACCTGATGGCTTCAAGCCTTGCAACTGGAGCAATTCATCATAGTCAATTCCTTCTTCTTGAGAATAACCTTGTACCACCAGTCTTGCCTTGTTCTTGATAATCATACTAGGCTCATCTTGTTTAATTCTGAAAACCCATGTTGTGCCAATTGGTAGCTTGTTTGGAGGTAAGGACATATTTTCCAGACCTGTTGCTTCTTGAATTGGAGCAACTCATCTTGCATAGCTTGAAACCAACTGTTGTCTTTGATGGCTTCCTGATACTTCTTTGGTTCCAACCGAGAAATGAATGCTGAGAAAAAGCAGAAGTTGGAAAGCTGGTTTCTTGTAAGTACCCCTGATGCAATATCACCCATGATTTGATCCAATGGATGATCCTTGTGTTCAATCAGTTGTTGTAAACCTGTGATTGGAGTAGGCTCTTGAACTTCTTCAAACAAACCACTGAGGTCAATAATATCTGGTTCAGTAATTTGTACTTCTTCAGGAGTTTGCGGAGCTGAATCAGTAGTTTGAGTTTGTTCATCAGCAGTTGTTGAAGCAGAAGTTTGTGAAACTTCTGAAGGTTTGAAAGTTGATTTAATGACTGTGTTAGGAGTCCTTGATGTAGGAACATCATCATCAAACCTTTGATCACCATAATAAGTAGGTTTGGATGAAGTAACAGTCTTTTCAGGTCCGAAATCAAAAGATGTCAATGTCAAAGAGTTCAGTAGGATGTGCTGGAATGAGAGTGTGTTTAGACTCATTGAACTTGACGTTCAGTGTTTCTTCAACTATCTTGGTTCTGGAATTGAATACCTTGAAGGCTTTTCTAGTGGAAGAATAACCAAGAAAATAACCTGAATCAACTTTTGCAGCAAACATTGAAATAGAGTCTTTGATATTCAGGATGAAACATTGACATCCAAAAGCCCTGAGAAAAGGAGATAAGGGGCTTAATGCCATGAAGAACTTCATAAGCAGTTTTGGAATGTCTTTTCTTGACAAGGACTCTATTTTGAACATAACAAGCTGTGTTGACTGCTTCAGCCCAAAAATAAAAAGGTAGGCCTGAATCAGCTAACATTGTTCTTGCTACTTCAATCAATGTTCTATTCTTCCTTTCTACCACACCATTTTGTTCAGGAGTTCTGGGAATGCTAAACTGTCTAACAATCCCTTTAGACAGGCAGAATTCATCCAGATTTTTGTTCCTGAATTCTGTCACATTGTCATTTCTGATGCGTTTGACAGAGAGAGTATTGTTTCTCTACTTGTAGAATGAAGAATTTGATGATATCAACTGCCTCATCCTTGGAATATAAGAAGAAGACCCATGTGAATCTTGAGTAGTCATCAATGATGACCAAACAGTACTTCTTCTTACCAAGGCTCATGATTTTAACTGGTTCAAATAAGTCCATATGGAGTAGTTGAAGACATGTAGTTGTTTTTGATTCTTCAATAGACTAATAAGAGGACTTATGTTGTTTACCCTTAAGACAGGACACACAGTGTTCTTTACACTGGTATTCCTTCAAGGGTAGACCTCTGACCAAGCCCATTTTTGTGACTATATTTATGGTTTTAAAGTTCACATGGCCAAGTCTCCTTTGCCTGAGATTAGTTTCAGAAGTTGATGCTTTTGAGAAGAAACATGCAGTGTTGTTCAGTACTTTGTATTTCTCAATGTCCACTGCATAGACATTGCCACATCTTTTGGCTATCAGCAAAGTATGGTCTTCAATTATCTTCTCTATCAACTTTTGGCCTTCTGGTGAGATAATCTTACAAGTAGTTTTGGTGAAAAAAGGAAGAATATCCTTTATCACACATTTGAGAGACACTCAGCAAGATGTACTCCAAATTTTCAACCAGATCGACCTTGTCAAACTGTACTTTACCAGAAGATACATTGCCATATCCTAGCACATATCCCTTGGCATTGTTCCCAAAGGACACAAATCCTTCTCCTTGACTGATAAAAATTGTTTATCAGGTATCTGCATCCTGTCATGTGCATTGAGCCTCAACTATCAACATACTAAATGCTATTTAGACCTCTGGAGACCCTCTGCACAAATAGCAAATTAGTTAGATTTAGGAACCCAAGCCAATTTGGCTTGGGGTTTGCTCTTGAGAACAGGAACAATTTGTTGTGGACCAATTTTAGAAATCCATGTCTTTTTGGCAATGGATTTATCTTTAAGAGCAATGGTAGAACCCTGTGGAAGTTCACCATTAACTTTGGTCATCAGAAGTTTAACCATGTTTATCAATTCTTTTACCTCAGCAGTTTATGAAACTGCTAAAGGTTTTAGGCTAACTTCTGAAGAAGAATTTTGAGAAAAAGATTTTGGTTGAGATTTAGTCATTTTCTGAGAAAAGGTGTTGCTTGGTTGTTGTTTGTTGGGATAAAAAGTTTCTTCATAACTTTTCTTAATTTGTTTTCCCACAGCCAGTTGTAAAATCTTCTTATTATACTGATTTCCTTTTCTATATCTACAAAATTCTGTTTTGTGGTTAAACAGACCACAAATTTCACATTCTTTTACCTTTTCCTTCTTTTTAAATTCGTCATGAGATGTGGAAGGAAAATTAATGACAGTCTTTGTGTCTTGAATTAGGTCATCAGTAGTTTTCAAGTTCTCAACTCCTGATGTAGATGAAACTACTGATGGCTTAATGTCAGCATTGTTAACTTCTGCAGAACTCTCTTTTTCAATTTTGAGAAAGTTCTAATGAAAAGATGTGCAATCTTTCATATTAGAAGTTTGTTTTTGAAATATTCTACTCCCATCATCAGCAGTTTTTGGAGTAAAATCAGTTGGTGATTCAGTATGATTGTACCCTATGCCAAACTTAACATTTGATGCAGTTTGTTTGTTAAGAAGCATATTGTAACCTTTATATGACTCAACCTAAATTTCACACTCAACCTTGGGGTCAGCAAGCTCTTTTCTGACTTTTCCTAGGTCTTCTATCATGATTTTAATCTGTGCTTGGGTTTCAATAGCATTGTTTGTTAATTAAGAAATTTCTTTTGACTTTGAAGCAAGTTTTCTTTCTAAATCACATTTTATTTGTGTGTATTCTCTCAGAGTCATTGGCTTTACCTTGTAAATGCACATTGGTCTCTCTTATTAAAGAAAATGATTCTTTGCATGATTTTGAGAAAAGTTTTATAAGAGACTCTTTTGATACCTGAGATAAGGTAAAGTTTGAGGAGCATCCCTCAAAGGCCATTAAGGCAAAATTCTTTCCGTCATTATCAGGTTCTCCCCAGTTGATGTCATAGACTTTGTTGTCTGCATCTGGACTTCATTCCGATGTGTCAAAAGGAAGATTGCTCCAGTCAACATACCCTGAAGTGAATAACCTTTGTTGAGAGGGTTGTTGATGTTGTGGAGGTTGAGAAGCGGGATTGGAAGGCATTTGTTGTTGGCCCTGTTGTTGTTGGGCAGGCATTTGAACATATTGTATCTGGGGCACATATTGGATTTGTGGAGCTTGTGCCTATACAAAATGTGCACTTCCTTGTGTTCCAAAATTCCTGTTATAACTGGAGTTTGATTGATTTCCAAACTGTGATTGGTTAAAGTCAGAGCTTCTACACTCTCTAGCAAAGTGTCCCAACTTTTGACACTTGTGAAATCTATGTTTAAATTTGTCAAAACCAACTTTTGTTGAGTTGTTCAGTCCTGGAAATTTCCTTCCTGACCTTTTGTAAAATTTGTTAGTTTTAATAGTTAACACGGCTAGTTGGTGTAGTATGTCCATTTCTTCTAAGTCATCAACACTAAAATTTTTTAAATCATCCATTATAAAACACATGTTATCAGCAGTTTGACTATTTTCTTCATTATCATAAGCTGGATATGACCTTTCTGATGAGATCCCAGCAGTTATGTCAATGTGGTCAAAAGATCCAAAATCATTTGAACAAGATGGTGAGTCTTGTCCTAAAAGTTTTATACTACCTGGAACATAGTCATCAGCAGTTTTGCCAGAGTTTTGTAACTTTTTTCTTTGATTAATTTCTCTTTCAAACGTTAATAATCTTCCATGTAATTTTGTGAGTGTTAGGGAGTCAAAATTTGGTCCTGACCTGAGAACTATAGAGTATGTTTCCCATTTTTTTTAAAGACCTTAAAAATCTATGAAGCATAGATGAGTTTGTGTAGGTCTGACCATTTAACTTTAACTCAGAAATTAATGAAGAGAATCTTTCAAATTGTTGTGTTAAAGTCTATCAACTAACATGAGTAAAGGTTTCATATTGTTGAGCAATAATTTCTCTGGTGTTGGCAATCACCTCATCAGTTCCTCCAAACTGTTCTTTGAGGCAATCTCACAGCTCTTTGGCACTTTCATAGTGTAAAAGCCCAACATATATTTCATTTGTGAGAGTCATTGCCAACATTGAGATTTCCTTAGCATCTAGCTCAAGTTTTAGGAAATCTTCATCAGTGTAGTCTTTTGGTTCTTTTGGAATTTCTACTTTAGATTCAAGATTAACATTTACTGGAATATGGGGTGCATATATGACAGACTTCCAACACCCAATATTTTGTTGTGAAAGGGTATGTGCCATCCTACTTTGCCAGATATTATATTCACTTCTGAGTAGCATAGGAGGCTTGTTGGCAGATCCAGTATTATGAGGATCCGTTTTTAAGAAATATGATTTGTCAAGATTTTCTTAAAGTGATGGATGTTTTTGAAAAAAGAGAACTTTTATCCTTTATTGAATATCAATAAGGGCCTGTGTCTGATTCTCAATTTATTAGATTGATATTTGATCAAATAAACTAGAGCTCTGATACCAATTGTTGGACCAGTTTCTTTTTAACAGTTCTTATTTATGAACACTTGTTTTAGATTTATCAAAGTATATTTGCACAGCGGAATTAATACAAGTGTATCAAGTTAAAGTTTCACCTACAACAGGAGTTGTTACTCCCCCTCAATCAATGAACTAAGTAGTAAATGAGAATCAAAAATTGTAAATGAATATGACAGTAAATGCAGAATGATTATCAGATATATTGAAATGGTGAACTACAAAAGTCATGAAGGATTCGTTGTCTAAAATAGTGGGATTAACCCCTCTATTTAAAGACAGTCAATGTGACACCCGGCAATCTCCGGTAACTAACTTTCGAAAACTTAGTAAGTCTACCTTAGCGAGTTGCGCATACGTTACACAAAACAGGGTCAGTCGAGTCGAGTCGCATACCATTGGGGATTTAACATACGCAAGTCTCGAGTCCCGAGAATTGGTGAACGAGTGTGAACGTGTTTATTTCCATGTATTATGTGTTTACAATCATTATGTGACTTGTCGGTATGTGAAAATGTGTTAACATATGTTAAAACGAAGTTTAACGCGCAAAATACCCTGCACCAGACCCTATAGGCGATTAAGGGACCCTAATCGCCTATATGAGGGCGAGTAGGAGGATGTTATAGGCGATTAGGATGTGTCATAGGCGATTATGGGGGCTAATCGCCGATAGTGAAGGCGATTAGCAGCCCTAATCGCCTGATAAAGCTGCATAATCGCCTATAAGGTGCCTGATGACTAGAAACGCCTATAAATACCACCCTTGACCTCCTAAACACCATTTATGCAACCCTAGCCGTCCCATAACCCTTACCAACACACAAACACTCTCTGGAACTCGTTTTTACATCAAAACACCCATTTCTAAGCTTATTCCATCAAGTTCTCTTAAATCCAAGGTGTGTTCTTCAAACCCAAACCTTTAAATGATTATGTTTTACTCCCTAAACGTCCAGACCTGACTTATAAATGTTTTTGTCTTTGAAAATCCATTTAAAACCGTTTTTAAACAAACCCACACCTTTACATGTGTTATATGTGTTATATGTGATTAAAGATAGGATTTTTATGATTGAATCATGGTTGTTTTTATGTTGTTATGATGTTTATGGCTGTTACAAGTTAGTATGATGATGTCCTAGGAGTTTTAATGGTTTTGGTTGTGTATTGTTGATACTTGATGTTTTGACCCATTTGAAGGATTTTGGATGATTAAGGATGATATGAGGTGTGTTGTTGATTGTTTGATGTTAGGGTTTGCTCTAGGATGATGTTAGAACAGTAGGATGCTATCGGACAACGTGGTTATGTGATTAAATCCGGATATTTGCTATTTAGGGCAAGTTCTTGCATGTTGATGTTTTCATGTTAAGTTGCTACTTTGGGAAAACGCTCGCATTCGGGACTGTTAGAATGATGGAAACTTAGGGGTTTTGCTTGAAATATGTTTGTTAATGTGTTAGGATGATTATTGGGTGTTTTTACACGTTTCGGATCTGATTTGGAAGGTTAAACGCGCGAAAAACCATATCTGCTACACTATAGGCGATTAGGAATCCTAATCGCCTATGCTATAGGCGATTAGGGGCCTAATCAACTGAATTGAAGGCATACTCGTGTGCTTATAGGCGATTGTGATCACAATTGCCTTCATTTCATGCAATTGTGATCCTAATTGCCTTCATTTCATGCAATTGTGACCCTAATCACTAGTTGAGCCCTGAATTGCATACCTTATGACCATAATCGCCTGAAATGCATGTGATTAGCCCTAATCACATATAATAAGGGGCGATTAGCCCTCGTAATTGCCTGTTGACCATCCCTAATCACGTATTGACTTTCCTAATTGCATGCTAAGTTCCTAATCGCGTGTAATGCTGTTATAAGTGTATTTTGACATCCCAAAACCCGATTTGACACCTAGGAACATGATAGGAACCCCGTGACATGCCTAGTAACATAGTAACACGTGTTTGGACTTGTTTGTACGTTATTTGACCTATGTGTTAGAATCGTTGAACTTTAACGCATGTTAAGTACTAAGTTGCATGAATTGTGTATGTGTGGATATGAGATGAACATGGGGAGTCTCGGGTCACCAATGGGATGTCGATTCTTGCACACTTGGTCGGCTTAACAGTCAACGTGTTTTTCAAACGAACCTGGTTATGGTCTGGACACTTGGGGACTATTTGGCCTGCGGGTCAATGGTTCGGGTACTCATATGCATTCGATAATAGGTTGCCGATACTAGGGCTATCATTTGCATTGTCTGTGGCTTATTAGAAGAACGCAATCTAAGGTGAGTTCACGGCCCCACTCTTTAACTGGTTTTGCTTTCGGGGGAGAAAACATGCTGGGTACTTGTATTCATAAAACGTGTGTCAACTTACATTTTCGTATACATAAAAGATGTGTCAACTTATGTTCTCGTATTCATAAAAGGTGTGTCAACTTACGTTTTCGTTTTCATAAAAGCCTATGATTTACTAAGTACTCGGGTTGGTAAAGTTTACAAGGTAGTCGTTGGTTACTATATGGTATTACGTATTGGTATTCTTGAATTCTTTATGTTTGCTATACGATCTTTTAAAGTCCCGGGGAAAACCATGAATGTGCGGTGGTTGCACAACGGGGGAAATGTGGATAGATCTATTTGGGCGTGACCGGCCCCACTCGTCGGCTTGGAGGGTCGGACGGGTGCATGTTGTCTCTTAGAGTATTCTTGTATTCTTGTATTCGGGCAGGTAGTATTCTTGTATGCATGTATTCGAGTCCAGTAATGGTTTTCCAATCGTAGTAACGACAGGTATTCACTTTGGAGGGTATTCTTTGAGTAGTATTCTTTTGGTCGGTTTACGTATGGTTTGGTCTACTATGGAATATTCTTTGGAACTAACTAAGTTGCTTTTCACAAAAACATGTGAACTCACCAGCATTATATGTTGACGTTTTTAGCATGTTTTTCTCAGGTCGTTAAGGTAGCAGCATCGGACTTAGGCGCACGGAGTCTCACTTGGCGTCTAGGAGTTTAGTTTCATGTTTTCAGTACTCTCAGACTTCAGTCACGTTGTTTAAAGTTGTAATCTGTAGATGCGTTTTGCGACTAGTGATTGGATAGTTAACATGTGTTAGAAGGGCTGATTGGGCGAATGTAGAGTATACTGGGCGAAGGTGAAAAGTCAGTGGGCGAAGGTAGAAGGAAATGGACGAATCTGGAATGGAACAAGACTGAAGACACACATTCGACCATGTAAATGGGCGAATGTGGAAAAACCTCACATTCGACCATTCACAATGGGCGAATGTGCAGTGCCTATATATAGATTTTGTGATTTTGTAAGTTGAAGAGAGTCATTAGGTGTGTGTGTTTTGAGGTGTTGTTCCAGAGCAGTTTGAGATAGTGTGTGTGTGATCTAGATTAACTGTTTTGACATTGTAATCAACTTTATGAATGTGTTAATCTATGAAAAGCATTGAAAATGACTTTGATTGTGTTTTGATTTGAGTTTACATCAGTTTGTTCAAGGCTAGGGTTTCCGCACCTGGTTTTGTAACTTGTATGATCATATAATCCTGTTTTCGTGTCAAATAACATCCTCTACAAAGTGGTATCAGAGCATAGAGGATCATACAACAACAAATTGATAAACTCAGAGCTGATTTGGACATTATTTTGATCAATTCACATCTGTTTTTGCATAAAAATGGTTTTTGAGTGTTTTTGAAAGAATTAGAGTTGATTTTGTGGTTAAAATTCAAAATTCCAAGAATTAAACTTGTTCCAAATCATCTCCGAAGCAAAACCTGATCAAGATCATTCAAATTCACAAACTTTTGAAAATCAGAGATCAAAATAACCGTTTTTCAAAGTGTAACCGTTTTTCAAATATGAATATGGGCGAACCTGGAACATAGTGGTCGAAGGTGTAGTTTTCTGGACGAACGTGATAAATTTTTGGGCGAACCTAGGAGTTTTTGGGCGAACCTAGAAATTTTTTGTTGAATTTTTCACTTTCGGGTCACATTTTTCACATTCGGGTGATCGTGCGGGCGAACCTGGAACTGAAACGGGCGAACCTGGTTTATTTTGGGCGAACGTGAAAAGTGTTAGTGTGTTTTTTACTTTCTGGGGAGATTTTACATTCGGGTATCACTGTGGGGGCGAACCTGAAGCAGAAAGGGACGAACCTGAAACATTTTGGGCGAACCTAGAGCTAGTTTTTGGAAAATTTTCTAAGTGTTGAATTTTTCGAAGTTCGTGATCATGTGGAATTTTCCGACTACTCCGACCACCAGCAACTACACAACCACAACAGCAGGTGATGGACCCATGGACGGTAGCAGCACAGAAGACGAGCACACAGTCTTCACAGCCGGTTAACTATATGACTCAAAGTGCACCTCCAGCACCACAATCTGACTACTGGGGAGTAGCAGCAGCGGTGGTAAACACTCAAGCTACAAATGCTATTTCCACACTGATTAATGATCTGTCTTCAGGTAGCGGGAATCAGCCACCGAAGCTTATGGAGATTCAAGAATACAATCAGTGGCAGAAAAAGTTCAAGATACATTTGGAAGGCATGGGAGTGGAGGGTGCAGAAGCTTGGAACATGATTGCTAAAGGTTACATACCACCAGTTTTGGAGAACACAGGTGAACCAGTGCCATTGGAGAGCATGGCTGAGGATGAGAAAAAGAAGTTTGCTGTGGAGAAGAAGGCGTTTTCCCAATTGACACAGGCAATCACAAATGATCTTTTGCATCAGTTTGGGACTTGCACAACATCTAAGGCACTATGGGAAGCACTTAAAAGAAGGCATGATGGCAATGAGAAGACTAGAGGTCTAAGGATGGAAGAACTGAGAAAGGAGTTTGAGAATTTTTCTTATATTGGAAAGGAAACTTTGAAAGAACTAACTCCTAGATATAATCATTTGTTATCTGAATTGTCTAGCTATGGTATACAGATTCCTATGGCAAAACAGGTGGACAAGTTTGCAGATGCATTACCACCAAACTGGGATCAGCATGTGGAGGTTCTTAAGGAGAAGGATGCTTATCAATACTGGTCTATTCAGGAGTTCATAGAGAAGCTGGAAAACAAAGAATTGGAAGAGAAGAGGAAAGCTAGAAGAGCTCAGATTCCTCAGAATCCCAACTTATATTTTGGAGGATCAGTTCCAGCAAGTACATCAAGCTCAGGAGGGCTAGTAGCACCACATGTTGCATGTATATCCAATGTTATGGAATCACCTACCATTAACTACCATCAACAAACATCATCCTTTTCACAACCACCACCACAACAACAATACAACAATTCATACATTCCACCATTCTCCCCAATGCAACAAGCAGCTTTCTACACTGCTAGCCAATCTCAACAACAACCAATGAACCAACCTAATCAACAAACGGTGGTTTTGGAGACATCTAACTTGGGAAATGTGACAGTTGAAGTTGCTCAGCAACATATTGCATTAGTCTCTGCAATGGTCTCATCCTACAATGGATTAGTAGCTAGTCAAATTGGGAATAACAACTTGACCAATGAAGACTACGCACAAATTGACAAGGAAGAGATGGAACTCATTGATATCCAGTGGGCCTTTGCGAGCATAATGAGAAGAGCAACAGAATTTATCGAGAAGACAGGTAGAACTGATTTGGGAACTTCTCCTAACACAACCTACGGGTTCAATAAGGAGAAAGTGACTTGTTTTAACTGTGGAGGGAAAGGTCACTTTAAAAGAGAATGCACCCAGCCACCAAAACAAGGTAATAGGAACCCATTCAATGCAAGCTATCAGAACCGTCAACAACAAAACCAAAACCAAGTTTCTTACCAAAACAACAACAACTACCAAAACCGTCAGAACAACTTTAATAACAACCAAAACAGACAACCAAACACACCAAACCAGACACAAAACCAAACACCAAACAATGCTAACCGAACAGTCATTCCAATTACTACACCAAATGAGACACATCAGAATACCAATCAGAATCAAGCATTGGTAACTCAACAAGATGAGAGGTTTGACTGGTCGAGCATGCAGATAGGTGTTGAAGAAATTACTACTGGTGGCAATGTGGGTTGTGTTGCGTATCAGGTTGATATTGAAGATTCAGTGACGATGGATGAGAAGGTAGAAACTGAGGTTGAAAGTGATGAGTCTGAGGCTGAGATGGATGTGGAGACTGAACCTGTTAAGGTTAATGCTGAGGTTAATGTTGAGGTTGAGACTAAAAAGACAAATTCTGGAGTTGTGATTGATACTGTTTCTGATGTTCCTGAGGAGTGTGAATCAGTTTATTCTGATTCAGAAAGTGAATCGGATACGGAAGCAAGTGTTAATTCTCTAGATGAAGACATCGATCAGTTGCTTGCAGAAGCGGATTTTCTGATGACAAGGAAGTCGTGCATTGCAGATGATGCTTTCACAAAGATTGATTATTCCAGATTCTTTGCAGGAAAGGAAGCTCATTTCGCATTGATGGCCATGACTGATCCGCCAAAACCTGTAAGTTCTTAGTGTAGCACTGATGTTACAAGTGATAAATATTGTGGTACATGTGATAGATTGACTGAGGAGAATAAACAACTCCGTGTTCAACGTGATAGTGCTATCATGAACAGTCAATCTACTCGCAAAGAGTTGAATGCTTTTAACAAAGTATTAGATGGCTACAAAAAGGACATTTCCGACTTGAAAAATACTTTGTCTTTAAAACAATTGGCAATTAACAACTATATCAATGAAATTGAAAATACCAAGTTGGAAATGGCCGCCATCAAATGCTTTGCTGAGAAAGTAAACAAAAAGCTGGAAAGCTATAAGCATATTGCTTATGTAGTAGACCACATCATAGATGATCAAAACACCAATTATCGGTCTGTACCATCTCCGGTTCTCTTTGAAAACCATAATTGTCACCAAGTGACACCGGAGAGTTCGGTAAAATCTGATTCAGCATCGGAAAATGAATCTAATACTTCAAGTATTGGTGATCCACATTCCGATGTTAGACCGATTTTGGGTATCAATGATGAGGGTGTTACTGCTGAAAGTGTGGATTCAGACACTGAGAGTGATGACACTGGTTGTAATCAAACTGTTAATGCATGTGAAATTCCAAAAGAAAATCACATCATTACAAATGAACCAGTTTCACCATCTCAGATTGTGATTCCGATGGCAAATGCTCATCGTGAAAAGAAGTCTGAAAAGAATGTTGTGAAGAAAGATCTTGAGAAAAATGTGGTTAAGAAAGATCTTGAAAAGAGTGTTAAGAATGAACAATGTGACAAACCTGTCAAAGTGTTTTATCGGATGGAAGGATCCGATAAAATCATTTCTGACGAGGACTTTCCAATAAAAGATGTTAACTATGCTAAAATTGACAAAATTTGGCAAGAAAGTACTATTTGGTTCCCAAAACATGAGAGAACAAATGAGATTCCACCAGCTTTATTAAAGAAATTGTATTTAGATGTTCCTCAAGAACCAAAGGTCCATGTCACAGAGTTTATTCGACCCAAAAACAGAGCTAATGGTTTTAATGAGCCTACTTACTCAAAAGGGCCACTACCTGAGAGTTTAAGGAAGCAACAGTATAATGATCAATACCCTGTTAGATCATTTGCTCAACCAAATGCTCCGAATGTTTTTGAAGAGTACCGTGCGTGCTTTAAATGTGGGGAACGAGGGCATTTACTTGCTCAGTGCCCATATGTAAGGCATAAAAGGCACGAGGTTGAAGTGAGGAATTCTATGCGAAAACCGATTGATTATTATGTGCCACCACATAGGAGAGTTGTTCCTCAGCAACCACAACCGTTTTATAATCAAAACAATTTTCACCAAATGAGGAACACTCGTCCAATGCAATATGATCGAAGGAATCGGATTGCTATGGAACAATCTTGGAGAAAGCCTGTGGTGAACGCAACAATTGATAGGCAAAAGGTTCCACCAAAACCGATTGTCAAATCAAATGTTGGACCTAAGTCTGTTAAATCAGATAAGGTTACCAAGAGAGTTACATTTGCTAACAATGTTCAGAAACCGACTGAGAACACAAAGTCTCAGATTCGTATCTTGAAAAGATCTGAACAATCTTGGTCACCCAATGGTACTCCAGGAGCCTCAACTTCAAGGGTCAATGAGAAAAAGGAAACTGTTTTGAACAATCAGAAAAAGATTGATCAAAAAGTTGTTGAAAATGCTTGTGAAAATGTTACTTTGAAACCTGATGTTCAAAGACCCAAGACTCAGGCTTGGGTCCCCCGAAAGAACTAACTGATTTACTTTTTGTGTGCAGGGAGCTTCAGCTGGCCCTATTAGCAGTCTTTGGATTGTTGATAGTGGAGCTTCAGGCCACATGACAGGGGATCTTGCGTTGCTGTTCGACGTGAAGAACATCAATGGAGGGTATGTAGCTTTCGCGGGAAATAAAGGAGGATATATCACAATGGAAGGAAGTGTGAGCAATGGGATAGTGAGTTTCGAGCGGATTTCATATGTGAAACAGATTGATTATAATCTGTTGAGTGTCAGTCAAATATGTGATAAGCAATTTACTGTGCATTTTGATGACAAATCCTGCTATATTCTGAAACCGGGCTTTACAATTCCTAAAGAATGGATAATGTTGAAGGCACCTCGCGTCAACAATCTATACATTCTTGATATGTCCAAGGCGATGACATCACAGGGGCAGATAACATGTTTTCTATCAAAAGCGACAGAGAAAGAATCGATAATGTGGCACCGAAGAATGGGGCACATTCATCTGAGGAAAATGAACCAACTTGTGAGAAATGGACTTGTCGATGGAGTAAACGTGAAACATTTCCATCTGAATGACAAGTGTGTGAGTTGTAAAAAGGGGAAGCAACACAAACAGTCCCACAAAGTGAAAAAGGTTAACTCTGTTGAGATGCCACTTGAGCGATTGCACATGGATCTTTTCGGACCAGTCAAGCGCAAAAGTCATCTTGGAGAGCTTTATTGTTTAGTCGTCACTGACGATTACTCAAGATTTTCATGGGTGATGTGTTTGCAGAACAAATGTGACACCTTTATTAACCTAAAAGTTCTGTTCACTCGATTAGAGAATCTCTACAATGTGAAGATAAAGAGAATTCGGAGTGACAATGGGACGGAGTTCAAAAATGCCAAGATGGATGAACTTTGTGAAAGCAAAGGGATACATCATGAATATTCGGCTCCGTACACCCCACAACAGAACGGTGTTGCTGAACGAAAGAATAGGACTCTAATTGAAGCGGCTAGAACAATGCTTGTTGATTCAAATCTTCCAGTAATGTTCTGGAACGAGGCGATTTATGCAGCAAATTACACATTAAATCGGGTTCTAACAGTGAAGAAGTTTGGTAAAACATCTTATGAGCTGTTACACCGAAGGAAGCCGAACTTAGAGTATCTAGAACCTTTTGGGGCACCATGTACTATGTTGAATCCAAGCGAGAAGTTTAGTCCTAAAGCCGAGGAGGGTTACTTTGTTGGTTATGCAACCCCGCTCAAACGGGTATACAACAAGCGAACTCGTCGAGTGGAAGACTGGGCTAACGTGGAAGTTCAACGATATACTCAAAATCTTCAAGGCACGGGTCCTGATTGGATGTTTGATTACAAAGATTTCTTTGAATCATTCAATCTAGATAGCTTGGTTGAAGAAGCTGTTATCAGATTACTTTATGAGTGTGAAAATGCAACAACTTCACCGTTGGTGCGTCCGATCACCGTAAACCCCCTACCAGCTTCTAATGATACCAATGCTCCTATACAAGAGGAAGAAGTATTTCAAGAGGCTTCAACTTCATTAGACACTTCAGAATCTGAAGATGAACAATTTGAAGAAGCTATTCTTGAACAAGCTGAAGAACCAGAGGCACCGCCAGTGAACCCAACTCCAACTTCAGATGTGGCTTCATCATCAAATACGGGTCATGATCTGGATGCTGTAGAGAACTTGACTGTTCAGACGGGAGTGCAAGTACCTGATTATCCGGAATCTCGGATTCATCGTATTCACCCGCTGGAGCAAGTTATCGGTAATCCTGGAAGCAGTGTTATGACCAGAGGGCAGCTTAAAAGT
Source organism: Ambrosia artemisiifolia (assembly GCA_032199755.1). Classification (NCBI taxonomy): domain Eukaryota; kingdom Viridiplantae; phylum Streptophyta; class Magnoliopsida; order Asterales; family Asteraceae; genus Ambrosia; species Ambrosia artemisiifolia. The sequence goes on from CM063515.1 coordinate 25,684,452, forward strand.
GTTAATTCGCCAGAGAGTTTTGGTGCTTTAGCTTTATATGCCAAAATTCAACAATCTGGTAGTCAAAATGATTGGTCGTTTGCGTGTTATGTGTCGCAGGTAGAGCCAAGGACATACAAGGACGCTTTGAAGGATGATGCCTGGGTGGAAGCTATGCAGGAGGAGTTATTACAATTCCAGAAATTGGGAGTTTGGACGCTCACGGATTTGCCGCCGGATAGGAAGAAGATAGGCACTAAATGGGTGTTTAAGTGTAAGAAGGATGATCGTGGGGTTATCGTTCGTAACAAAGCCAGATTGGTCGTGCAGGGTTTCCATCAAATTGAAGGGATTGATTATAACAAAATCTATGCACAGGTAGCACGAATCGAAGCTATTCGGATGTTCCTTGCGTTTGCTTCATACAAGAAATTCAAAGTTTATCAAATGGACGTTAAAAGCGCATTTCTGTATGGGAAAGTCAAGGAAGAGGTTTTTGTCGGTCAGCCACCAGGCTTTGAGGACCCAATCCACCGGGATAAGGTCTACGTGTTGAACAAAGCTTTATATGGCTTGCACCAGGCTCCGAGACAGTGGTACGAGGAGCTAAGTACATACCTCATCTCCAAAGGATTTAAGCGCGGCCTCGTCGATTGCACCCTCTTTACGAAGAAGACGGGAGATGATTTGCTTCTAGTGCAGATATATGTTGATGATATAATATTTGGTTCAACTAACGAGCTTTTATGCAGGGAGTTCGAAACTGTCATGCAGGAAAAGTTCGAAATGAGCGCAATGGGGGAGATGCAGTTTTTCCTAGGCTTACAGGTGGACCAAAGACCCGACGGGATCTTCATTCACCAGACGAAATATGTCTCCGACATCTTGAGCCGGTTCCAGATGGAGGACTCAAAGCCGATGGATACCCCGATTCAACCCAATCACGGGATTGGAGTGGACGCTAAGGGGGAGCTGACGGACCCATTTACATACAGAGCAATCATCGGATCTCTGATGTATTTGACGGCGTCTCGACCAGATATTATGTACGCAACGTGTCTCTGTGCCCGTTATCAATCGAAGCCGAAACAAAGTCATCTGACGGCGGTCAAGCGTATCCTTAGATATCTGAAGTGTTGTCCCTCAAAAGGACTTTGGTACCCTAATGATGATAATTTTGATTTTATCGCTTTTAGTGATGCAGATTGGGGCGGCTGCGACAAAGATAGCAAATCTACTACAGCCGGTTGCCAGTTTTTAGGGAGCAGGTTAATTACCTGGCAATGCAAGAAACAGACTTCCGTGGCTCTATCTACCTGTGAAGCCGAGTACATTGCAGCCTCGAGTTGCTGTTCGCAAGTACTCTGGATTCAACAACAGATGGTGGATTACGGTTTGCAGTTTCTTAAAACCCCTATTCACTGCGACAACGAAGCCGCAATTGCATTAACTAAAAATACTGAAAATCATTCTAAAGCGAAACACATCCGGATCAAATATCATTTTATCCGTGATTGTTACGCTAAGGAATTGATTGATATGATCAAAATAAATACTGACTACCAACGTGCAGATCTGTTTACAAAAGCTTTTGACCGATCACGCTTTGAATATCTTTTAAAAGTAAACAATATAAAGGAAAAACAGGACTAATCGGCACCTCGGTTTATCACTTTTTATTTTTTAGTTTTTATATTTTGCTAATTGGGAATTTCTCTTTGCTAATTGGGAATTTCTCTTTACTTTCGTAATCCTCAAAGAAGTTGATGCTTTCGAGGGGATTGTTTAATCCTCAACGAAGTTGATGCTTTCGAGTGGATTGTTTCTTTCAAATTTTTTTTATTGTTTTGTCAGAAAACCCAAAAATATGTTCTTTATTTTAGGGGGAGCCATTTTATCAGAAAAGCCAAAAACATGATAAAATTCAAAAAGACCTAAAAAAAAAAATTAGAAAATCAAAAATGATTTCCTGGTAAACAGAGGAAATGATAGTACATCAGTGGGGATCTGACACAGGCTAAAGAATTGTATAGTATATGAGGCGTGTGTTGATTACGTGTGATATGCTGATAGGCTTCGTAGACTAAATATTGCGTGCATTAGTGATACAAACATAACGAACTACGCGTGCTGAACACCTCATGGGCATATGGTCTTAGTACCGTAATTTCGTTTGATAGGATTGCCAAAATCTGAGGTTTCGGGTCGTTATGTTATGGTTATCCGGGATATTCTGATAAACTTTTGTCGTATTGATTTACGGACCTAGTTTTATCAGAATATTTGCTAAAAGAGCTTAATTGCCAAAACCGGAAGTTACCGAATTGAGGAACTTTATGTTTTAACTGATCATAGATCATTATTACATCGTATTGATCATCTGATGCAAATCAGTGATTAATATTAGCCTCAACCTAGTGTATACGCACATGTTACTCTGCTGCATTCAAATGCTGACCTGTACACCTCTGTGCTATATACTTTGTAACTTTTACGGATAACTCTGGCATAATCACGCGTTACGACGAAGCTTTGTGCAATTACTTGATACGGGAGTATGTCGTGTGTGTGGGTACCACATCGTGTTAGTCTAATACACTTAACTCGTATCATTTTAAAGCATTGCGTAATTGTCTGCATGTGAGCTTACGTGGACCACAATATCAGCAATTGCCGTGTCACATACTGTTTCTAATGATAATATTAAACAAATAGATCAACGCTGTGATCAGATTTCTCAGAAAACTGATATGATCCTCTGACTGGATTTCACAAAAAGTTTAATGCTTTCATTTACTTTGCTGCATTTTATTTTGTTGCAATTTACTTTTATTGTCAAAAAGATACAAAATCCAAAAAGATTTTAGGTGTGTTTTGATAAAATTTCAGAAAAATCCAAGATTTTTGCATTTCTGCTTTATTTTTGATAACCGGGGATGCTTGATAGTCAATTTCTGAGATTTGACAACACCATCTGGGCTTTGTATCATTCTAAATGTGAAGATATGTGTTTTGGAAGCTTAACGGATTGAAAAATGTTGAACGGGATTAGAATTCGTGATTTGGCAAAATTTTCAGAATTTTCCATTTCACATTCGCCCCTTAATTGGGTCGAATGTGGAAAATTCTCACCTTCGGTTGGTTTACACGGACGAATGTGGGATTTTTCATCAAAAATTCACATTCGGGTAGACACTTTCTACATTCGTGCCATTCATTTGGGGCGAATGTGGAAATTCTTCACATTCGTCCACAACAAATGGTCGAAGGTGACCTCTTATATATATGCCAGAAGCAGATTCGTCCCTCACTTATAATTTTTCAAAATTTTTACTCAGTACAAGACCTTGTTGATTTGATTTTCTTTGCTTGTGCGTTTGCATCCCTGATACTTCCTGATTCTTTTGATACTAAAATTACAGGTAATGAAGCAGGAATGAAGCCTGAATCATCGTTTTTAGACTCGGACCTAGGGTTTTGGGTTCATGGATTTTCAGTGTTTGTTAATACTTAATTTTGTTAGAAATTCATTCCATATCAGTTTTAGGGGGAGAAGTATACAAGAATTAGATTATTAACATCGTTTAAGGTCTGATTGATTGTTTGGAACAAAAACAACCCTAATTCTTTATAAAAACTGATATAGAATGAAAATTAGGGACAATTGATAGTGCACGAGTATTGATCGGCCATATTAGACTATGAATGAATCAAAAAGAAGTGTTAAAACAATGTTTGAAAATTTTTTGAATTTTAGGGAAGAACATGTTTCACATTCGGGCGAACGAGTGGACGAATGTGAAAATGTGTGGACGAATGTACATTAAAACGGACGAATGTGAGGTTTTCCTCAAAACTATTCCACATTCGACCAACAAACTTTACATTCGGCCAAAATTATCTACATTCGACCTTTCTATTTGGGCGAATGTGGAAACTGTTTTAAGTCTTAAAATTTTGAAATTTTGTCGATTTTGTGTTTTGACGTGTGTTTTTGATTTTATATTTCAGATGGCTGAAGAACAAGAAAATGTTGAGATTCCTGTTGAGAATATTGTTACAGATTCTGTCCCAGAACCTGTTCAGGAAGGTGAATCATCAAGCGGCAGCAAATGGCCTTTCGAGAAGAATCATAACTGCTGTGCTTATCTGGGTGACGTAGAGAAGAACGTGGAGTTTGCTGACATTATCAAGTTTCTGAAGAGTTGCAGAGTAGTTTATGCTTTAGCTACACCAACTATTATCTACAAGGATATAGTTGAGGATTTCTACAACAACGCTAAGTATGATTACTTTGACAATCAGACCATCATACGAAGCAAGATTCAAGGAATGGAGATGTTCATTACAGAGGCTGACATCAGAGAAGCTCTCCAGATAAAGTTTGAAGTTAGTGAAGACCCAAGAGAACTTTCATGGACTGAGCAGAAAGCTTGTTTTCTTAGAATGAAATACAAAGGACCTATCACTGATGGTTCGATGTACAAAGGGAAACTGAGCGTGCAGTTTAAGTATTTTGCTCACGTCATTATACATGTGTTTGGATGTGTTAGTGGAGGCTATGACGTAATGAGGAAGAGTTTGAGCTCATTAATGGTTGCGTTGACTCTCAACAAGCCATTTAATGTTGCTGGGATGATTTTGGACCATATGCTGGAGATGCTGAAGGGTTTAAAGAAGAAATATTTTATGTTGTACCCTAGATTCTTGATGATGATCTTTGATCACAAGTATCCAAACCTGAAGAAGGATCCAACTCAGATACTTGCATTAGATCATATGAACATTCGTACTTTAGTGAGAATGAAGGGCTATAAAGGTGTGCCTGATAATGAAAGACCACCTTATAGAAGGTTGTTTGGAGCCTTAGCTAGAGAGGATTACAATGATCCAGGAAAGAATACAGCAAGGCATCCTGATAGTGATTCTGACAACGATGATCCTTTGGTATATGCTGATGCAAATACTAAAAGGAAAAGACAAGTAGTCAATCCTGGAGCCAAAGGGAAGGGCAAAGGAAAGACTGATCAGGGAAGCTCGAAGCAACAGGTTGTGAGGAAGAAATCTACTGCTAAGAAAGGTACAAGTTTGGTGGATGAAGAGTCTGTGGATTCGGAAGAGACAGAGGTTGAAGAACAATGGGATTCGGATGCTGAGAATGTCCGGGCCACCAAACGTAAGGCCACTATGGTTGGTGAGTCTGAATCATTAAACAGATCTATTGCAGAAGCTGAGAAGAGCAAGAAGTCTGTTGGTGCTGAAGATGAAGGGTTAACTATAAATTTGGATGAGTTGAATGTAGGAGAAACTGTAGTTGTTAACTTGCCCAAGCCGAAACACAAAGCCATGGACGAGGACAGAAAACGATCCAATCAATAGTCGAGGGGGAGTTTGTAGATGCGTTTTGCGACTAGTGATTGGATAGTTAACATGTGTTAGAAGGGCTGATTGGGCGAATGTAGAGTATACTGGGCGAAGGTGAAAAGTCAGTGGGCGAAGGTAGAAGGAAATGGACGAATCTGGAATGGAACAAGACTGAAGACACACATTCGACCATGTAAATGGGCGAATGTGGAAAAACCTCACATTCGACCATTCACAATGGGCGAATGTGCAGTGCCTATATATAGATTTTGTGATTTTGTAAGTTGAAGAGAGTCATTAGGTGTGTGTGTTTTGAGGTGTTGTTCCAGAGCAGTTTGAGATAGTGTGTGTGTGATCTAGATTAACTGTTTTGACATTGTAATCAACTTTATGAATGTGTTAATCTATGAAAAGCATTGAAAATGACTTTGATTGTGTTTTGATTTGAGTTTACATCAGTTTGTTCAAGGCTAGGGTTTCCGCACCTGGTTTTGTAACTTGTATGATCATATAATCCTGTTTTCGTGTCAAATAACATCCTCTACATAATCAAGATTTTAAAAAGCTTCCGCTGTTGGTTTATGTTATGAAATTAAATGTTTTCAATTTTACGTACTTTATCATATAGTGTTGTTTATTGTGACCGTTGACTTGGATCCTGGTGTGTCACACGCCTCGCGGTAGAACTCCGCAGGTGGAAATTTGAGGGTGTGACAGTCAATTACATACAAGTTGTGTATACAAAAGATTATAATACTGTAAAATAATACTACAATTGGCTTTAGTATTGGAACTTGTACAAAGACTTTAAGAATACTAATATAATACTAAACTACTGAAGTATAAGGGCGGTGGGAAGCTTCTATCAAAAAAGCTGATGAGTGACAAACTACTGATGAGTAGTTTGTCTTCAGTAGTTCCTCAGAGACTTTGCCAGGTTCGTCTTTACTCTTCAGTACTTGATATTTTCTTCTTCAGTACTTTCAGTCTTCTTCTTTAGCAACTTCTATACTTAGAATAATATTGTAGAATATGAATTAGACTAAGCTATCAAAAGTGGTTTCGTCAATCCTCTTTGTCCTTACATCCCCACATGTTACGACTCATATGTATGTGACAGTCTAGTGTGTGCGAGAAATGGCTATAGATTAGACTCTGCATGCAGTCCTTGTTCATTATAACCATTGGCTCTGATACCAATCTGTCACCCCCTCAAATTCCACGTGCAGGGTTTTACGGCGAGGTGCGTGACATACCAGTATCCAAGTCAATGGTCACAATAAACGACAACTATGTGTAAAAGATACATGAATAAAACCATGCGATTTCATAACAAGTCATAGCTGAAGCTGAAATACGTTTACAATGCCAAATAAAATAACGTAGTCTGAATTTAGCACTAAACCCTAGACGTCGTGCAAGACTCCGTGCGCCTAGTCCATTGAATGCTACCTTAGCGACCTGAGAAAAAATGCCCAAAAATTTCAACATATAACGCTGGTGAGATCACAGGTTTTCCAAAACGTTTTCCATAAGTTTGAAAAGATCATTCTCGTTAATACTATGGTATAAGAATGTTAGCTAGACGTTAAGTATCGTTACTACTACGGTTAGAAACCATTACTGACATGCTACCAATATATGTATGTCCAGAATGTTGAGTTACCGTCATCCTTAGTAAACCCGAAAGTTAGAGACAATATGCACCCACTGACTCCAAGCCGGCACCCGCGTGGGGTTTGTCAGGCCCAATAGATCTATCCACATTTCCCCCTTTATGTATACCCACATATTCATGGTTTCCTCATGGGACTTCCAGCTGAAACGCCCCTATACTAAACAACAATAACCATAGTATAACATGATTTTCAAGAAATCTAAGTATAACATGTTTTCTCCCCCGAAAGTAAAACTAGTAGAAGTGGGGCTGTGAACTCGCCTCAGGTTGCGTTACTTGAAAACAGTTAAATCAACAAAGCTATGATAGTCCCTAATAACGGCGACCTATCATATGATGTATATAATAAGTAACCCGACTAATAACCCGTAGGTTAACTAGTCCCCGAATGTACAGACCATAACTGTGTACATTTGAAAACATGTTTGAACATTGATATGACCACACAAGACAAGACCCGACATCCCATTTATGACCCAACATCCCACATGTTAGTCAAATAAGAGAAACCAAGCAATCATATGAAATTATGCACTTATCAGGCGTAAAAGTTCACCTAGTCTAGCATACAGGTTACATAGTGCATTTACGTGTCCAAACACGCATTATCAGGTTTCTAGACATGCCATGGGGTTCTAATACATTCCTAGGTGTAGCTAGCTCCTCGCCCCTAATACAGAAAAGTAACTAGCTACTCGCCCCTTGTAACGGACGAGTAGCTTCCTACTCGTCTCCTGCATTCCAGAAGCTACTTTTCGCGCGTTCGACCCTCCAAATCAGATCCGAAACATGTAAAAACACCCAACATCAATCCAAAATCATCAAACACATATTCTAAATGAAAAACCCCCAATTTATCATCACTCTAACACCCTAATTGCAAGCATTTCCCAAAGTGGAATAATATTATGAAAACATCACATCAAGCATGCATAACTTACCCTAAATGGCAAATATCCGGATTTCATCACGTAACAACTTTGTAATCCATCATCCTACTGCTACTACACCATTCTAGCATCAACCCTATCTAGCTTCAACCCTATCATCAAGCAATCATCAAATCAATCTATATCATCCTAGATTCTCATAAATCACCCAACGGGTCAAAATGCATATTATCATCAAAACACCTTAATAATCCTTCAAAATCCTAGGAAATCATCCTATCAACTCATTTATATCAGTAACACTTCAAACACATAAGCATCTTCAAGTTTTAATCATCAAAAATCGTTTCTTGCATGAATACACCACATAGAACACATATGAAGGATTAGACTTCTTTTAAGAATTGGTTTCAAAGGTTCTCAAAGACACAAGCTTCACAAAACCAGGTCTGGACCTTTAGGGATCAAAATAACAATATGATAAAGGCTTAGGATAGATAACACACCCTAGGCTTTGCTAAATAGGGCGTGTAAGCATGGAAATGATAGGTTTTAGAGCAAAAACGAGTTCCATAGGTTGATTATGGTGTGGGAAATGTTTGGGACAAGTTAGGGTTTCATAAATGGTTTTTTACAAGTCAAGGGTGGTATTTATAGGTGTTTCTAGTCGTCTCTGCTGTTACATAAGTTAAGTATTATGTATACATGACTCGCAAAGGTAGACTTACTAGTTTGACAAAAGTTACTAACCTGAGTTTGCGGGTGTCACATGAATGAGACTCAGAAAGACTCATTCGCACACTCACCAGCAGTCATTCTCACTGTTCGAAAACACATCATCTTCTTGAGTTCAAAAACACAATGTTTGATCTAAATTTTGAAAATTTTCACCAATTTGATTGTAATTATGACGGTTTTGACGCGGAATGTACGTAGAACAACTTTTGGAAAAGAATTTTTGAAATTGATGAAAAATTACCTTTAAATAACTCAAAAACCATTTTTATTGAAAACCTTTGAAATCAGTTAGGATTTGAACAATTTTGACCTGAAATCTATGAAATTTTATTAATTTGCAATCGCGATATTGAGCACAAGGCTTTGATACCATTTTATAGGATCGTTCAACTAGGTTAAAGCTTGGTTTTAGACGGAGATTGGAGACGATATAGAAATAGATGAAAAGCCGGTTATCACATATTAGTATTAACTTAGAAACAATTATAGGCACTGTTATGAGTAGGCTAAACATCTATCTCGGAGCAAGGGGAGATAGGAATGATCTCCCCTAGAAAACTATCAAAGCATAACTTACAATCATTATGAATTCTAAACATGAGATTGCTATTTATAGACCATGGTGATGAAAACTCGTTTCCACACTTAAGGGTGCATATGAGTCCATTCTTACATTTCATGGTCTGAATGAGTCAACATGAAAACTAATTCTCATGGTCCATAATAACAATTCCATTAGATCCATAAATGCTCTTATGGATCACCACAATCTCATGTATTACACAATATCCAGCTACAACTCAACCCTAGTCTATTCGATAGAGACAACCACACATAAAGTGCATCAACACATAATAACATTATGAATTTGTGACATTTATTACATTTAAGAAACGGATATAGCTATTAGAAAATTCATAATGTTATTAATAATAAATTAGTCAAGTAATTGAAATTATTGTGGTACCTTTTATAGGGATTCTCATTTTATATTTCATCTAGTTTGGATAAATGGATATAATAATAATAACTTAAATAAAGAGAATAAAATGTAATAATGTTACAAGTTCGTAATTTTACTCTACTTTAGTGATTAATATCGTATCCTTTACCCACATTTCTAAGTTCAAATTTTATCAATTTTATCAATGTTGAAATTAACGTAGTATCATTATCTGGATTCTAATGTTGGATAAATGGATATAATAATAATAATAATTTAAATAAAGAGAATAAAATTTCTAATGTTACAAGTTCTTAATTTTAGTAACATAAATTAGTATAATTTAGTGATTAATATGGTATCTTTTAACTGCATTTCTAAGTTTGAATTTTATCAATTTTGTATAAATTTAAGAATTAAGAAACGGATAGATTTGTTACAAATTTATAATATTATCAAAGATATAATAGCTTAAGTAATTGTTGAATGAACGTATTATCTTTATCCAGATTCTAATGTTACATTTGATCCAGCTTGGATAAATGTATATAGTAACAATAATTTAAATAATTGGAATAAGATGTAGTTAATGTTAACCATTCATGATATAACTATAAAAATTACACTAGTTTAGAGATTAATACCCTATCTTTTAGCCGAATCATAAATTTTAAAGTCTATACAAGTTGGACAAATGTAAGAATTTAGAAAGAGGTATAGTTATAATAACATAATGACTTTGTTACATACATTACATTTAAGAAACGGATACAATTGTTACAAACTCGTAAAGTAATTTAAATTAAGTTGCCAAGTAATTGTTGAAATTTATGTCGTATCTTTTATCTGGATTCTCATGTTACATTTGATCCAGTTTTGATAAATAGATATTGTAATAATTACTTAAATAAGTGGACTAAAATGTAGTTAATGTTAAACATTCATATTATTACTAAAAATAATTTACTCTGGTTTTGAGATTAATATCCTATCTTTTATCTGAATTTTCAAGTTTAAATTTTTTCTAGTTTTGGTAAATGTAAGAATTAAGAAATGGATATACATATAATAACATTGTGAATTTGTGACATTTATAACACTTAAAAATGGATGTAGTTGTTACAAATTCCGAATCTTATTAACAATAAATTAGTCAACTAATTATTGAAATTAACGTTGTACCTTTTATCGGGATTCTCATGTTATATTTCATCGTGTTTCGATAATTGGATCAAATAATAATAAGTTAAATAAAGAGAAAAATATGTTTAATGTTACGAGTTCATAATTTTACTAACATAAATTACTCTACTTTAGTGATTAATATCGTATCATTTATCCGCATTTCTAAGTTTAAATTTTATCAATTTTGTATAAATTTAACAATAAAGAAGAAGGTAGATCTGTTACAATTTCATAATATTATGAAAGACAAAATAGCCTAAGTAATTGTTGAAACTAATATAGTACCTTTGCCTGGATTCTAATGTTACATTTGATCTACTTTGGATAAATGTATATAGTAATAATAATTTTATTGAATGGGGTAAGATGTAGTTAATGTTAAGCATTCATAATATTACTAAAAATAAATTAAACTAGTTTAGAGATTAATAACCTAACTTTTAGCCGAATTATCAGGCCTAAAGTTTATCCAATTCGTATAAATGTAAGAATTTAGAAAGGGGTATAATTATAATAACATTATGACTTTGTGACATTCATTACATTTAAGAAACGGATACAGTTGTTACAAATTCATAAAGTAGTTTAAACAAAGTAGATAACTAATTGTTGAAATTTATGTCGTATCTTTTACCCGGATTCTCATGTTACATTTGATCCAGTTTTGATAAATGGATATAGCAATAATAACTTAAATAAATGGAATAAAATCTATTGAATGTTAAACATTCATAATATTACTAAAAATAAACTACTCTGGTTTAGAGATTAATATCCTATCTTTTATCTGAATTTTCAAGTTAAAATTTTTTCTAGTTTTGGTAAATGTAAGAATTAAGACATGCATATACTTATAATAACATTGTGAATTTGTGACATTTATTACATTTCAGAAACGAACATAGTTCTTACAAATTCATAATGTTATTAATAATAAATTAGTCAAGTAATTATTGAAATTAATGTGGTACCTTTTACTGAGATTCTCATGTTATATTTGAACGTGTCTGGATAAATCGATATAATAATAATAACTTAAATAAAGAGGAAAATATGTTTAATGTTACAAGTTCATAATTTTACTAACATAAATAACTCTACTTTAGTGAATAATCTAGTATCTTTTATCCGCAATTCTAAGTTTAAATTTTATCAATTTTTAAGAAGTAAGAAACATGTAGATTCATTACAAATTCATAATATTATGAAAGATAAAATAGCGTAAGTAATTGTTGAAATTAATGTAGTATCTTTGTCCGGATTCTAATGTTACATTTGATCCGGTTTGGATAAATGTATATAGTAATAAGAATTTAAATAAATGGAACATTCATAATATTACTAAAAATAAATTACACTAGTTTAGAGATTAATACCTTATCCTTTAGCCGAATTATCAAGTTTAAAATTTATCCAAGTTGTATAAATGTAAGAAGTTAGAAAGAGGTATAATTATAATGAGATAGTTTACTGTAAAATAGTTTAACGTAAAAAGGATAAGAAAGATTATGAGCTTTTGATAGAAATAAATCAATGGATGAGATTAAAATGGGAAAAGTATACGATGAGTTTCACCTCCGTTTTTTTAACGTCCATAACTTTTTCACACGACATTATTTTTTAAAAAAAAATATACCATAAAAACAAGCTTTTTATCCACTTTCATTTGCATACTCTTTTGCTATACTTTCTTTGAAAAAACTTTTTGTTGTATTGATAACTTGCGTTTTATTGAGGATGTACTTGCGTTTTATAAACACAAGTTACCTCTTGACAGCTGCCATTATTGCTCTCAAGGACACTATCGTGTTCATCATTTTCCTTGTGTGGTATGCTACTTTTCACATGTATTTTGTAAGGTTATTGTTATTGTTCTCCCTACTTTTCACATGTATTTTGTAAGGTTACTGTTATTATTCTCTTTTGTGCATTTGGATATGATGAATAAATAGATGGGTATAGGGAAAGGTTTAGCAGCAGTAGTTCCAAAGGTAATGGGTGGGTATTTAGTGAATGTGTTGGTTGTGAGTCCATTGATCAGGAACGTTGCTGATGAGTTCGTTGTGTCGATGTGAGACGTGATGATTCGAGGAATGGTTGGGGTCCTGTTCTTGCCCACATTCATGTTTCAGATAGAAGTTTTATCATGATACAACTTGCGTTTTTATCAGATATAACTTGCATTTTTTTGTCATGTATAACTTGCGTTGTGACACCCGGCAAACTCAGGTTAGTAACTTTTATCAACTAGTCATTCTACCTTAGCGAGTCATGCATACGTTACGCTTAACTGGGTCCGTTAAGTCGAGTTGATGGTTCGGGGAATCTTCGGGAGTTGATTTATACTTTCGGATTGTCCATGGTTCAATTATTCAGGGAATCACTGAGGGAAACATACACACACACGAGTCTTGAGTCTCGTTGTTGGTGAATTACATGAATGAAATAAAGTGATAAACATAAATTGATCCATATATAATGTGCAATGTGCTAATACGTGTTTAAATGGTGTTTATACGATTATACATGTTTAAAATATGTTAGGATAGCATTTTCATTTGTTAGAATGTGTTAAAACGCGCTTAAATGGAAAAACAATAGAAAAATGAATATCAGGTAACTGGTTCGACCCTTAGGGGGTGTGAACCAGTAACTTGGTCTTCATTCGAACCCCAGACTTTATTCATTCGACCCCTGCAGGGTGCGAACGAACACTGATTATAAATACCACACTTTGCAACTTTTTCATCTCTCTCAACCTCAAACCTATATGGAGGAGTTTTGACCTTGTTTTTCAGATCCTAACATAAAGATACCTTCTATATCATAAACAAGAGAAGATTCAAGGTGTGTTCTTGATTGAAATCCTTTTTAAAACATTTTCATTCGTTTTTCTCAAAACCCAAATGTCCAGATCTGATTTAAGGAAGTTTTCATGGATAAAAACCTTTCTCACACCTTTCTAAACCAAACCCTTCCTTTAATAATGAGTTTTTATGCAAATATACATGTGTTAATAATGTTAAATGATGTGTTATCAATTGTTATGAATTGTTTGATGTTTGAATTTTGTGTAGGTGATATAAATGATTCATAACTGTTTTAGATGATGGTTTAGGATTATTATTGGCTACAATTGATTATTAATGATGTTTTGCCCATTTTGGGGATTTTGTGTTAGAACTAGGGTTTGTTAATGATAATAATGTTAATGAAATGATTAGGGGTTTTCATATACATGATAATCAGAGCATGATAATCTGACTATAACATGATTTGACATTTCCATAATTTGCCATTTTGGGAAAGTTGTGAAACGGACTGATTTCGGGATAAAATTGGTAGGGTTTCGTGGGGATAGGTCAAATATGGTGGACTGCTTTGATTGGTGTTGTTTCGTGATGTTTTCGGACTGTTTTGATGCGTTTGGTGCACTTTATAAGTTTTTACAGCAGTTGTGTCGAATGATCAGTTGCTTCGCACCTTTGGGAGGTCGAACCAACATCATGGAGGTCGAATGAACAAGGTTTTCCAGGGATTCGACTCCACGACTTCATAAATGCGATTTTTTGATGCAAACTAAGTGTTTTATGGTTGGACCTTGTGTGTAAACTATATGTACTTGATTTATTTGTGTAATGGATCACCAACGGGATGTCGGGTCTATCGGGAGTCTCCGGTTAACGTTTAAACACATTTTTAAGCATACGTATTCAAGACCTAGACAGTCGGGGAACTAGTTAACCTACGGGTTATTAGTCTAGTATCATATATACACTTTATGATTGGTCGCCGATATTAGGGACTATCAAATCCATTGTTGGTTATTCTAAGTATAAGAAGACGCAGCCTAAGGTGAGTTTCATAGCCCCACTTTTACTGGTTTTACTTTCGGGGGAGAAACATGCTACGTAACGGTATTCTTTAAACTTATGTCATAATATGGTCGGCTTTCTGTTACTATACGACTGGTTAAAGTCCCGTGGGGAACCATGAATGTGCGGGGTAGCACAACGGGGGAAATGTGGATAGATCTATTGGAAGTGACCTGCCCCACTCACCGGCTGGGCGCCGGGCGGGTGCATATTGTCTCGACTTATGCAGAACTTGTATTCATTATTCGGGCAGGCTTAAACTTGTATTCGTATTCATGTATTCGTGTCCAGTAATGGTTTTCCAATCGTAGTAGTAGCAGGACTTACGCCTAGCGAGCGTACACATGACAGAGTATTGACAGGATTGAATTTAATACACTTCGGAAACGTTCTATAAAAACCTGTGAACTCACCAGTATTATATGTTGACATCTTTTTGGCATGTTTTCTCAGGTCGCTAAGGTAGCAGCATATGGACTAGGCGCACGGGTCTTGCATGGCGTCTAGTGCTTTATAGTGCATGTTTTGAATAATCATTTTAAGCTACTTTTGTTTATTTTGGGGATGTAAACTTGATTAAGCTTCCTCTACTGATTTTGTATTATTAAAACTTAATGTTTTGGTCTACGTATCTTTCATATAGTTATCGTTTATTGTGACCATTGACTTGGATCCTGGTGTGTCATGCGCCTCGTGGTAAAACCCCGCATGTGGAATTTGAGGATGTGACAAATTGGTATCAGAGCCAATGGTTATAGTGAACTAGGACTGCATGTAGAGTCTAGTCTATAGCCGAGTCTCACACACACTAGACGGTCGCATACATATGTGTCGTAACATGTGGGAAACATACTAACTTTGTCGGGGTGTCGGTATCATCATCTTTATGTGATGCATCATCTGTTCTATCTTAGATCGTTTTTATCCTTTACCTTATTCTTTTTGTGATACGAAGGCGAAAGGCTTGCTTGTTGGTCTTTGCATGGCGGTGTGGTACATTGGAGTGGTTTCGGCGCATTCTTGAGATCTGTCCTGGATTCGGACACACTCGCCACACACGCACTATCTTGAACTTGTACTTGTAATAGTACACCTCTGGGTGTTAGCATCCGGTGACATGAGCTTCGAACTAGGAGTACATCTGGGAGACCATGTAAAGCAGTTTATCATTTCGGGTGCACACAAAATCATAAACTGAAATGCATGGAAACCTTGATGGGCTTTGTGTTTGGACGAATTGTCCTGGATTGGACCTAAATCTATATTCTTGTGATTTCTAGTGGTTTACACTAGTGGCAATATGAGTATCTTGTTCTTGTTTTGTCAGAAGATGTCTGGTGTTCGCGGCGGAGGTGGTTGTAATGTTAACATGACCTAGGAAGAACTGAACAACCTGCTTTAGCAGCAAGTGAATGTTGCGCTGACTGCTTTTCAGGCTTCACATCAGGCTCTTGGTGGTAGTTTTATTTCTATCATCTTTATCTAAATTCTTAGGTGTTGTGTTTTCTGTTTTTTTGGGTGTCGTTGGTTCAGGTGCTGCTGTCAATCCACCTCCACCTGAGTGCACCTATAAGATGTTCATGGATTGTAAGCCTCACCATTTCAGCAGAACTGAAGGAGCGGTGGGACTGCTCAGGTGGCTAGAGAAGGTTGAATCGGCGTTTGCTATGTGTAATTGTCCGGTGGCGGATCATGTGAAGTTTTCTACAGGGACCTTTGAAGGTCCTGCTTTGACGTGGTGGAACTCAGTTACTCAGAATCTTGCTTGGGGGAGGCTAAGGCTATGCCATGGGCGGAGATTGTGCATCGATTGAAGAGTGAGTACTGTCCGAGAGACGAAGTTCAGAAGATGGAATACGAGGTGTGGAATCATAAGATGGTTGGTTCGGAGATAGAAGAGTACAAGGAGGATTGAGTACTACATTGTTGGGTTGGTGCCGGTGATTCATGGGTTGGTGACCGCTAATGACTCTGCCACTTTTCAGGGTACTGTCCGGTAGGCTCATAAGCTAACCAATCAGAAGGTTCAAGAGGGTGTTTTGCCTCCTCGAGGCCCTGCTATGAAGATTTCTGAGGGTAACAAGAGAAAATGAGAGAATGTGGGAAAGAATTCAGCTCCAGTTCAGTCTCAGTAGGTGAAAAAGTATGATGCATCTGGGTCATCGTCGGGAAAGAAACATAGTGGCTATAATGGGAAGCATCCTAAGTGCAACAAGTGTGGGTTTCATCATTCTGTTAGTTTTGAGCGGACTCATTGTCATCGGTGCCAGCAGTTTGGGCATCATGCTAAGGATTGTAGGGTTAATCTCCAGCCATCTAAGGCTCGTACTGTTGTTCCTGCTCCCGCGTCTCATGGGAATCCAGGGAAGCAAGGTTTTTCTAATTGTGTCGAATCGGGACACTTCAAGCGTGATTGTCCTAAAATGAAGCAAGGTGAGAATAAGAAGAATGGAGCGGGTAATGGGAACCACGGGGGTGGCGGCAGGAATGCTCGTGCCTTCGTGATTGGTTTGGGTGAGGCCTGAGGTGGTCAAACAAATCATCAATACGGGGAAGAGGATGACGGTTCTTGATAGTCACCAACGGGGAAGAACTAGGTCTAATGAGAAGGTTCCAAAAGCGAAAATAAAAAAGTCTAGCTGCAGAGACTCGATGAAAGCTTCCTGCAACTGGGTAGACAATACGTGAGGAGGAAGACCAAGCAAATCCTTATGAAAAAGATCAGGAGAGAGTCATGAACCCTTCCCACCACAGCCACTTCATGTTAACTAGAAAAAAGCCTCCACATTATCTTCTATGTTAATCACATTGTTTTTCTCCTATGTCTGCTTCTTAATGATTGTATCAGGTAATCAAGGTCCTCCCTTATCTCCATTCCCTGCTACTCCCACTAGAACTGATTTTGCAATATTATCACATGCTCCCCTAGGGAAAGAGCATAGCACAACGTTTGGTCACTGGTTACGCAACAAGGTAAATTAAATTTCAACATAATTTTAGTTTTTTTGTTTGTTGTAACTTTTACAAGGTGAATCTCATCCTTGTCATGATGTTCAGGTTGAACAAGAGTTAGCAATCTCCAAAGAAAGTGTATCAGAAACCGTAAAGTGGATTTCACATGGAGCACACAGCAATGTATTGAAATACGAGGTATATGAAATAAACGGGTATAAATTTCGTACAAAATCTCGTGAGGGTAGAGTTTACCAAAACAGTGGGATTGGTGTAGAGGCGACTGACATGCACATTTCAAAAGAAGTGGTAACCTATGGAGAAAACTTTTATTACGGGGTTTTACGAGAGATATGGGTACTAGATTATCACATTAAAAAAATTCCTCTTTTCATGTGCGACTGGGTTGAAAATAGAAATGGGGTCAAACAAGATAGTCTTGGTTACACGTTGGTCGAACTTAACAGATTAGGCCACAAGGATGATCCGTTCATATTGGCCTCACAAGCACGACAGGTGTTTTATGTTAAAGATCAGCTAGATAAAAAAATGTCTATTGTTTTTATGACACCTCCCAAAAACTATAGAGATTCGTATGACGATGTTGATGAGGAATTTAGTACTGTAATTCTTCCCCATAATGCTAACATATTGCCACGTGTGGATCCACTTGATCTGGGTAATGAATCACGCAACGATTACTTTAGAACCGACTGTATGGGTATAGTTTTACGTAATTCCGATTGAAAACTATCATGATTATCGTTACGTTGGTTATTTCGGTTGTTTTTATGTAGTGAAGAATATGTAATGGTAAATTGTAATGTCTGAATGGCAATATTAGTACTAGAACCTTTATCTAACGATTTACCAAATGGTTGAATTGTAATGTTGGCACATTTGAATGAATGGTTTACTTAATTTTTATATATTGTCCTCTTACATATTGTCCGTCTACATTTTGTGGAGAATATACAAATGGTCGTCCCACTATTGGAAGATACAGCAAGAGCAGATGACGTTTCATTAATATTGGCTGTTACAATGATTGTCTAAATGATTCTCAGTCTTAGCCACTTATCTTGTGTTGCACATCCAAGGTACAAAACCAATCCATATATACACTGGGCATCTTTCTCCTGCAACACACAAGGAAAATGTATTTAGGACTATGGCATCAGTTTTTAATTAAGTTGCTAAATCAAATATTTATAAATGACATTAAAACTACCCTCTGTTGGCCAACTATTGTTATAAACTAGCAGCATTCACGCGCCGCGCTGCGGTGGGCAACAGGTTATGACTGTAATGCCGGCTATATAACTGAATCAAACATTATATAGCTGTAAGTTTATAACAAGTTACCGATTTTCAGTCACAACATGTTTTCTATATTATGCAGTTCACAACTTGTTTTGAGTTGATGCATTTTTGAAATATCATTTATTAAGTTAGGCTCCATATTTCCATATTATATTAAATTATATATGCCCATTAATGTTTGCTACACAAATTGGACTAAAAGATACCTGAATTATAACTATCGAAAACACATAAAAGATACCTGAATTTTTGGAGGGGTATTTTTTTTGCCAGCGAACGAAGCGCTTATATTGCGTGTATCACCTTCCTTTTGTTGATGGAAAGCCCCAATCCGTTGACAACTTGCAGCACGTCTTTGACTGATAACCCTATCAGCCCACCTGGAATGTTCACCCAACAACAAACTTGCTGCAGACCGCAGCTGCAGCCAGGCACAGGATCAGTGCGTGGTCTGATGTCTCGTCCGAAACATTGCACATTCTGCACATTGTAGTCTGCAACTTTACCCCTCTGCTTACCAGCTCACTTCCTGTTTTTTTAATAGAACCAGGACTTTAGCAAAATGGATATGAAAATCTCATAATTTAATAGAGTACTAATCTCTAAACTTATAAACAGATGTGGACGGGTCAACCAACCTGGCCTTTCTGACCCGTAACCCAACCTCCTCGCTTCTCGGTTTATAGTGTAGTCTCCTAATTATATTTAATACAGTAGTAGTTTATTAATTAGAAAGAACGGGGTCAACCAACCAGACCTTCTTTTGACCCGTTGCATTTTTTGCCACTTATAGTTTTAATTACAGTTCCTAATTATATATAGCATAAGAATAGTTTAAATAACTCCAAAAAGCGCAAGAAGCTGTTGACAAGTCAACCAACATGGCCCTTTTCTAAAAGGCAAGTCGACATGGCCATCTTGCCACCCATAACTAATTCAGAATGCTTACACGAAGGCAGCTGCTAAAGGTAGCATCACGTAGCATATCAGGAAGACAGCTCCTCAAAGCATCACATGCCCTACAATTATTCAAATATTGCAAAGTTTATATCACATAGACATATAGTAAACGTATACTATAAGTGGAGGCCACTCATGTATGTATCTTGCTGTAATTCAACCTTAAACCACCTGATCATTTCGCTGCAGCCCAAGTACAGACACAACAAGTTAACCCAATTGATCCATCTCAAATCTTCCACAAACCCAAGAGAAGAATCCGCATCAGATCCATTTAATGGTGCTGGCATTATAGTCTGATTCAGGTAACAGCTGGCTGACCCGTTTGTGACTACACCTGTATGAAGGAACCGATGGCTAATCCGCTTAATGATGCTGACCCGTTTGTAACTAGTTCATTTGTTGAATTAGTAAGGATCCGATGAAGCATAATCAATCATAGTGTACTCTTATGAATTATCTTCCCTGTGTTTGTCTTCGTAATAACCTGCCCAACCCGAGGTAATCTGATCCGCAAAAGTTAGACAATGATTGTCCAATGTCATAAATTCAAAGTTAGACAATTGTATTGGCGACGTGTATATCATTTTAATTCACGGATACCATATTAAAACAAAATAAATTATATATTACTTGAAATTTTAATATATGCAGCTTTTTACAATCAAAAACAACTTTAAATACTTCCTTGTTTTCATTTTAATTCACGGATACATATTAAAACTACTTATTTTCTTTTTGTAAGGCTTCTAAATACCTGCCATGTATTTCACAATCAAGTAAAAGTCCAATATTTCAATTACATAACCATCTATAATGGGTCAGAATTCTTTCTCAAAACCAATTGATCATCTTGTTAAATACTTCTTTAAATACTTCCTTGTTTTCAAGCACTAATTTCTAATTATTTAAAGTAATAGTACCAAGATCAACATGTACAAAAGGGCTTTCCAAAAACAATATTTTCACTGGCATGTTTGAAAGCATCAGCAACAGTGCATTGCTGATTCCTGATATCTTCATTTAAGCTATCGTACTAACAACAAAAGACCCACTTTTTCTTAACGAAAGCATAACGAAAGAGATGAAGAAAGTTAAATGAATTAATACCAAGCTGAGCTTCGATCACCTACCTAAGACACCCAATTTTCTCAATATTTAAGTACAATCACTTACCTAACCAAGATGAGCTTCAATCGATGTTGATGAATGGTAGAAATTGGATAAGAGGTGAAGATGAAGGTATAGTAGTACGTGATAGATTAGGGTTCTGATTGGGATGTGAAGGTAGCTGGTGCTGATGAGGGATCAATAGGGAATTGAAATTTTTATGTGTATTTCCATAAAACAATAAGTTAGTTATATGTATTTTTAGGTTTATTCCTCACACATGTGTAGCACTCGGTTGTGTTCAAGATGAGAACGTCGTGTTCGGGATCATCGGCCGTATGAAAGTTTATTCAGATGACGGAATATTCTAAGGGAAGATGGCATTTTGGAATGTGGGTAAGAGTAACCATCTAGGAGTGGGTATAAGAGAATAGACTGATATATAACGTGTACTAGGAGTGGTTTGGTCGGCTAGTGATTGTTCGTTGTCGTTCTCTTGGCAGAGGAACCCCTCTTCTGCAGCTGAGTTTGCTGAACTGCAGCAGCTCACTAATGCTGTTTTGGGCTTCGGTTTTGGGCAGGGTCTCGACAGGTGGGTTTGGACTTTGGATGCGGCTGAAGGTTTTTCTGTTCGTAGTATTCGGGCACTGGCGGAGAGTAAGTTTTTTAATAATCGGGGTCTGGATTTTGTCTGGAATAACTGGGTGCCGATTAAAGTGAATTTTTTAGTTTGGAGGATTATCCAAGATAGAGTCGCGACTGCTGCTGCGCTGTCCCATAGGAGAATACACGTACCGGTTACGAGCTGCAGATTTTGTGGAGATGATGAAGAAAGCACAACCCACTTGTTTATCTCCTGTCGTTTTGCCGCGCAGATATGGGAGTTCGTCGGGAATTGGTGCAAACTAAGGTCGTTGTTTTTCTTGGAATTGAAGGATTTGACTTCGTTTCATAAAAGCCTTTCCGGGTCAAAGAAATGGAAGAAGGTAGTGAACGCGATTGTTCTCACATCACTATGGGTTCTATGGAAATGGCGTAACGACGCGGTCTTTAAAGGCAAACAGGTCAACATCCAAAGAGTTAAAGAAGAGATTAAAGACTATAGTTATATTTGGTGCAAAAACAGATCGAATATCGGTGGAATATTGTGGGAGGATTGGAGTAGGTTTGAGTTGAGTATGTTTGTGTAGTTTTTTTGTTGTTTGGTGAATGTACTGGGTGTTCTGGCTAACTTTTGGTTAGTCAGTAATGTTTTTGGTGAATGATAATCTTTTGTTGGCCTTTCAAAAAAAAATATAACGTGTACTAGGCGATAATTGATGAGTTTGCAACAATACCCGGATCATTATGTTGAGTTTTGAAACCTTATTAGACAGCCACACATACAAATTTTAAGTCTTCATTTCTTACTTTTAGCCACACATAAAAATTTTAAACGTGTCCATTTATTACTTTTAGCCACACTTAAAACATTTTATTATAACCATTTATCATTTTTAACCACACATAAATTCAAACAAATACCAATATGGCAGTTGGTCACATTTGGCCACACTTTTCTAGCGTGACTAACAAATGTCACAGTTTTTTCTTAAAGTGTGGCTAAATATTTTGAAATGATATGTTTTTGGTCACATGAAACAAATATTGTGTCCGTAGATCATATTTAGCCACACTCTTAAAGTATGGCTACTAAATGACACGTTTTGTTTGCGTGAAGTGTGGCTAAATGTTTCGAAAAGATGTGTTTTTTGTCACATGAATCAAAAATCAAACAAATATTGTGGCCATAGATCAAATTTTGCTACACTTTTCTAGTGTGGCTAGAAAATGTCACATTTTTCCATAAAGTGTGGCTAAAATTTTTGAAATAATATATAATGGTCACATGAGTAAATAAAATGTGTGGCTAAAAGTAAGCTAGAAGGTTTAGAAATGTAATTAATGACCTTTAGTCACACATATAATTGAAAGTGTGGCAGGTCAGTTTTAGGAAAAGTGTGGCCATAGGCCTATTTTGGCGTAGTGCCTTTAATCAGGGTTTGCATTTATGGTTGTCTCCCGTGTCTTCTCCTTGTAATCAGGCGTTTAGTCATCCATCCTCTCCCCATCTATAAATTTGGCCATAAAAACAAACAGCTTGTAAGAACCCATCCAAACATCTTTCATCTCCCCTTAAAACTATTTCACATCCCTGACCTTCCGGAACGATATAAAACCAAACATCTTCCCCATTCTATCAAACTTCCTGGTGATATAAGAGCCATCAAAATCTCCAAAACCTTTGAATACCTACTTTAGATCTGCTAATGAACACCACGACGGTAAATTTGATACAAAGAATTTTGACAATACCTCCTTCTACATAGCACCATCTTGATGACGATAATTCCTCTTCTGGCTGGAACATCATACCATACATCCGGTCTCGGACGGCCTTGCGTTGGCATCTTCAAAAAACTTGGAGAGAATTAGGATTATCAATTTCAATAATTTCAAGAATTATGATTATATAAATTATTATTACTATCCATTTATCCAAACTGGATCAAATGTAATAAGAGAATCCATATAAACCATACTACATTAACCTCTAACAATTATTTGACTAATTTATTTTCAATTAGATTAAGAATTTGTAGCAACCATAACTGTTTCTTAAATGTAATAAATGTCACAAAGTCATAATGTTATTATAACTATTCATTTCTTAATTTTTACATTTAGCAAAAGTAGATAAAATTTAAACTTGAAAGTTTGGATAAATGATAGGATATTAATATCTAAACTAGTGTAATTAATTTATAGTAATATTATGAATGTTTAACGTTAACTATAGTTTATTCCCTTTTATCTAAATTAATATTACTATATATATTTTTCCATACGGGATCAAGTGTAATATTAGAATCCAGATAAAGATACGACATTAATTTCTACAATTACTTACGCTAATTTATCTTTCATAATATTATGAATGTCTAACAAATCTGTCCATTTGTTAATTTTTACATTTAACCAAAATTCTTAAAATTTAGAATTAGAAATTCGGATAAAAGATACGATGTTAATCACTAAACTAGAGTAATGTATTTTAGTAAAATTATGAATTTATAACATTACTACATTTTGTTCCCTTTATTTAAATTAGTATTACTATATCCATCTATCCAAGCAGATCAAATGTAACATGAGAATCCAGATAAAAGATTGCACATTATTTTCAATTATTACTTGACTAATTTATTTTTAAAAACATTATGAATTTGTAATAGTAATATCTATTTCATAAATGTAATAAATATCAGAAATTCATAATGTTATTATAATTATATCCATTTCTTCATTCTTCCATTTATCCACACCGGATAAATTTAAACTTGAAAATTAAGATAAAAGATAGGATATTAATATCTAAACTAGTTTACTTTATTAGTTTAATTTATTTTTAGTAATATTATGAAATTCTAAAGTTTACTATATTTTTTCCTTTTATTTAAATTATTCTTACTATATCTATTTACGTTTTTTCCAATTTATTATCGGTTAGTTATAAAGCAAAAACAAAAACATGTACAAAATTATTTAATGTAGGAGTTTAAATTGTATACAATTTAATTTACATGATGCAATAAATGCGACAACATCACAGTGATTCTTAAAATAAACTTTTTTTAACAGCAAATCACTTTATATATATATATATATATATATATATATATATATATATAAAGCCAGCAAACAACTGAAACAAAACAAAAAACGAAACAAAGAGCCTAAACTACCAGCAAGCTGAGACATCAAAGTTCAACCAACTTTCCTAAGGCGGACTGGGGATCTTGGACCGATTGCACACCCAAATGAAAGCATCTTCCTTTATTTGCTCCATCAATTTGTTGACAGTAATGAACTTCCCATCAAAAAAAGCTTATTCCTTTATTTGCTTCATCAATTTGGTAATTTTTGTGATTAATGTGGTATCTTTTTTGTCCGAATTCTCATGTTTACATTTGATCTAGTTTTTATGTTCAAATATTTTATCCTGGAACTTCTCTATTTAAAGCATCCCTAAACATGTTTTGGAATTCACATTCCAACATCTGTTTTCTCTAACATTATTAATCATCATGTCTTTAACTATGATCCTCATTGTCATCATGTTCTTACTTGTTGGTAGGCTTCTAAACAAAAAATCAACAAGCCATTCATTGTGTCCATTACCACCTGGTCCAACACCTTTGCCTTTTTTTGGATGTGCCATCCAAATGCTCCTAAATAAACCGATTGTCCGGTGGATCGATAAGCTTATGGACCACTTCGACACCCCAATCCTTTGTGTCCGTCTAGGACCATCAACCCATGTCATTGTTATTTCATCTCCGGACATTGCATGTGAGTTCCTTAAAAAACAAGACGATATGTTCATCACCAGGCCTGATGTACTTTCAGCCTATCTAATAAGTGGCGGATATCGCACTGTAGCCATGACCCCATATGGGGAACAATGGACAAAGATGAAAAGATTTATAAATCGGGAGATGCTTTCACCACCAATGCAGAAATGGCTCCAACCTAAACGTGACGAAGAAGCTGATCAAGTTCTTAGGTACATATATAACCAAATAGAGAAACAAGATGTTACAGTTGATGGCGCGTTAATAAACATTCGCGCTTTGAGCCAGCATTTCTTTGCAAATGAAATGAGGAACATTATTTTTGGGAAACGATTATTTGGGCAAGGAACGGAAGATGGGGGGCCAGGTGAAGAAGAAACTGAACATGTTGCCGCACTTTTTACCTTGCTGAAGTATCTTTATGCGTTTTGCGTCACTGATTACTTCCCATGGTTAAGAGGTAAGACTGACTTTGATGGCCATGAAAAGATAATTAGGACTGCAATAAAAAATGTTCGAAAATATCAGGATCCATTGGTCGATGAACGCATTCAAATGTGGAACAATGGAGACAGAAAGGAAAAATCTGATATGCTTGATGTTTTTATTACACTTGAAAATCCTAAGTTTACACCAGAGGAGATTAAAGCCCAACTTATTGTAAGTCTCTCGCCATTTATTACTATTTACACATGCACATGCAACACCTTATTTTATTGGGATTTTTAGAAACACCTAACCAAACTCTAAACCACTTATATATACAAAACATTTCACGAAACGCTTGGAGAATGAGAACAATGTTTTGTTTGACTTTACATATTCGAGTTATGTGTTGTATAATTATGCTTTTCTAAAGTTATCTTTTTTATCACTTATCAAACTTTAGGAACTAATGATGGCCATAGTTGATAATACGTCTAACGCAATAGAATGGACAATTGGTGAGATGATCAATGAACCTATGATCCTTAAGAGAGCGGTTGAGGAGTTGGAGCAAGTAGTAGGCCGCCAAAGGCTAGTCGAAGAGCATGATGTACCGCAACTTAATTACATAAAGGCATGCATCAAGGAAGCTTTTAGGTTGCACCCTTTTGCGCATTTTGTTCCACCCCATGTTTCTGTAATGAATACTACGGTTGCTGGTTACTTCATACCCAAGGGTAGCCATGTTATCCTGAGTCGATATAAGCTAGGAAGGAATCCAAGCGTGTGGGCAGATCCGTTGCGGTTTAACCCAGATCGACATCTACATGGGGAAGGAAAACAAGTGGTTCTTCAAGATAATGACCTAAGGTTTATCTCGTTTAGTACAGGGAAACGTGGGTGTCCTGCAACAACATTAGGCACAATCGCGACTACAATGTTGCTAGCGAGGATGCTTCAAGGTTTTACTTGGGAGGCGCCGGGTAATGAGCGGTCCATTGAACTTGTTGAAAGTCACGCTGACATTTGCTTGGCTAGCCCACTTGTGGCAATTGCTAAGCCGAGGTTGCCTCCATACATGTACCCTACATAATGACTAGAAGGCATATATGATTTATCATAAAAAAAAAATAAAGCATAGTAATTTCATTATCATACAAATTATCTTCAAACTTCACACCTATGAATAACAATATAAAGTTGAAATGATTCATATGGAACATTATTTTTGTCTGTTTGTAATGGATAACCTTTAAATTTCTTTTATATAGTAATGTCATGTGTACGATATACATTAATTAGACTCAGGGTTGTGTTGGACGGGGAAGGGATCCGTGAGTGACTCCTCGACACGTTCCCATCGGGAACACCACCCACGGTCTCAAGTTCAGTGAATTTTGCCTGTTCTCCCTCATTCGATTGATAAGAATAATAATAATATATTATTATTATTATTATTATTGTATATTATAGGGTAAAAATCGACAAAAAGTCTATAATGCCCATCATCTAAAGATTTAATCAGATTTGATCTAATGGTTGAAAATACTCCCTACACTTCCTACACAAAACAATTTTCCTACCGGATCCTCTACCTATATATATATATATATATATATATATATATATATATATATATATATATATATATATATATATATATATATATATAGTATCAACTTGGTTAATTTCATAAGAGGGTTTTAGTGCAAGAATAAACCTAAATCTTACTCCTTTATGAGTAATTGTTCATATATTTATTGAAATTTTACTTTCTACATATCATTATTTATGTTATATATACAAAAAGCTGTTACATTAATGCAATCAAATGTTTTTTAAAGTGAAAGTCGTTCCTATACATGTGTTATATTATGGGTAGATAATGTTCCTACAAACAATTTGTGCTTGTGTAGGTTACATAAATTAATGAAATTGTTTCATATATTTGTTTTATTTTCAATATAGATGTATAAACAACAAATTACAACATTTTCTTATATTTTATTTTATTAAAAAGGATAAATATGATTTATTTATCTTCTTCTCGTAGTAAAACTTCTTCCATAATGAACCATCCCCTTAAACTTTTGTCCTTTCTAATGGTTGGTAATACTTCACATGTTTTTGACAACAGGCCAAAAACTTCTTTATGGTAACTAGGGGTAGCTCATTTCCTGAAAGCATGTTTTACCAAGCCGGGTATATGTATATCCTTAAAGTAGTCTTCCCAGTCAATAGATTTTGCATCGAAGAAAAACGTCTCTATCTCATCTTTGAATTTCTCTCTTATTAAGCAATGCAGCTTGTTTAGATTGGCATCATCAAAACTATACATTATAAAAACATGTAACTAATCAATTAGATAATCCATCCTTAACAAAAAGTTCTACTTCCACTATATTGTGTACATTTATTTTAGAGAAGAAACATTAATAGAAACTTGAAGAAGAACGATCAATATATTACCCAATTTAATTAAAATATAACAAAATTTGTATATTTATTTATGTTCTTAAATATCTTGTTTTATACCCGTTACTTTTTTCCAAACAGAATTACAACTAATATCCCAACTCTTTTGGTTGTTTAGGTGGTTTATGTTTATGAATAGATTTTGTTGGGGTTTTATGGAAATACAAGTGTTTCTAGATAGTCTGCTACTGGTACACCACACATGAACCGGGAGATCAACTCACGGAACAAGTGGACTTTCTAAAGTCTGCCATTTGTATAGTGGACTTTCCAAATCCTAAACAACGAAAAAAATCTGAACATGGCATCTACAAAATGTTCTAAAGTATAGCAAGGATGAAAGATTAATTTAATTACATCATATGGATGAGAACATATGGTTTAAAAAGATCTGCAAGTCGGAATATGATTTTGATCTTTCGATAAGCCTTGGAGTATGATGCACTAAAAGCCCCAAAAAGTAGCATGTTTGCATATTTTCCTACCTTAAACAAATAAGAAAAAATGTTACTAGAAATTTAGTTAGCTTTTTACACATTAAAACTGAGACATACCGAAGAGAATATATACCTTTATGGGGATCACATATCTTAACAACATATATCTCTTGAAGTGAGACATGGAACTCAACATTGTAATTTTATTTGTTGTTTTGATGGGGCTTCCCTTCTCATTAATTAATGGATGCTTAGCAAAGTAATCAATTGTATAATTTTTGAAGTTAGAAATTCTAACTGGGTTTGACATGGATGATCCAACATGATAAATGGTCCTCAATTGTGGTTTATTAACATGAACCACTATCGCTACCAACATAGCATTAATCACCATGTCTGCTGGAATCTATTAGTAAATTCAGTAATAAAATGTCAGTTGGCTTTCATTTTACGCAGAATTTTTAATTGGTTTGTAAAATCGTGAAAATATTAGAAGTGGATTACCAAGTCAAGCACTTTGGATGGATCACCAAGAAAGGTTGAAGTCCTTCCTCTTCCGTATGCAGCAATGAAGCCATCAATGGTTCTGGAAATGTTAATTTTAGTTAATGTTCCATGTAAAAATTAATTAAAACTAGATGGAATTGCATCTAAATTACTTGACGCCTTCAATCCACCCAGGAAAGGGTTCTTTATAGGTACTGGTGACGATGGTAGGCCGTACTATCACTAATGGCACATCTTGTCTTAATCGCTCAAGCAATAGCATTTCCGCCATCGCCTTGGTCAATACGTAAGTATTTGGCCATCCATGCAACTTTGCCCTTCAAACATTTAATTAATGAAAACACAAAGCATAGAGATATGGTCATTCAATCATTGGCAACATATTGGCTAAGAAAAAAAGCAAACGGTTTTCCAAAAAAAAAAAAGAAAATGGGTCATGAGAAACCTTTGAATACCAAAATCCTTCATGGAAAATGAAATGGATTCTTCATTAGCTTTCTCAATGACGAGTTGCCTATGCCTTTCAAGTATCATCTTCTCCTCCTCTTTGATGTTGAGAATGTTTTTGCCATTTGGTGTCTCGCCCATTTTCAATGGAGTTTCCAATATGATTCCAGACTTTTCACCAGAGATATAAGCTAAAATAACACCAAGAATCCAATTAACAAATGAATCCCTAAAGAACTTCACTTATATTAATAAATTAAAAAGAAAGGGTTTAGAATTTACACCTAGAATATTTCTTTAAAGGTGTCAATAATTATGTCAAAGTGTGATTATATTATTTTAGCATACATACCTGTGGACACATGAAGAAGTAGTTTTATGTTGGTGCATTCATTGACAAAGTTGGAAACATGCTTAGCTCCAAGGGTATTAATTGTGAATGCTACGTCATATCTACAATTGCATCCAGTACATGAATGTCAAATTACTTGAATCAGCATGAAATTAAAATAAGAGGGGCACTATCCCCACACCTAACGAATCTAACATCACACTAACCGTATGGTCAAATAACATTTAAATGGTTGTTTGAATGTAAATTTTAATGCACGTTTGGTCATTCAGGCAGCTATGACGTAACAGCTGTCCCACAAAGTCGAGAGGCCATCTGATTATGCAATGACCATGACAGGTGTACATCAAATGGACGTTTCAACTCGACGCCCCGGTTAGGTATTCTTCGCATGGCCCTTTAAAATCCCTATGATTTGATCAAAATTACGGTATCTTCTAAAGTTATTTATATATGAATCTCCTAAAAGTCACATAGATACATAACAACTAGTTATAAGTGCACGATGGTAAGGGTACCTTTCATCAAACTTTGTAGTAGCAGCAGAGCTAACAACAACATCCACTTGTCTTCGCATCTCATTCAACAAATCGATATTTTTCACTCCTAAATTTTCCAAGCCCATATCACCAGCCACTGGTGTTACCTTTTCAGATATAAACGTGTGTATATTTATACCATGTTTCTCTTTTATGACCCTAAATAGATCCTTTACTATGACCTATATATAATTATATGGTTAATCAGATTATGTAATTTAAAGATGTGTGTCAAACATTTTAATCATACTACATCATGCATTAGACATAAATAATATATTTTATTGCGGCATCTTCACGGTTATAAATATTGCTTAAATGTACATACCTCTGAGTGCAACCGATGTAAGGCCGAGTTTGGATCTGAGGCTCTTATAAGTAGAAAGAGCTTCTTTATATTTGGTTGTACCCTTAATATCTTCTCAACAAAAACTGCAGATATATGAATCAAAATTATGATCAATCTAATTTTATGGGGAGATTAACTAGCTGGGAAAAATACTTACTCTTGCCCATAAATCCAGTAGCTCCGGTAACTAAAATAGTTTTATTTTCAAAATACTTGATAATGCTTTCCATTTCCATTTGAGATTAGCACAAGAGAGCCTGATAGACTTAAATGTTATGCATACTATATATAGGTGTAAGGGTTGGTTGGTTAACATGCATCTGATCTATGAAGTGTGGCTTGATACATCCTATAAAGCAAACCAAATGGAATGGTTATTCATCTAATAAATAATGATAATTAATTAATGGTATTACACAAATACGAACAAACAAAGTTGAAATATGTGAGGTTAGATCAGATAGACTCTTAGGTAAATAACATGTGAAGGAATCGCATCCACGATACGAGTTTTACAATCAAATACAAAACGGAAAAGTTGAGTAAAATCTTGTAAGTCAAAATCGATGTTCTGTATGATGACATTTGACAAATCAAATTTGTGACGCATTTGCAACAAAACCTTGATGTTAGAAAAAACCTCGTCGGAAACCACTTCCTACACATTTCTTACGCAATTTTCAACGCATTTCCTACGAAAACATGGTGTAGGAAATTTGTGACCCATTTCCTACGCAATTTTCTAATTATTTGTAGATATATTGTGTCGCAAATTTGCTAAAAATTATAGTTTTTTTGTCGTCACAAATGAGTAGCAACTTTGTTAAAATTTGTGACGTATTTTTTTCGGTAAGAAAATTTTGTTGCAAAATGCCAATTTTCTAGTAGCGTAATAACTCCTCAATAGTGTCATTTGCTTACGTCAACTAACTAGAGGATAATTTCCACTAATTCTAAACCATAGTTGTTAAGATACTGATTCTATTCTAATATTAAGATCTTATGATTTTACATGTTTTCACTAAGAATATGTGAATGTTATATGTGCAAGATATATATGATGTTACATAGGATCTCAATGTTGACAAGAGAATGCCTCTCTCATGAAAGAGATTATTATTTGAGTTGGATCTTTCGACTCTAATTTGAACTTAATTACAATGTTCATTTTGAAGAGAAAAAAAGATAAATATAGTTCTCGATATTGAGGGCCTTGGCCAAACTATGAATGAAATGCAATTCTATATAATCTAAATTTTAACAAAATACAACGAGGAGTTTGAATTTTTTACCAATCGTTTTACAAGCCTAGATTTCTAGAATGAATTTTTATGAATATCTTGGATATAGGTTTGGTGGTGGCTAAATATATTTGATAGTAGTAATAATTGTTTCTATGCTCATGTGTAAGATAATAGAATACTGAATTGATATTACTGAATAGTTAGGTTACAATATATAGAGATCACAATGAACCCTAAAAACCTAACTAAGCCCGTGGGCTCATACTACCAAAACCCTAATCTGATATACTATCTAATACTCCCCCGCAGTCAGAGCAGAAGGACACTAGAAGCTCAGACTGGAAAAACAAAAAAACATGAAAAAAATAATAATATTAAACGTTCTTCAATGTCGGTCAAAACTTCTGCCATAATCTCATAATCTTGCAATCCGTAATCTTCAATGAAAATCCACCACTAATTTAATGATCATGTAATCCGATATGAGGCAACCAATGCGGCGCGGCGGCGGCGGTGGATAGCGGCGCGGCGGCGGATCATAGTCCTGCAAGCGGTGCGGCAGTAGTCCAATAAGCGGCGGCGAGGCGGCAAGGAGCGACATGACGGAGAAGCGAAATCAATAAAAGCAATGGATTTCAATGCAAAGAATGCCACGTTCAATTGAGGTCACCACCAATTTACTAATCGAATAATAGCAATCAATTATTTAATTGAAGCAATAAGGTAATTAAGTGGTAGAATGTGGCATGTGCGACGGCAACAGAAGACAACAAAAAAAATTAACACTTGGCTATAGAAGATGGTGAGTTTCTTTTTGGTTGTTGGCGTTTATGGTGGCATTGAGAAGCAACGCCGTCTCGAAAAAGAATATTGGATAAGTGGCTTGAATTTAAAACCGAAATCAAGACGTTATTTAGAACGGGAAATAACAAAGATGAAATTGAAAACACAAAACGAAGACGAACGACAACCGGACAGGGCGGCGGCGGCAATAGAAGTGGCGGCACGCCGCCCTGTCTAGGGTTTTTCTCAAGTGGTGACGACTAGGGTTTAGTTATTTGTGTGTGGCGCAACGAAAACAGTATAGAGCCTAGGCTGGCTCTGATACCATGTAAGATAATAGAAATACTGAATTGATATTACTGAATAGTTAGGTTACAATATATAGAGATCACAATGAACCCTAAAAACCTAACTAAGCCCGTGGGCTCATACTACCAAAACCCTAATCTGATATACTATCTAATATCATGTGAAACTTATTTTTAAAATACAACTCACAATTTGTTAACATTTTACATATATATAGCTAGGGAAAGTCGTAGCCAATAGAGAAAAAATATAACCTCATAAAGTTGGGAAGAGATAACGTACAAAGGCTTATTAACGTAGAAAGTGTAGGAAGTATCCACAGCAATTAGATTTAGGCGGTGGCATGATAGTAATTAATAACCTTAATTATGGTCGGCTTAAACAAACCAGGGATTAATTAGGAAAAAACGTCAAAATGTTTTTTTGAACAATTTCAAACGAAACATCAATCAAATCGATTTCAAATATAAACATCACTTCAAACAATTTTAAATTGATTAAACATTTTGTAGGATTAAACACAATCAAAATACAAAAATATAAGTCAATTACACTGAATGAAAACTTAAGAACATTGATTCGTTCAGAAAACAGAGCATCATACTGAGATACTTTCGATTGTATTTCAAGAAGAGGTATTAAGCCTAAAACAACTAGGTTTGCAGAAGAAAAGGAAGAAGATGGGATAACAGGGTGTGTTAAACGCATGTACAAATGTGTTCTATATGTAACGTGCGTTGAAAATTATTTTGATGCAACAAACAAACGAAGTTCAGCATTTGAAACGCACGTTAGAAATCATAAAACTAAAAACATAACAATGCTCATTCCTAGGCACAACCATGCTTGTGAATAAGCACGATCATGCCACACCCAATCATAACCATGCTCATTCCTAATCACCACCATGCTTGTGAATAAGCATGAGTCTAATGTTCAAAGTGCATTTCTGTAATTTTTTTAGATGCACGTCCTTTTTTACAAACGCACTTGTTTGAAAGACCTCCAAAACCGGGTGTCAAACAGTTGGCATTCAAAGACTAAAACCATAATTGATACTCACGAAGTCTTTTTTATTATCAGAAAACACCACAGCGGAAAGTAAATAGTTTAAGTTATTCAAACATGAAATTCCAATAACGGGTCAAAGCATATTTGTAAAACAAAAACAATAAGTTTAGAAAAAGAGTTTTCAAGCAAATAAAGTAGGCTCTTTTTATTCAAAATGTCAACCGCCTCTGAATAGTCCTGCAACATGCCAAGGTATCCCTTTTATTCTTCAAAAACCTAAAATCAAGCTAATATGCATTCAAAGTCAGACGAGCTGAGTGAATTCAAGTTTTATGAAGTTTTCAATAGTAAGTAAATTGTCAAAATAAAAATTAACAAAATACTTTAACCTTAGAGTTGCAATAAGCACAATCCGCCTATAGATTCCCTAAGCAAATGTAAAGTCTAGAATAAGCGCAATCCACCGACTTTACACAAGACTTTATTTTAAATCTACAGTAAGCGCATTCCGCCTATTTGTCACAAAACTACAACAAGCCTACATAAGCGCATATCGCCTACTAAGACTCAAACCATAACTAAAATCAGAGCAGACATAATATATAACTATCATAGCTCAATTTATAATACCAGGTAACCATCATACACAAATATATATATATATATATATATATATATATATATATATAGGATTTGGATCATTTGAGAACCACCATTTAGGGAGAGAACCAAGGAACCAGTGTGAACAGGTGGCATTTTTGTAAATTTGAAGGGTGTCTACAAAAACCCCTCCATCAAAAAATAAAAAAATAATAAAAAAAATTATATAACCTAAATAAATAAAAAAATAAAAAAAGTAAAAACACCAAAATGATTATTTTGCATTATTAATTCGAAAAAAAAAATAAAAAAAATTTAAAAAAATTAAAAAAAAATGGCTGTTGCGACGTCATATGACGTCATCCCTGATGCACATGTGCATTTCGCTGTTATATATACAGAAATACACCGTATGCACATGTGCATTTCACTATTAAATCACACTTTTGAATGAATTATCAATTACCATACTTAAATGATTATAAAATGGACGCGATACAGATATATAAGGGGTCACAAATTCTATTCAATGATCATTAAATGGACGCAAAGTGAGATATAAAATACACTCGAACTCGTCAAGTGTTTAGTCATGCATATTATAACATAAATTGAAAATAAAACACGTGTATGACAACAAACATGAATAAACTTGAAACACCTCTATATAAGACCAATAAAATAAGAAACGTGTACTGCATGCACATGTGCATTCACTAATATTGTTAGATTTTTTTAGTGGTTTAACTTTCGGACATACATATATGCATGCATCATCCTTCAAATAACAAAGTTTTTATACCAATTTGCTTTTATCATACAACTACATGTAGTCTCTACCAAACGTATTAACTCAATACAACAAACGATAACAAAAAAATAACCATATTACAAACCAACTATGTTAACCACCTACATACAACATTCTAATTATCTCACAATCTCACGTTCACCAACATAACAAAAATGTTAAACCAAACATACATTACACAAAATGTTATACAAACTTCTTTGTTTATTTGACAATTTCCTTATCCCCAACCAAAGTTGATGTGGTGTAACGTGTGTTTGTTTCAAACGCCAATTTGCTTTTTTCGTAACCTTCTTTTGAGCTGACTTCGTTGCCACCGTTTTAACACGCTTTGTTATTTCTCTTCTTTACTATACTTGCATCTGCACACACATTTGTCATAAAACACATTATATCACGTTCATCCATAATTTTATGCACATGTGCATAATCAACAATCTATATTAAATATTACGCGAATCAACATACCATCATTATTCGTCGTTTCAATATGTTTCCGCTTGTTTAACCTCGTTTGAACCTTCCTTTTTTAATTCTTTATCTGCATATAGGATATTTTGTGTGCAAACATTTAACATTTAATATTTCACAATAAAAAAATGCACGTATGCACATGTGCATTCTATATAAATGAACTAAATAAACTAATAACCTGATTCAACTTCCTGATAAACAACTGTGCCATCACAAGCTTCTGATTCTGGGAGAATAAATGGAACTCAATCAGGTTCTGCTATAAAATAAATAAAAAACACAACATGGAACAAGGGAATACTAATTACATAAGCACTAAATAAATAATTCCAACCTGATTCAACTTTCTAATTAACAATTGTGTCATCATCTTCAGTTGCATCCGACAACTTTTTTGTTCCTTTCTCCCTTGATTGTAATACAGATGTTACTTTTTTTGCTGTTTTCCCCCATCTCTTATCTACAATCAATAAAAACGCATAAGAAAACCGATATTTCAACCTGAATGCACATGTGCAACAACATTACTTTGTTAATTACAACGAAACACATGCAAGTGTGCATTATTGTTACTAACTTAATTATAACATTATGTGATTTAACATTACTTTTTAACATTAAAAACTACGTTTTGCACATGTGCATTAACAATTTGTTAGTATTTTTTTAACAACCATGGACCAGTTATATACATATAATTATACCAAGTACACACATGTCTTAGGAACTAAATTAATCTTTGTTAAAACGACTATTTATCACTATAGAACTTGCCGTCACCCAATAGCTCAAAATGAACCTTTCTTCTCGCTGGTTTATCAAGAATAGTGCACATAGAAACTGAAGTTGCCCCTTTCGCTTCCAAGTAAGAAACTAGACGAGAAACAGTGTTCCCTGTATCTAACACACACCGAGACTTCCTACCTTGTTCTTTTATTCTCTAATTCCCAAGGAAACGACATCACACAACCTTATTATGTAAACTAATTTAATCAAACAACAAGATCTTTCTTTCATTGCAAACAATAAATGCAACAAACAAAAAGAGGAAATTATTATAACCTAATTTTTTTTCCAAGTGATAAACATAATCAAAATTTGAGGGCATACATCGTCGTCATATTGGGTGCACCCCTTTCTTTGTGCCATTTGACTGACTCGCTCATAAACAAGTTTATTGTGATCGAAGTTGTCGCCTTGCAGCCTTGGAATAATCTTTGACATATGTAAAGATAATGATTAGGATTAACAAAACTTATAATAGGTTGTCAACTATAGTAATCAATACATAACTGAACATAAGTCATAACCGTATTAAAAAACACAAGGATCTCTTCATAATGTCTAATGATATAATGGTACCTTGAGTGTGTTTGGTTAAATGTAAAGGGACTGGTGAGGATGCTTGAAGTTTATGATCTATGGTATTAAGCTCTGATATGAGTTCATCAAAACTCCAATCACTTTGTGGATCAGCTATGATACCATTAACACATTGGGCACATCGAAGATCGAATTGTACAATGCCCCTATTAATAAAAACATCAATAAAGTTAATAAGCCTTTATTATAGTAAACCTAACATTTAATACCAACGCTACATTTGATACAATGTTGAATTTAAAGTATTCAAAGAAAATGAAACAAATATATCCTCATACCTTTCTTAAATCATTATCCACCAAATTGTCCATCAACTTTGGACCTGATGCAAAGAATCCGCTACCCAATGGAGCAGAACGATTTTGATTCCTAATTATCTGCAAATTATGAACAGGTAGATCGATTACACACAACGTTAGCATTATAATATCTTCTTGTTTTCAAATATAAATTATTTTATTAACATATAGCTAAATATGGGTTCTCGTATCCGTCACCTGTGATGAAGATCTCGTTAACCTGATTGAATAATACGATTTGGTGGTGGTGTGGTGATGATTTGGTGGTTAAATTCGGTGGTCGCATGGGTTGATTGATGGTGGAGATGAAGAATTATAGGGTTTGGCTGATAAAAGGGATGAAGAAGATGGGTTTGGCTGATAAAGGGATGAAGAAGATGATGTTATGTATTTGTTTGTTTCGTCTTTTTACTTCTTTATCATATTTACAAAATTGCCCCATGTTCACATTGGTTCTCATGGTTCTCACAATAAAGTTGGTTCTCGTATGATCCCTACCCTATATATATATATATATATATATATATATATATATATATATATATATATATATATATGGAAGGGTTCTATAGAAAACCCTCCTTATCTTGAAAACCTTAGAAACCCTATCCTAGCCTTCCATTTGATTGGATCAATGGCTGAGATTAATTGGGAAGACTTTTATTTAAGATAATATTATTTTAATAGATATAGTACAAATAAGGGTACTATGGTAAAGTTGCAAGGTCCACCCTCTCTCCTCCTTTCTTGTCAGATTTCACATCCCAAGACATAATCTCTCTCCTCTTTTAAAACAACAAGAATGACCTATCTCCTTTTTATCTATTCTCTTTCCTTGTTCTTCAAGAATGAAGCTCAAACACCATTAATCCTACAACCATCTCTCTCATCTCTTTCCTTTTCCTTCGTCTACTTAAAGAACCCGATCTCTATCTTCTCTCCTCCCTCCTCCTTTAACTTTGATATACGTTAAATTACACATATAAAAGTCCCCGTTTAACTCCCATTTTAATACGTTTTTTACCTTATACACAGGAATTGGTACTTATTTGGGTATCTTTATGATTTCAGGTCTTAAACGATGTCCCGGAAGCAAATCCGAAGAAAAACAAGAAGGATTTCGGCCCTTTATCAGGAGAACTTTTGCGCAGCAGCTGTTCGGATCATTTTTACCCCTTCTAAAGCCCAAAATCCGACTTCGACTTTCAAATAAGAATTGTTCTACGCTCCGAGAGCTTTCCAGGCATATAAAGAACACCTCCTAACGATTTTTCTACGATTTTATATGCAATTTTAAAGATCATGCTGTCGTGCTGTTCTCTGTGAGCGGCCGCTCGGCCATCCTGAACACCTCTAGAAGCTTCTGGAAGCCCTACGTCAGCTTTGCCCACCTGTCTGTAAAGTGAGCGGCCACTCCAAGCCTCCGAGCGGCCGCTCACAGGCTTTGTTCTGCTATAAAATGCCCATTTCAGCCATTGGGTGATTATTGGATCTTTGGGGGGCGATTTCTGGCGATTTTGGGGGCTAAGGAAGTGCTGCATAGGCGTGGAACAAGCTCGGGAATCCATCCGATCCATCCTTCGTCATCCAATCCATCTCTTTAGCAATCTTATGGTTTGATCCTTTAAGCTTTCTTAGATCCAAATCTGATTTTGTTTGCTATTTTGATGTTATTTTAGTTAATCGTACACCTACAGGCAAGAACATTTAGTATTAGTTAGTAGTTAAAACAATCATTTGTATGAAATCAAGTTTTGTATGAATTTGGCGTTTTTCATGTTTGGATCTTGATGATCATAGCGCAACCTTGTTTCATTGTTGTTAGATTTGTAGTTGTGTTTGGATGACTTTGATGATTGTCGAATGTGTTAGGCGGATTACTTGTTGAAGAAACCGTCTGTTTAATCGCCCGATAGTAGACTAGTTAACTTGTTATTAAAGTTTACACCATGAAACTGTAACCGGGTATTGGTTTGGTTAAAGTCACTCGGATAATGATTATAGATGTTTACCGGCACGTAAAAGAGTCTTAAAAGCTTAATGGTGTTCTTACCAATCTTTGACACGGTTAATGATCTTTGTTAGTTATTTTGGTGAAAATGGCGATCTTAGTAGATTTGTGTTCAAAGTTGGTAAATGGAATAGGTTGTGAAATGCTCTACTTTATGCTAGTCTAGGTGGTCGTATTGTGTATTCGATATTGCTTTCCTTAACTAGTGCGGTTGAGGACTCCCGAAAGGTGATACTAACCTATCTTTAAAGATTCTCATGAGATCATATCAGCTGCGCGCTAATGAACAACTTGAAGTGGTTAACGTGTGTATTCGTGTTAGCTTTCTGTATAGTTGTCATGTTAGGATGCCCGAGAGGGAAACTAACTGTCGGAAAATGGGAATGTTGATCACGCCTTTATTTCTTATTATATGTAGATGACATGCTAGGATTGGCGTATTATAGTTTATATAGTTATATTTTCTATTTGGATTCGTCGTTAAGTTATTTACATGTGTTAGAGTTAATTTAGCTTTAAACAAACTAAACGTATCTTTTCCTACTGGTAAATCGGGGATAGAGTTTTAGTACTATTGCTCCGCGCGCGTCCATGGATCGATACTTGGTTCTTATCTGTACATTACTACATATATGACAGGGTACACTTGCCCTATTGTGTGTGTTTTAATATTAAGGTCTAAACCATTTTTATAAATATTAAAGCAAAACGTGTGTTAAAATCAGTGCAAAATTATGTGTATATCCGCACATGTCAAACTTCTTAGTGTTGTTCCATATTTTTGACCAATAACAATCATCTTTCTCCTCTCTCTTTCTCTCTCCTCCCTCCTCCTTCTTCATCTTCTTAGTGAATGATAACAGTAGTGGTGGTGAATCGTGGTTCCAGTAACAATCATCTCTCTCATCTCTCCTCCCACCTCCATCGAAAGTGGGTTTTAAAGTGGTTGGTTTCCGGTGGTTAGAGATGTGGGCGGAGAAGATAGATTCGCCGGAGAAGACGACCGTCCCACATTTCTCTCTCTTCAAATATGCATGTTAAAAGTGAAGAAGCCAAGTACCAAATATTAACACTTGTTAATGATTTCTATGAATAATATTTATAATGGATTATGGTGGTGGTGCACGGTGGTTCCAGGAGCAGCCACATCTTCAAGAATGCAAATATCAAACAAGCATACACCTCCGACAAGAATCCTTCTCTACTCTTCCCGTGAGGTGTGTGTATGTGTTAATAGTGTTGTTAATATTGTCTCAATAAGGGTTGTTTGGGTTTATTTACTTTATGTGGGTTTGTTGTTTTATAAAGATCCTTTGGGTTTATTTACTTTGTGTGGGTTTGTTTGATGAATAAGAAATGGATTGTGTATTGTAGTTGTTTAATGTGCTTTATGTGTGTAACCAATATTAACACGTGTTAACAGTGCTGTTTGCTGAATATAAATTTGCTGTCACACCACAACCGATGGCAGAATACATCGAGGCGCGACTTGTGATAGATTGTTCAAAGACTTAATAGCACTAAACTGTGACAATAGATTAAAATAGATTTCATTTGTATCTAAGATGCAACAAGTTTACAATACGTTCACAAGAAAAACACAACATAAACATGAAGTAAAATAAAGATTGTTTCGTTTGTTTCTAAGGCCGAATCCTAAGTGATATTTCTTGTATAATCTCATCAAGCTTTTTCCTGCAACATGTATAAAATATCCGTCAACACATAAAGTATTGGTGAGCATACTAGTTTTTGGTTTACATACATAGTATAAAAATGTTTTACTCAAATCATCATATTATAGGTTTGCGCATACAGAATCATACAAAAGGCATAATCAACACATGTTTGCACTGCTTGACCTAGCACCGAAGTGATAGGCCGGTAAAACTTAACATGACCCAGTTAGGGGCGGGGTGCTAGTCCTATAGCGCTATACATGTTAAGGGGGTTGTATGCTAAGCGGCAGTTGTAAGAAGTCTAAATTCTCGTATGGCATAGCATATAAGCATGTTTAGTAGATTGAGCATGTGAGTATGAAAGTGTTTAGTGTATGTTTGCATAGGATACATGTCGAGCCCCAAAAGTGTTAAAGAGTAAAAAGGGGACAAGTATGAACTCACCTAGAGTGCATTGTGAAAGAATAGCAAATAATGTCTGAAGCTGAATTAAAAGATCCTCTTGTATCCTATTTCAAGTAGATGATGTCTTAAATTCTAATGCAAATAAGCTTGTTTCGTTTCTTAGTTGTAAAGACAGTTATTCAACTACCTAAACTCGTATTGTAAACAATACGTGTCTTAATGAGTGTATGACTTAACGAACCGATAAGAATTTGGTTTTGTTTTCTCGATAAATATATACTTTAATGTGTATGTATAGTTATGATAAATATTGTTGGATCAGTGGCCTCTTTTAGTGAACACTTATGTGTTACAGATTTATATAAGAGTTATTGAGCAGCGGAATAATAAGTGTTCTAAGATTAAAAGATCACTTTTAAGAGGAGTTATTACTCCCCCTTGACTGAGTAGTAAATGAGAAACAATAAATACAGTTCAAGTATAAAGCAGTAAA
Organism: Ambrosia artemisiifolia; assembly: GCA_032199755.1. Taxonomy (NCBI): domain Eukaryota; kingdom Viridiplantae; phylum Streptophyta; class Magnoliopsida; order Asterales; family Asteraceae; genus Ambrosia; species Ambrosia artemisiifolia. Next base: position 25,726,877 of record CM063515.1, read on the forward strand.
GCAATTTATGTTTCTCAGATGTGAAATGGATTATAAGTTAAAAGCCTTGAAGGTTTTCAATTGATTTCAAAGTAAATTACACAAATATCACATGTCTAAAATAGATGAACAAACTCATCTATTTATAGACCAATATACTAAACTGTTGTCTGAAGTAATCTAAGATATTTAACAAAGATATTATGTTAAGATAAGGTTACAACAGTCTGTACATCGAAACTTGAAATCAAGACTTTAACAAAACATTATAATAATAAAACTACTGAAGTCTTCAGTCGGTTAGAAGCTTCTGATGACAAAGTGCTGATGAGTAGTTTGTCTTCAGTAGTTCTTCAGTGTAGTGTCTGGTTAGACTTCAGAACTTCTGATGGTTAACTCTTCAGTACTTTGTGAAATTCTTCTTCAGTACTTCTGATTTCTTCTTCAGCAGTTTCTTCTATACTTAGGCAGAATATGATTTTGGACTAAGGTTATCAAAAGGTGGTTTCTTCAATCCTCTTTGTCCCAAAAATCTCCCCCTGGATTGATGAAGCCAAAACCTTATCCAATCTTTATTGTTGATTCTTTCTCTCTTCTAGTATCCTCCAGATTTCTGCTGTCATCCGGGTAGTAAGAGTACATCTTTGTTGCTCAGTGAGAGATCCCAATTCAGGTTTAAGATGTTGAATTGTAAGAAGGTCTTTGGAAGATAGAACACTCAACTCCTTTGAGTTTTTGTAGACCTTACTTGAACGATCTCTCCTGGTCACTAGTACTGAGTTGGAATCAGTAAAAGACCATTTGATTATGTTTACCTTTGACCTGTCAAAGTCAGAGGCATAGGAAACCAAGCCTGTTTCCTGGGGTAAACCTGAGGATGATTGTGGAATATCTTCTACTTCAGTGACTCTCAGGTGAGATTCTTGACTACCTTGTAAGTCAACACCACTTTGAATAGGCATGTTGGGCAAGTGATGTTCTGTTACAACTCTTGTATGTGACTTCTCTTGAATGGATTGTTGTAGCTGATAAGCATAGGTAGCTTTGTCTCTGAATTGTGTAAGCAAGGGTTTTTCTTCTACATCAAAGTCTCCATGTACTAACTGATTTCCTTCCAAGAGTACCATCTTGAAATCAGTCTTCACAATGTGTTCTCCCTCTGCTTTTCTCTTTGTGGCTGGCTTTCTTAATGCACCAGAAGATCTCCTAATGATTGAAGTTGGTTGGACTTCAGGAGTTTCAAATCTTTCTGGCTCTGCAGCTTTGCTGGCCTTGAACTTCTTGTATGTCTCATATAAAGTTTGTTCTTTCCATTTTGAGACTGAGGCCTTTGAACCATAGCCATTTGCCACCAGTTCTTCTACAATCTCTGCTCTTTTGGCTTTCCTCTCTTTCTCTGTTGCTAACCTATCAGATAGCATTTGAGCTCTTCTTGTAAGTTCGTCAGTAGAGAGTCTTTTGAGAGCAACTTGTTTTGATTTGGAGTTCTTGGTTATGAATGTGATCAGCTGTGCCCTTTTGTCTTCTTCAGCAACAGCTTCAAGTGCTCTCTCTTCAGCCTCAAGCTCATCAAGCTTTTCTTGATACTTGATTAGTTTCTCTTGAAAGTTCAGATCATCTCTAGTTTCCAGGCTGTTCCACACTTTGTCTTCCTTAGCCTTCTTTGCAGCCTCTTTCAAACTCTTCTCCAATAATTCTTTTGACATGGCAATAGGAGTAGGGTTTAAAACAGTTGTGGAAGTTGTAGTTGGCATAGGAATGGAAGCTGGTTCTCTTTCAGGTGCCTTAGAAACTTCTTGTGTTGGTTTGGAAGATGAAACTTCTGATGGTTTGTCTGTCTTCACAACTACTGAAGGATTGTCTTCAGCAGTTTGATAAGTCTGATCAGCAGTTTCTTCAGTTGCCTTAGATGATGAGAACTCCTGAAATATTTCTTTTCCTGGTCTTTGAATTGGCTTTTCAGCTTCAGGATTTTCTCTGATAGTAACTTCAGGTTCTGGTTCCTTAATCTTCTCCCCCTTTTTGGCTTCATCCACTTCTGGAAGCCTTAGAGAGTGAGAAGTTGCAGCAGACAACCTTGCTAACTGATCTTGAGTTTGATCCATCTTTTTGTTCAGTTCAGCAAGTCTTGAATTTATCAACCCAAATTGGTTGTTGGCTTTCAACTCCCAAGCAGTTGTAAAGGTTTTGAGTTGAGCAGTGATGATGTCTTTCATTGTCTGGAACAGGGGACCATCTGGGCTGCATAGCTGGTTCAAGTCTATGCTTGATAGCCCAGTGAATTGCGTAGGTTGTTTTTGTGAAGGGTGTGTTTTTGGGTGATCTTCAGACTTCTCTGAAGATGCCACTTTTGGGGAATGTTGGGCTAAGTGGTCTTTAACCTGATCCTTGGTGACCAGCTTCTTGAGCTTGGAGACCTTAGATACAGGATCTTCAACATCAATCGTCAATTCAGTTTGTGGAATGTTTGATTCATCATCCAAACTAATGGAATCATCTGAATCCCTGATGGTGTCCTCAGAGAGGGCAGGATCAGTTGTATCATGAGCTAGCACCAAACTAGTTTTCTCATGAACCTCTTTTTCTTGGAACTGAGGTTTTCCTACTTCAGGCACTAGGCCTTCATCAGTAGTTGCCAAATTTGAGGTCTTAATTATGTTACTACTATCCTCAGGTTCACCACTGGGTGATAAATGAGTAGTAGCAGCCTCAAAAGTACCAAGAGTTTCTAAGTTTGGGCTTATAAACTCTGGTCCATCCTCATCTCCCTGGTTTGGGCTAATAAGGTCCACATCCATGTCAAGTGTTGAAGGCATCTCCCCAATTTGATGTGTTGTTGGGGGAGTGACATGTGTTGGATGGGATCCTTTTAGTCCTGAGAGAAGTTGGGCAATTTCAATGGTTGTGTGGGATGGTTCAGGTTCAGTAGTTGTAATGGGTAGGTGTTCAGTAGTTTGTAAAGGTTCAGGTTCAGGTTCAGCAGTTTCAAAGGATGGGTCAGTTGTTACAGCCTTTTTAAATCTTTTTCTTTTGAAAATGACTGTAACAGGTTTTCTTTTAGGAGGTGGAGAAGGTGTGTGCTGAGAGGATGTTTCAGCCACATCCTTATCAAGTGCAGATTGCACATCAGCAGTTTCAGGGATCTCCACTTCCTGAACTGTCTTTTTGTTTGGTTTGGTTTGTTTTTGTTTTTGTTGTTTAGGCTTTTTGGACTTCTTTGTTTTGGGTTTGGAAGATGTGGGTTCCTCAGGGATTGGTTGTTCTTCCCTTTGGTCATCTTCTAGCAAAAGTGCTGGTTTATTGTGCCTAGAGAATACTTGTGAAGTCAGTGGATTTAAAGTTGTTGACTCACCCACAAGTACTCCCTCTCCAAGTTCTTTGACTATGCATTGCATAACAAATCTTGGGTACAGTAAAAACTTCTTTTTGTCATTTTGATGGTGCAGAACCAATTCATTGAAAAACAGTTTAGATGCCTTGAAAGGTGTTTCATATATTATTGAATGAAAAATTGGTTGAAAAGTAGAAGGCATCTGATCAATAGACCCAGTTTTTGGACTTAAGCACATAATGATATAATGAAATAACAGTTTATATTTTGGGTCAAAATATTTCTTATAAACTGTAGCTTGTGCTAAAGTACCTTGACAGCCACATTCTGTCATGGTCAGATGGATGTCAGAATTTGAGATGTGCTCAGGAGCATTAGAATCCTTCAAACCAAGCCTTATGCTTAGTGTTTCTGGTGATATGGCCATCAGTTTCCCTTGAATTGAAGATTTGAGGCCTAAACAGGCTCGGGAATCCATTGGGCTAATTAATCTAGTGGTATTGGGCTAATTAATCAATTGGTTGCTTGTCTTGAGGTAAGGGACAGATTTCCCAAACCTGTTGTTTCTTGAATTGAAGCAACTTTTCTTGCATTGCTTGCACCCAATTGTTGTCTTTGAGGGCTTCTTGATATTTCTTTGGTTCCAACTGAGAAATGAATGCTGAGAAGAAGCACAAGTTGGAAAGCTGGTTTCTTGTAAGTACCCCTGAGGCAATATCACCCATGATTTGATCCAATGGATGATCCTTGTGTTCAATCAGTTGTTGTAGACCTGTACTAGAGGATGGCTCTACTGGTTCTTCAAATAAACCACTGAGATTGATAATATCTGGTTCAGCTGTTGTTTGAGGTTCAGGAGTTTTAGGTTAAGCTGAATCAGTACTTTCAAAATGTTCATCAGTAGTTCCTAAAGTTGAAGCTATTGAAACTTCTGAAGGTTTAATAGTTGATCTTCTGACTGTGTTTGGAGTCCATGGTGCAGGACTATCATCTTCAAATCCTTGAAAACCATTTTGAGGAGGTTTGGATGATTCAACAGTCTTTTCAGGTCCGAAATGAAAGTTGTCAAGATCAAATAATTCAGCAGGATTTGCTGGAATAAGAGTGTGTTTTGATTCATTCAACTTGACATTCAGTGTTTCTTCTACTATCTTGGTTCTTGAATTAAAAACTTTATAAGCTTTTCTCAAAGGAGAATAACCAAGAAAATAACCTGTATCAACTTTTGCAGCAAATTTTGAGATAGAGTCTTTGATGTTGAAGATAAAACATTGACATCCAAAATTCCTAAAGAAGGAGATAAGGTGCTTTATGCCATGAAGAATTTCATAGGCAGTTTTGGTATGTCTCTTGTTGATAAGAACTCTATTCTGAACATAACAAGCTGTGTTGACTGCTTCAGCCCAAAAATACAAAGGTAGGCCTGAATCAGCTAACATTGTTCTAGCTGCTTCTATTAAGGTTCTGTTCTTCCTTTCTACCACACCATTTTGTTCAGGAGTTCTGGGAATGCTGAACTGTCTAACAATCCCTTTAGACAAACAGAATTCATCCAGAGTTTTGTTCCTGAACTCTGTCCCATTGTCACTCCTGATGACTTTGACAGAAAGAGAATATTGCTTCTCAACTTGTAGAATGAAGAACTTGATGATTTCAGCTGCCTCATCCTTGGAATATAAGAAGAAGACCCATGTGAATCTTGAGTAGTCATCAATGATGACCAAGCAGTGCTTCTTCTTACCAAGGCTCATAATCTTGACTGGTCCAAATAAGTCCATATGGAGTAGTTGAAGACATGCAGTTGTTTTAGATTCTTCAATAGACTTATAGGAGGACTTATGCTGTTTACCTTTAAGACAGGAAACACAGTGTTCTTTGCACTGATATTCCTTCAAAGGTAGACCCCTGACCAAGCCCATTTTTGTGACTTTATTGATGGTTTTAAAGTTCACATGGCCAAGTCTCCTGTGCCAGAGATCATTTTCTGAAGTTGATGCCTTTGAGAAGAAACAGGCAGTTTTGTTTAATACTTTGTCTTTTTCAATGTCCACTGCATAGACATTGCCACATCTTTTGGCAATCAGCAAAGTATGATCTTCAATGATCTTCTCTATCAACTTCTGGCCTTCTGGTGATATGATCTTGCATGCTGTCTTGGTGAAAAAGGAAGAATATCCTTTGTCACACATTTTTGAGACACTCAGCAAGTTGTACTCAAGGTTTTCAACCAGATTGACCTTGTCAAACTGCATTTTGCCTGAGGATACATTGCCATATCCTAGCACATATACCTTGGCATTGTTCCCAAAGGACACAGATCCTTCTCTTTGACTGATAAAATTGTTTATCAGGTATCTGCATCCAGTCATGTGCATTGAGCCTCCACTATCAACATACCATATGCTATTCAAACCTCTGGAGACCCTCTGCACAAGATAGCAAATTAGTTAGTTTTGGCAACCCAAGCCAGTTTGGCTTTGGGTTTGCTCTTAAGAACAGGTGCAGCTTGTTGTGGACCAATTTTAGAAATCCATGTCTTTTTGGCAATGGATTTGTCATTAAGAACAATGGTGGGTTCTTTTTGGTGTCCACCATCAACTTTGGTCATCAGAAGTTTAACCAGGTTTATCAAATCTTTAACTTCAGTAGTTTGTGAAACTACTGATGAGTTAGGTGTAACTTCTGAAGATGAACTTTGAGAAGAAGACTTTTGTTGAGATAAAAGCTTCTTCTTAGAAAGGTTTTTGTCAGATTGTTGTTTGTTGGGAAAGAAAGTATTTTCAAAATTTTGTTTTATCTGTTTTCCCACAATCAGTTGTTGTCTTTGTTTGTTTAACTGATTTACCTTTCTATATCTACAAAGTTCAGTTATGTGGTTAAACAGACCACATATTTCACATGCTTTTGCCTTCTCTTTCTTTTTAGATAAGTCAAGAGAGTTGGAAGGCAATTTACTGACAATCTCAGCATTTTGAAATAGGTCATCAGCAGTTTTCAGGATCTCAACTCCTGATGTAGTTGAAACTACTGATGGCTTATTGTCAGTTGTTTTAACTTCTGCAGTACTTTCCTTTTTGAGAAAGTTCTGATGGTAGGATGTGCATTCCTCCATGTCAGAAGTTTGAATCAATTTCATCCCATCATTATCAGTTTTGTGGGTGAAATCTGTTGGTGATTCAGTGTGGGTATACCCAATGCCAAACTTAACATTTGCTGCAGTTTGTTTGTTAAGCAGCATTTGGTACCCTTTACAAGACTCAACCCATTTTTCACAATCAACCTTGGTGTCAGCAAGCTCTTGTCTGACATTTCCTAGGTTGTCTATCATTGTTTTAATCTGTGCTTGGGTTTCTATGGATTTATCAGTCAATTTAGAAATTTCTTTATTTTTCAAGGCAATTTTTCTTTCTAAATCACACTTCATTTGAGTGTATTTTCTCTCCATATCATTGGACTTGCCTTGTAAATGCACATTTGTTTCTCTTATTAAAGCAAAAGATTCTTTGCAAGATTTAGAGCAAAGCTTTAAAAGAGACTGCTATGATACCTGAGTGAGTGCAGAATTTGAAGAATATCCTTCAAAAGCCATTAAAGCAAAGTTCTTTCTGCCATTATCAGGTTCTCCCCAGTTGACATCATAGACCTTATTGTCTGCATCCTGACTGCATTCTGATGTGTCATAAGGAAGACTGCTCCAGTCAACATACCCTGATGTAAATAAGCTTTGTTGCTGAGGGGGTTGTTGAGTTTGTGCAGGTTGTTGAGCAGTTGGAAAAGGAGGCATCAGCTGCTGTTGTTGTTGAGCAGGCATCTGGACATATTGTACTTGTGGCACATATTGAACTTGTGGAGCTTGTGCCTGTACAAAATGAGCACTCCCTTGAGTTCCATTATTCCTATTATAAGAGGGGTTAAATTGATTTCCAGACATGGGTTGGTTGTAGCTAGAGCTTCTACACTCTCTAGCAAAGTGTCCCAACTTTTGACACTTATGACATCTAAGTTTAGATTTGTCAAAACCAACTTTTGTTGAATTGTTAAGTCCTGGAAATTTCCTTCCTGACCTTTTGTAAAATTTGTTAGTTTTTAAGCTTAACAAGGCCAGTTGGTGTAATATCTCCATTTCTTCCTAGTCATCACTGCTAAAATATTTTAAATCATCCATGATGAAACACATGTTGTCAGCAGTTTGACTTAGTTCATTATTGTCATAAGCTGGGAAAGATCCATCTGATGAGATCCCAGCTGTTATGTCAATGTGGTCAAAAGAACCAAAATTATTAGAATAAGATGGTGAGTCATGTCCTAATAAGGCTGTGCTACTTGGAGTATAGTCATCAGCAGTTTTACCAGATTCTTGTAACTTTTTCTTTTGATTGATTTCTCTTTCAAAAGTTAGTAATTTTCCATGTAACCTTGTTAGGTTCAGGGTGTTAAAATCTGAACTTGTTCTGAGGACTATAGAATAAGTTTCCCATTTTGAAGGTAAAGACCTTAAAAATCTATGTAACATAGACTCATTTGAATAGGTCTGATTATTAATTTTTAACTCAGAGATGAGTGAAGAAAATCTTTCAAACTGTTGTGTTAAATTTTCACCCTCTATGTGAGTAAAAGTTTCATATTGTTGAGCCAGGATTTCTCTTATGTTGGCTATCACCTCTGCAGTTCCGGCAAACTGCTCTTTTAGGCAATCCCACAGCTCTTTGGCACTTTCACAATGTAAAAGCCCAGCATATATTTCATTTGGGAGAGCCATAGCCAACATAGAAAAAGCTTTTGCATCTAGCTCAAACTTTTGGAAATCTTCTTCAGTGTAGTCTTTTGGATCTTTTGGTCTCTCAGTTTTTCCCTCTGGATCAGTAATAACTAGTCTGTGAGGTCCAAAAACTACAGACCTCCAGCAACCAGTATTTGTTTGGGAAATAGTGTGTGCCAACCTTTTTGACCATATGTTATATTCATTTCTGACTAACATAGGAGGTTTGTTGGCAGATCCAGTATTATAAGGGTCCATTTTTAAGAAGTTTGGATTTGTCAATGCTTCTTTAAAGTGATGGATGAAAAAGTGAGCCTTTTAATCCTTTATTGGATATCAATAAGAGCCTGTTTCTGATTCTCAATTTGTTAGATTGATATTTGATCAGATTAACCAGTGCTCTGATACCAATTGTTGGATCAGTGGCCTCTTTTAGTGAACACTTATGTGTTACAGATTTATATAAGAGTTATTGAGCAGCGGAATAATAAGTGTTCTAAGATTAAAAGATCACTTTTAACAGGAGTTATTACTCCCCCTTGACTGAGTAGTAAATGAGAAACAATAAATACAGTTCAAGTACAAAGCAGTAAAGCAATTTATGTTTCTCAGATGTGAAATGGATTATAAGTTAAAAGCCTTGAAGGTTTTCAATTGATTTCAAAGTAAATTACACAAATATCACATGTCTAAAATAGATGAACAAACTCATCTATTTATAGACCAATATACTAAACTATTGTCTGAAGTAATCTAAGATATTTAACAAAGATATTATGTTAAGATAAGGTTACAACAGTCTGTACAATGAAACTTGAAATCAAGACTTTAACAAAACATTATAATAATAAAACTACTGAAGTCTTCAGTCGGTTAGAAGCTTCTGATGACAAAGTGCTGATGAGTAGTTTGTCTTCAGTAGTTCTTCAGTGTAGTGTCTGGTTAGACTTCAGAACTTCTGATGGTTAACTCTTCAGTACTTTGTGAAATTCTTCTTCAGTACTTCTGATTTCTTCTTCAGCAGTTTCTTCTATACTTAGGCAGAATATGATTTTGGACTAAAGTTATCAAAAGGTGGTTTCTTTAATCCTCTTTGTCCCAACAAATATATACTTTAATGTGGTATTCAAAGTTTCGTTGAGTTAATTATACATATTTATAGGTTTAAATGCTCGATATGTTTATTACATTTTGTAAAAATTTGGGCAGAGTCTCCTCTATTTTTGTATAAAACCCGACAACTAAAGTTGTCTATATTTTCTCAAAACATCAATTGTCCAAAACCACAAAGCGCAATACAATTTAACTAAGCTTTTATATGCGACAATTTTATTAAAACTATAATGAATGTGAACGGTATGCTTCGATAGGAAATATACATGTATATATGACTCAACAGTTGATAGTTGACAGAATAGCTTGTATAAGTGTAAATTATTCATTAGTCCAAAGACAAATCGGTGAGACGACTAGTACTAGACTTGAAAACTAGTGTAGTTAATATAGATATGTAAATAAATGTTATAAGTTTTAACTATCCAAACGTCTCATATATTGTTAAGTGTTAATCGTCCATTTCCATAACTTGAAACATACGTTTAATAGGCCTCTAAATAAATAGACGAAGTGTTTCGCTAATATTATGTTTGTATAATGACAAAAAATATGTTTTCATATGACTACTTCAACAATTTACTAGTTCACAATATTAATACATACGTGTTTATGTGTGTGTATATGTATACAAGTTAACCATTTTCTTTGTCGGCTCGATATTACTTAAGGTGCGTGTTTTACAAAACAAGTCGGTTCGCTTCATCGATTCTCATTTAAAATATGTATATAGGCATATGAAATAACACAAAAACAAATAACTAATGACAAGGTACGTGTGTTATACCTTCTTGTTAAAGACTCGCGAACCGACACGCACACGCCATGAACCGAGCGAGCAGACCTGACTGGGTTTGACCAGATCTGTATGTTTGACTTTTGTTGACCAGAACCAAACCAAATCTGAACATTTGACTGCTGTTGACTCGTGTCTCGAACACCCGATCTATCGAACCTGCTTGACCCAGAAAAGTGCACAACCAGAACGAAGGCCAATGGCCAAACGTCGCCAAAGACTAAACATCACTATTGTTTTTTTCGCGTAACTAAATCTGAATCAAACCCACTAACAGTATGTCAAAACTTAGGGTTTGATACTCAAATATCACAACAAAATAGTATAGAGCCAACATAAACTCTAGATCTCAAATAACAATAGATGTAGGCGACAAAAACATGACAAAATCTTATTAACCCAAACCAAAACTTTGCCCCCCAAATACCCTGAGTCTCAACAATAGAAGAGACTCTAAAGAACTGACAATATGAACCAACTGATTGTTTAGATCAGATGGTTCACTCAGTAATAACAACAGTACAATACTTACAGACCAAAGACAATAGATCGTACGCAGACGATCACACCAGGATTATCACAGGATGATAATCTCTTGAACACCAAGACCAGAAACCCTAAATCTACTGAAGAATATTCGAGAAGATAAGGGAACAAATACAGATAGAGAGAGTAACAATAATACAAAGTGAAACCCTAATCTCATCTTTGAGATAACAATCTATATATAGCAACATTGGCTGGGCCATGGGCCACCAGCTATATTATCTTTCTCAGCTCAGTCCACCAGCGTATATCACAAGCCTAAATATAACTCCTGAAAGTCTGAAACATAACTCCTCAAAACATTAAGTCCAGCCCAATTAAGACTTAGACAAAATATTTAAAGAGAATAATAAACAAAATGTTAAATGTTAAATACTTGAATTATAACACTTGTATTTTTAACATCCTCCCTTTATTCAAGTATTAAACATGTCCATTAACTTTAAGCCATCACAAAATAGTTTGTGTTGCTCAATAGACAGACCTTTGGTAAAACCATCTACTAATTGACTTTCTGAGTCAATTTTCTCAGGTTTAATCAACCCATTTGAAACTTTTCCTCTTAAAAATGTAAATCAAGCTCAAAATGCTTGATTCTGTCATGGAAAACAGGATTAGCAGTTATGGCTATTGCTGCTTTGCTATCACAATAGAGTTTCAATGGTAAATTTACATTTACTTTCAATTCTGACAATAAGTTTCTCAGCCAAATCATTTCACAAGCAGCAGAGCACATTGCTCTGTACTCAGCTTCTACTGAGGATCTAGAGACCGTGTTCTGCTTCTTGCTTTTCCAAGAAACCAGAGATTGACCAAAATAGATACAAAAGCTAGTAACAGATTTTCTTGTATCTAAACATTTAGCCCAATCAGAGTCAACATATCGAGTCAAATTTAAACTATCACCCTTACTAAACATAACTCCCCTACCAGGAGACTGTTTAAGATATCTTAGCAATCTTAAACAAATTTGAAGGTGACCATAGGTAGGTTTGTGCATATGTTGACTCAAAAACTGAACACTATAACTAATATCAGGTCTTGATAAAGACAAGTATATTAGTTTTCCTATTAACTTTTGATAACCAGTTATATTTTCAGGTAAAGTACTGTTTTTACCAGTTTTAACATTAACAATATAACTATACTCAATTGGAGTATTTACAGGTTTACAACCTAAATACCTAAACTCATTTAACAACTCAAGATAGTACTTTCTTTGTGAAAGACATATACCAGCATTAGAGTTTAAAACCTCTATGCCCAGAAAATACTTCAAAATCCCCAAATCCTTAATGAGAAACTTTGAACTCAAACATTCTTTAATCCTTTTTATTTCAGACTCATTGTTCCCAGTTAGAACAATATCATCAACATAGACTAAGAGCACAATAAACACATCCTTATCAGATTTAATGAACAAGGAATAATCACAAATACTCTAAACAAATCCAAATTCAAGAAGAACATTAGTCAACTTTTCATTCCATTGTCTAGGGGCCTGTTTAAGCCCATAAAGAGACTTAACTAACTTACACACTTTTGTTTCATTTTTTGAAAAATATCCCTCAGGCAATTTCATATAAACATCTTCTGAAATAGACCCATACAGAAAGGCATTGTTTATATCAAGTTGGTATAAAGGCCAATTATTATTTACAGCTAGGTTTATTACAACTCTCACAGATACCATCTTTACCACAGGTGAGAAGGTCTCTCCAAAGTCAAGACCCTCTCTTTGATTATACCCTTTTGCAACTAACCTAGCCTTAAACCTTTCCACTTCACCACTAGCCTTATACTTAACCTTATAAACCCATTTACAACCTATAGCCTTTCTATCTTTAGGTAAATCAGTAAGAATCCAAGTATTATTCCTATTTAATGCTTCCATTTCAGCATTCAAGGCCTCAATCCATCTGGGATCTTTTGAGGCCTCAGAATAACAACTTGGTTCTACTGTTTTATTCAGACTTGACACAAAACTGTAATTTTCAAAAGACAATTTAGAATAGTTGACTACCTTTTCAACACCATATTTGACCTTCCCTTCTACCACAAAATCATCAAATTTCCTAGGAAAGACAGACTCTCTAGAAGTCCTTCTAATACTAGTATTTCCTCCCTCAGGTGGAATGGTCTCATCATTTGATAAACCCTCATCATTGTCAACCCTATCAGTGGCCCTTCTACTAGTATTAATAGGGCTGTGATGAGTATCACTTTACTAATTAGTACCAGGAGGTCCAGCTGATTGCTGACTAGAGGATTCCTCATTAGACCTATTGATTCCCCCTTCATCATTGGGATGTGTGGATCCCTCAACTACCTTAGAAGTTTTGGTTGTTTCATACTCATACATGTCAAAAAAATTTAAATGATTTAAACTATTGTTGTCATTGTTATGAAAATCAGTATTATTCAAATTATCTTTAAATGGAAAAATGTTTTCATAGAACCTTACATCTCTTGAGTATTCAACACTCTTTTTTTCTAAATTCCATAGTTTATACCCCTTTTTAAAATTTGAATACCCAACCAAAACACATTTATCAGCCCTACTTGACAACTTATCAGACTCATTTAGATTTGTTACAAAACACAAACAACCAAAATTTTTCTGGTAGTCAAGTATAGGGGGGAATCCATATACTACCTCATATGGACTTTTTCCTAGGAGAACAGAAGAAGGAATCCTGTTAATCAAATAGGTGGCAGTCAGAACACATTCAGACCAAAACCTAAGAGGCAGCCCACTCTGAAACAAAAGAGCCCTAGCCATGTTCAAAAGGTGCCTGTGTTTCCTCTCCACAACTCCATTTTGTTGTGGAGTGTAAACACAGGATGTTTGGTGCATAATACCTTTAGACTCAGAAAATGAACTCATTTGTTGATTTACAAACTCTGACCCATTATCACTTCTAAATATTTTAACACTTTTCTTAAACTGAGTTTTTAAGAGTTCATAAAAAATACAAACATTTTCAAAAACTTCACCTTTTCCTTTCATAAGATAACACCATACAGTTCTAGAAAACTCATCAACAATGGTTAGAAAATATTTGTAACCTTCTCTACTTGTGACCCTATAAGGACCCCATACATCTAGATGAACTAAATCTCCTACATTTTGTAGTTTTATGCTCACTAATTGGAAAAGGTAACCTAACTTTTTTAGACTTATGACATATTTCACAAGGCTGATTTCTAAGTGCACCAAAATTAAGTTTTCCTTTTAACACAGCTAACACTTGATCAGAAGGGTGCCCTAACCTACTATGCCATAAACTGGCATCATCAACACTACTAAAACAAACACTATTAGCACTCACATTAGCACCAACAAAATACAGACCATCACTTTGTCTACGAGTCACCAGGATTCTCTTGGACTTGGAATCTTGGATAAAACAACTATTCTCATCAAACAATACAGACAGCTGATTATCCCTAGCTAATTTGTGAACAGACACTAGGTTAACACAATAATCGGGAACTAGAAAAACATCTCTTAAAATAACATGTTCAGCAAGTTTAACATCACCAATTTTTGTGACTTTGGCACTAGTGCCATTGGAATGTTTAACCTGAACATTGAACTTAGACACATCAACACAATGGAACATCTCCTGTTCATTTTTTGCCATGTGTTGATTAGCACCAGAATAAGTGTTCCAACAATTACTGAGAAAACTTTTCACAAAATTAGAACAACTAGAAAAGTTTTCTAAGACTTTCCTTAAATTTTGCAAAGTAAACATATTACAAAAACCATTCACCACATTATCTCCACTATTGGAAGTCTATGGATCACCTGAGCCTTTTTCACTAATCAGATTCATGATCTTGGAAATCTGTTCAGCAGAAAAAGGCAAACCAGCAGTACCAGTAGAACTATTTGAAACATTTGACTTAGTACTATTGGAATTATTTGAAACCCCAGACCTTTGATTACTACCTTGATTACCACCTCTTCTTTTTGTGTTTGGAGGATAACCAACCAGTTCATAACATCTATCTATTGTATGTCCTAACATATTACAATGTGTACATTTCAAGTTAGGATTAGGACCCCTATTAGTTCTAGCTTTGTTTTCAAATCTTTGATTTGTTTTTGACACAAAAGCTACATTTTGACCTTTTGAAGTCCCACCAGAAACCCTGTGGGACTCTTCTCTTGAAATTATTGAAAAAGCCACTTTAATAGATGGTAAAGGTTCTCTGGTTAACAAAGTTGTTCTAACTGGTTGGTAAACATCATCCAAACCCATCAAGAATTGCATCAGTTTTATGAAAGCACTAAAGTCATTGAAGTCTTTAGATGCATTACAGGTACAAGGGGGTAACTGTAAGATAGCATCTAATTGCTTCCACATAGTGTTTAACTTATGATAGTACTCTGCTACAGTACAACCATTTTGTTTAACACTATTAATTTTTTGATAAAGATTGAACACAACAGAACCATCAACTTTATCATATGTATCTTTTAAATCTACCCAAACATCTTTAGCATACTTTGAAAACACTTGTCCTAAGTATAACTCTTCACTAACAGAATTCAATAACCAGGATAACACAACAGAGTTACACCTATCCCACTGTCTAGCCAACATATCATCAGTTTCAGATTTAACACAGGAACCATCTATAAAACCAAACTTATTCTTTGCTTCTAAAGCAAGTTTCATGGAACTAGACCAAACATTGTAATTATCAGTTCCCTTCAGTTTTATGCTAGTAATAGACAAACTACTTGTATCACTAGGATGCAAGTACAGTGAATCACTGATATCCAACTTACTAATCAGTGTACCAACTTGTCCAGCAGGATCAGAAGGACCAGACCCTTGAGGGCCTTGTGGTGCTTCTGGCCCTTGTGGACCAATAACAGGACCAGACATGATAGCAAACAATCAAGAACAACAGATAATGACACAGAAACAAACAAGATCAGACTATTTGAAGACAGATAACAAGAAACAAAACCCTAATAGGAACGAAACTGTGTCAGTGTTCAGATAGTGGGTTCATCACTCATAGGTGCCCACCCAGATCTTAACACAGGAGCTCCTTTATTAGATAATATATATATATATATATATATATATATATATGAAAGAAACAACAAATAAACAGCAGGTAGGATCAAATAGCAACAAGAGCAATCACCAATAAGAACAACACAGAGAACAGATCAACCACAAACAGCACCAGACACAGAGTACAAGACCAAGAAGACTTACAGAGTACTCGAGCAGCACAAGCAACAACCAAACATAAAAACAGGAAGGAACAACTTACTGGTTGCACAGCATCCTATTCCAAGTATAAGACCAATACCTCACAGGTGCCAACAGTTTGTTGACTCCAAACCACAGATCCAACCAGATCCTTTCAATACAATAACAAACAATGTGAGAATACCCAGATCTGAGATCTATAACTCAAGATCTCAGATCATACAAGACAGCAGCGGATAAAAACTAAAATAAACCAGAATATAATGATAAGAGAGTCTTAAGCTCTGATACCATGTCAAAACTTAGGTTTTGATACTCAAATATCACAACAAAATAGTATAGAGCCAACATAAACTCTAGATATCAAATAACAACAGATGTAGGCGACAAAAACATGACAAAATCTTATTAACCCAAACCAAAACTTTGCACCCCAAATACCCTGAGTCTCAACAATAGAAGAGACTCTAAAGAACTGACAATATGAACCAACTGATTGTTTAGATCAGATGGTTCACTCAGTAATAACAACAGTACAATACTTACAGACCAAAGACAATAGATCGTACGCAGACGATCACACCAGGATTATCACAGGATGATAATCTCTTGAACACCAAGACCAGAAACCCTAAATCTACTGAAGAATATTCTAGAAGATAAGGGAACGAATACAGAGAGAGAGAGAGAATAACAATAATACAAAGGGAAACCCTAATCTCATCTCTGAGATAACAATCTATATATAGCAACATTGGCTGGGCCATGGGCCACCAGCTATATTATCTTTCTCAGCTCACCCCACCAGCGTATATCACAAGCCCAAATATAACTCCTGAAAGTCTGAAACATAACTCCTCAAAACATTAAGTCCAGCCCAATTAAGACTTAGACAAAATATTTAAAGAGAATAATAAACAAAATGTTAAATGTTAAATACTTGAATTGTAACACTTGTATTTTTAACACAGGAACCAAACATGACCACTACCCGCCGCTGCACCATAACAACCTGGGAACAATCCTGATTCGAACCGGGACCTTGGCTGGATCAAAGAGTCGTGGTCGTTGCTACTGTTAACAGGGTAAAAGGCGGTTCAGGTGGTGGTTGTTGGGGTGGTGAGGGCGTTTGGTAGAGGTGGTTGTTGGCTCGGAAGGTGGTGGTTGTTGGCGGCGCCGCCGCCTAGGGTGAGAGGGAGGTTAAATGCGGTGGTGCAACAGTGGCTCGGGTGGTGCTCCTTGCTGCTGCCGTCGCCTTGTTCAATCAGCGTCGCCACCACCAAGCAAGGTGGGGCCGGCCGCAACTTAAAGAGAGGGTGAGGGAGAGAGACGTGAGAGAGTGAGGAGGAGGAACTTGTGTTGTGTGTATAAGGAGGAGATGCGCAGGGAGAAGAAGAAGAAGAAGAGTTTGGAGATGAAAAAGGGTTTGGGAGCTATGGTTAATGGTTTAAGAATGAGGAGGAAGAAGGAGAAAGAGATATTAAATAGGTAAGGTTTGGTGTGGGTTAAGTGGTTGGGTACCGCGTATACGAGCCAGTTACTGACTCAGTCTCGTTTAAATTACATAACTTGTTTAACTGCTAAAATAGTTATTTTGTTAAATTTATTTATATAAACCGACTTAAAACGAGTGGTTGGACCACACATATATATTAGAATTTACTAAGTGTCGGTTATTTGGCACGTTATTTCTTGTAACAAGTTATTACTATTTTCAGATATTGTAATAGCGAAATTAAATAATTTAATTTATCCATAAATAAAAATATATTTCTTGTTAACCAGATATTGTTGTTAACGAATTTAAAAATCGTTTTATGAATATAATATTATTTTTTAATAAATCTTTAGAAAATAGCTGGGCGTTACATTTGCAATGGAAAACAACAGTGCTGGCTAGAAAGAGTGCATAACTGTTTGTCAGTTGGGTCCGTAATCTAACACATGTTATACCATGTGTTTAGTCATCGTACAGACCCGTCCGCCTAGTAGGTTAAATATTCTTTAAGTTGAGACTAGGGGTGCAAACGAGCCGAGCCGAGCCCGAGCTCGATCAGGCTCGAACTCGAGCTCGATTAAGTTATAAGAGCTCGAGCTCGGCTCGATTCGAGCTTTGTTTTCAAAGCTCGAGCTCGGCTCGTTTGTAATTTCTCAAGCTCAAGCTCAGCTCGGGATCGGCTCGTTTAGTATTTATTTTTTAATATGTTAAATAAAAATAATATAAAAAATAGTTCAATTAGGCTCGTGAGCTCGATAAGTTATGCTTGAGCTCGAGGCTCGTTTACTAAACAACTTTAAATGAGTGGTAAATATTATTAAATATTAAAAAACTAATATTACACTAGGCTCGATAAGGCTCGACGAGCCTAGCGAGCTTTGTATGCCAGGCTCAAGCTCGAGCTCGATAAATAAACGAGCTTTGTTTTAGGCTCAAGCTCGGCTCGAGCTCGATAAAGCTCGGCTCGTTTCGAGCTTTTTTCCGAGCCGAGCTCGAGTAGCTCACGAGCTACTCGGCTCATTTGCACCCCGTGTTGAGACACACAAAATGGGTAAAGCTAAACATGTGTTATTGGTTCACATAAGTAACATGTGTTAAGCCATATTCCCAGATTATGCTCCCTGCATAGTGGGTGTGTGTTATCCGTTCCTACAAATGTTTATGAAAAAAACTAACGAATAGAAAATTAACATCTGTTAAGCCCATCCCACGGATCCGTCTAGTAGAGTGCATAACAACTGTTTGTCAGTTGTGTCCATGCCTTAACATGTGTTGTACCGACGAAATTAGTAATATCATCCGTGAACGTAATGAGCAATATAATAGAGAAGTAAAGATTGTAAATACCGGTACCGTATCTCGCCTACAAAAGGGCATATATGCCATTGTTGGTTGTGCGCATGCACGTTATGTGCCCGGGTGTACATGCACGTGTGTGTGCACACGATAAAAAATGAACGTGTATTAAGCCCATCCTACTGATCAAGTGTAGAAAAGTAACATGTGGTATTTGGGTAACATGTGTTATCCGTGAAAGATGGTTTAATTTTAAAACTTGCCGTAAAAATTCAAAAGCTACAAACATATAAAAATATAAAAAGGGGATAAATAATTAACATGTGTAACCTCATCCTACACCGGCTAGAAAGAGTGCATAACTATTTCTCAGTTGGGTCCGTAACCTAACACGTGTTATACCATGAGTTTAGTCATCATACAGACCCGCCCACCTAGTAGGTTAAATAATCTTTAAGTTGAGACACACAAAAAAAGTAAAGCTAACATGTGTTAGTGATCTGGTACTGTATGTCGAAGGGATGAGTAGAATATTCGTTCGGATCAACGCAAGGTCGAATGAGCCCATTCGTACCAATGAAGGGTCGAATGGGAAATTGACTATATATTGGGGATAAGTTAGTTGATAGTTACAACTTTTGATCATTTTGTGCTTATCCCCAGTTTTGAAAAACTCTGTATTAGGTCTAGGTCCTGAACTGCAACATCTTATATTTGATCTAACACACGAGTAAAGTTATGGAAATTGCTCGATGTTTCGTATTATGTTTTCATCTTGATCTTTACTGATTTTATCTTGTTCGGTTTGCACAACCCGAGGGGATTCCGCACGCGACGGTTGATAATAGTGAGATCTCTATTCGTATAAATGATCCTACAAGATTTAATTATAATTTAGTGAAATTATAATTATTAATTATATTCTTCATATGGTGAATTCATGACAAACTCATGAGTAAAATTTCTTTATGAGACTTGATTAGAGTTTTATAGCTAATAAAGAACATTTAAGTCTCTAATTATTTTAGACTTTTCACTAGTCATGGTTCATGTATACCTAGTAGGTTTTGTGCCTTATTTGAGAAGAGAAAAAAATATACTAAGAAACTCTCACAACACACATACACTCAATCCTAGCAGCCAAGTTTCAATTATCTTTCAGGCAAGTGTGCAAATCCGGCAGTGCAACACCACTGTTTAGAACCGATGTACCCTGGGAACATACCGCAAATCTGTTTAAGGGAATTGTGTCAAACACAAGACTGATTCACGCTGATGATTTCGTCTTTGATTTTAATGTAAGTTTTCTAACAGAATCAAGCCCAACCTCCGGAATCTCTATTAATTTTTTTGCTGGAAACTTTGAAACCCTGCCTCATGTTGTGTCACCTGGTGATATTGTTCAGATTTTGGGTGTTAGGGTACTTAATGATTGTTTTGTTTCCATATGAATATGGAGCAAACTTCCCTTTATTATTTCAATATATAATTCTTTTTGTTTTTTCTTATGGTAGATCAAAAGTTTTGTGGTAGGGATTGATGATGGGATTAATGTTTCTTTTGAAAAAAACTATTCATCATTTGGATTATATGATGCTTCAAATAATGTGCCTTATCAAGTTTCGTCTAAGTTTTATACTAGAATGCAAGGTAATAGCTTTACAGAGGGCTTTATAAAGTGGGCACTTAGTCGCCACCAAAGACGGATATGGCTGGTGAGTGGTTAGAAACAACAAAAGAATCTACTTAAACGCATGTTTTAAATGGAAAATTGAATTTCTACATGTTTGTGAACGGTTGTGGTGCTCATTGTTTCTAGTAAAGAAGGTTTGGGGATGATACAGGGGTATAAAAAGGGGCAGGCAAAAAAGACATAAATACCCTCTAAGTTAGCCAAACCTAATGTACGATTTTGACATCTAAGAGCATTCACAGTAGAGCCTCCATAATTTTGTGAGAGGGGCCTCCATATTAGATACAGTGTGTATAAGTGTTTGTGAGTAGAGGAAATGAAGAATATATAGAGAAGTTACTGTTCATCAGCAAATTTGATATGAAACTGTTCATCCTCCATAATTGTTTAATATTTTTGAAAGTGATTGTGAGTAGAGGAGAGAGAAAAGGTAATGATAAAAGTATAGAATAAATATTATTAAATAGAAAGAAGTGAGAAAAAGTAGTGTTTTTAGAGTAATTATGGAGAAAATATGGAGAAGCTAGTGTGAATGCTCTAATAACTCAAAATTAAATAAACTTTAAAGAAAATGATGGCTTTTTCCCGTTGCTACGACGGTAATGCCCTTCCATTCTGCTCTGCCCTCAATCCACAGTCCTCCTTCCATCATACCACCACCAACCACCGTCTTCCGATCTCCATTCATGGCAGCCCACCACCACTTCGATTCCCAAAACACCCAATTAAATAAACACTCACAATCTCTCGACAGTTATCCAGTACCATTGTCCCCACCATTACCTCTCATATCTAAGGAAATAGAGCTCAGCAGAGCCATGTCTGCATCTTCTAAATCAAGCCTCTTTTCTCTTAACAAAAGTGACGTGCTTTATGAAGACGAGTGGCTTATTGCGTTGAACAAACCTCAAGGGGTTTATTGTGAGACGATTTTGAGTTCTGTTCCTAGTCTGGTCAACGCTTCTGGTTATCAATCAGGGGATGTAGGTGAACTTTTTAATTCCTTTGTATTTTTTTATTTTTATTGTTTTCTTATTAGGGAAATTGATATTGTTATGTTATGTATTTTGATTTTGGTTATAGGATTTGTGATTAGGGCTTTAAAGGGTCAATAAGTGATCTTATTTGTGTTTAGTATAGTAAAATGATAAAATCCCCAAGCTCAATTAACCAGAGAGTTATTGAGCAGTGCACAATAAAAACATCTGAAACCTATATATTGGTTTTTAGTAGGATAAAGATTTTTAGGGAAGTGTATGGATTTGTCTTGATTTGTATTGTGTTGGTGTCTTGGCTTGTCGTACCTCTTATCGTTCCTGTGTAGGTTGTTCGTGATGTTTTTTTCTCTTCTACTACTAGTATGTATTTCATGTTGTTTGTACTTTTATTTAAAAAAGAAAAATGATAGTTGAGTCTGCGGGTCTCAGTGGGAGCAACCTCTAATCTAAGGTTTGCGTTGGTCTCACCCTCCTAAGGTCACATCGAGACTTTATTGGGTATGTTTGTTTGTTTTTAGTTTTTAAATCCCCCCAAGATCAAGAATGAACACGCTGTTCTTAGCGTTGAGTGATGCTTAGTTCTTGTTTGACTTTTACTTGTGTTTAGGAGTATATATGATAGTCAATAATAATGTATGCAGTTCAATGCATACCCCGTTAACGGATTGTATCTAGGACGCGCTAAACACCAAGGGTATTGTGTGTCAGTTCTTGTTTTAGGGACCGGGCTTTTTCAATATTAATATTTAAGTGCCTTTGTTGTACGTATGTTATCAAATAATGGACATGGTTACTTATATGGCTATATGAACCATTAACCTACAACGAGGTGATATATAATTGATTGTTACTTTATAAAATAGGCCCTAATATTTTTAAGACAATTGGCATTCCTTTTATGTGCAATTTGCACTACCCTCCACCATTAATAAATTTATTATTTGGTAATTATATCTTTATTTATAGGTACCCAGACCAAGAAGACAGAGTTCCATCTCGCAAATAGACTTGATCGCGATACAAGTGGTGTGATATTGGTCACTAAATCACATAAAGTGGCTGCGAAGCTTGTTAAGGCTTTCACAGATCACAAAGTGAGAAAAACATACATTGCTAGCTGTGTTGGGCAGGCTCCCAAATGGAAAAAGCTGACTATTAAGTCAGGTCATGGTCGGTCAAAGTTTGGAGCTTGGCGCGTGTATGCTACAAAAGATGTGGGTAGGACGTTGCCAGGTGGATCTTCCGTTAGAGAAATGGAAACATTATTTGAGGTATTATCAGTTAATGGTGAGCAATGTAGTCGTGAGTCGAGTGAAATAAATATTGTGGTTGAAGAGAAATCATCTGTTGAGTTGGTGGGAAATAAAGTTGCGGTTTTGGTGAGGGCGTATCCTAGAAGTGGAAGGACGCATCAAATTCGGTTGCATTGTCAATATCTTGGAATTTCGGTAACCGGAGATGTGAAATATGAAGGTGTTCATGAGTGGAATGGGAGTGTTTATGATGGTCATCAACTTCATGCTGAGAGTTTGTCTTTTGAGCATCCTGCGACGGGTTCGCCTATCGTCATTAACGCGCCTTTACCATCATGGGCTACCCAAGGTTGATGACGTCATCGTGTCCTTAGTCGGAACAGCTATCATGTATTCAAAACATGGATTCATGGCTTTTCGGTACTAACTATTGGTACACCATTCATGTTTGACATTTTTTGTGCAATTATAATTATAATTTTTATTAAATGCTCACTTAGAGAAGCCTCCTAGGAGTTAAAACTCCTTTATAAATTCCAGCCCAAAGTTACTTGCAAACTGGATGAAGTCCCTACATCAAACTGGATGAAGTCCCTCCATCAAGTTTGGGACTGCTAGTTTACAACTTTCAAGTTGTGATTTTTATCTTCTAATCCTTCAAAATTGGGATTATTTAATTTCATTTCCCCCTTATTTATTAGGTATATATATAGACTTTATGGGTTGAGTTCTCCTGCAAAGTCTTCTAAGGGCAAGTGTAGTGGGGGAGCTCCATGGGGGCTTTATGGGATCAAAATATTATAAAGTATTAAAATATTATAAAGTATTAGGTGGGGCTCCAAGAGGCTTTATGAGAAAATATGTGTGTAGTGGGTGCAGGCTTTATGAGGCTTTATAAATTATTAGGTAATCATTGCTTAATTATTGTTTTTTATATAAATAACAAATTTAAATACCAAATAATATTTCAATAAATACAAATACTAGAAAAATTACAAATACTAATGAAAATAACAAATACTCATTGATTAGGTAATCATTGATTATATTTTTTCTCGATTTGGGCCTTGCGTTTCAAACACATGTCAAAAGATTTGCCGGTTAAGTGGTCGTGCGACTTCGAGTAAAACTCAAAGTCGCATTCAAATTGTCGATCCCTCATAAGCTCGACCACCTCTCGATTGTCTTGGATATGTTGAGCCCAGATGTCGCGTATGTCTTGGAGGCGTTGGTTCATCTCAGAAAACGCCTGACTAAACTCGTTGAACCCCGACGATGACTCTGCTCTCGCGGCTCGAGCAGCCCTTCGACCGGGGATGACGTGGTAACTCTTCCGCCCCTTCCTCCCCCATAAAAAAGCATTTTCTGTGACAACCGGAAAAAATCCATGTATTATCCGTACAGTATAGTAACTATCGATATGATTAGCTATTTCGTATTAGATTTGATTTGGAAATTATTGGGGAATTCTTAGTACCACTTAAGTGGTAATTTATCGTATTAGACATTTGTGACGACCCGACAAACGTTAAAAAGTTCAGTTTTGACTCGTGATGCTTGATTTGGCATAAAATAATATTTTATGGATGAGAATATTAATAGAATTGTTTGAAATATTGAGTGGTGGTTTTTAAATTGTCCAGGTCTAGTAGTTGCGCGTTTTTAAGTTATGACGCGAAACTGAGACCCAGTACGATACGGAAACCTCCAGTATGACTTAATTAGCTCAAATCAAATAATTTTTATTGGGGAATATTATTAGTGGCCAAAGGGATAAAACCTTAATTATTTAATATTTAGGATTTTTATAAATTGTAGATTAGGAAGGTTATGTGTTAGATTTCATATAAAAAATACACTGCACCCAACCCCCTACCCCTCTTATAATAATAATAATAATAACAATATTATTATTATTATTATTGTTATTATTATTATTATTATTATTATTATTCTTATTATTCTTATTGTTATTATTGTTATTGTTGTTGTTGTTGTTATTGTTTTATTTTTTTGTTATTGTTGTTGTTGTTGTTATTGTTACTGTTACTGTTACTGTTACTGTTACTGTTACTGTTACTGTTACTGTTACTGTTACTGTTACTGTTACTGTTACTGTTACTGTTACTGTTACTGATACTGTTACTGTTACTGTTACTGTTACTGTTACTGTTATTATTATTATTATTATTATTATTATTATTATCGTGATCATGATGATCATGACCATTACCATTATTATTGCTTATTAAATACACCACAAACACTATCCCAACACACATACTCAATCTTTACTTACACCTTCTGCTACACACACTTAAAAACCATCCACATTCCTTCCTCTCTTCCTTCTCCCAACCGTACCCCCCCCCCCCCCCCCATTACCCTTATTCTTCTCTTTTTTTCATATTATTATCATAATGGACTTGAAAACTTGAAGATTATAACAACATTGGTGATTAGGAAGCTAAAAGATTCAAGAAACTAGAAATTTTTAGAAAGAGAAACCCACAATTTCTTACAAGGTGAGTTTCATAATCAATAACAAAATCTTTATATTTTTAGTTTTTAAACAAGTATTCACCAAATAATCAAGGGTTTTTTAAAGTAAATCAAATGGGGAAATGAATGGAGAATGATTGAATGTATGTATGTGTATGTGTGCATGAGTGTATCCATGTGTGTGTGTGTGTTCGTGTGTGTGTGTGTGTATTTGTTCATGGAATTTTTGTTCTTGTTGTTTTAATGGTTAATATGATTAGATCCTTTGGTTTTAGTTTCATACAAGACGGTTTTACAAATGATCTAAAATCTGAAAAATAATCATAAGTTGATGTTATTGATAGGATAGCTTAGATAAGTGGGATTTTGTTAATATAGGTGAAATGTAGCTTGTTGATGTGTATGAACTTGAATGTGCAATGTTTGTTATTGAGTTTATGATGACTTTTGATTCAAACACAGGTCTGATTATGATGGTATTTTAATGGATTTCATAAACTTAAAATAGTGCAAAACAAGTTTTGATAGGATCTACACGCTTGGGAAACCTTGCATGAACGATCAGAACCCGTTTTTTCGGCTTAAAACGCTAAAATATAAGCTTTTATTAAATGCTCACTTAGAGAAGCCTCCTAGGAGTTAAAACTCCTTTATAAATTCCAGCCCAAAGTTACTTGCAAACTGGATGAAGTCCCTCCATCAAGTTTGGGACTGCTAGTTTACAACTTTCAAGTTGTGATTATTGTCTTCTAATCCTTCAAAATTGGGATTATTTAATTTCATTTCCCCCTTATTTATTAGGTACATATATAGATTTTATGGGTTGAGTTCTCCTACAAAGTCTTCTAAGGGCAAGTGTAGTGGGGGAGCTCCATGGGGGCTTTTTGGGATCATCATCATCATCATCAAACTCAGTTAATCCCACCAATAGCAAAAGCTAAGGTAGGGTTCGAGGCTTTATGGGAAAATATGTGTATAGTGGGTGCGGGCTTTATGAGGCTTTATAAATCATTAGGTAATCATTGCTTAATTATTGTTTTTATTTAAATAACAAATTTAAATACCAAATAATATTTCAATAAATACAAATTCTAGAAAAATTACAAATACTAATGAAAATAACAAATACTCATAGATTATATTTTTTCTCGATTTGGGCCTTGCGTTTCAAACACGTGTCAAAAGATTTGCCGGATAAGTGGTCGTGCGACTTCGAGTAAAACTCAAAGTCGCATTCAAATTGTCGATCCCTCATAAGCTCGACCACCTCTCGGTTGTCTTGGATACGTTGAGACCCGATGTCGCGTATGTCTTGGAGGCGTTGGTTCATCTCGGAAAACACCTGACTAAACTCGTTGACCCCCGACGATTACTCTGCTCTCACGGCTCGAGCAGCCCTTCGACCGGGCGGACGTGGTAACTCTTCCGCCCCTTCCTCCCCACAAAAAAAGCATTTTCTGTGATTACCGGCAAAAATCCACGTATTATCCGTACAATATAGGAACTATCGATATGATTAGATATTTCGTATTAGATTTGATTTGGAGATTATTGGGGAATTCTTAGTAGTCCCGTAACACTTAAGTGGTAATTTATCGTATTAGATATTTGTAACGACCAGGCTAACGTTAGAAAGTTCAGTTTTGACTCGTGATGCTTGATTTGGAATAAAATAATATTTTACGGATGTGAATATTATTAGAATTGTTTGAAATATTGAGTGGTGGTTTTTAAATCGTCCAGGTCTAGTAGTTGCGCGTTTTTAAGTTATGACACGAAACTGAGACCCGGTACGAAAGGGAAACCTCCAGTATGACTTAATAAGCTCAAATCAAATAATTTTTATTGGGGAATATTCTTAGTGGCCAAAGGGATAAAACCTTAATTATTTAATATCTAGGGTTTTTATAAATTGTAGATTAGGAAGGTTATGTGTTAGATTTTATATAAAAAATACACTACACCCAACCCCCTCCCCCTCATATAATAATAATAATAATATTATTATTATTATTATTATTATTATTGTTGTTGTTGTTGTTGTTGTTGCTGTTGTTGTTGTTGTTGCTGCTGTTGCTGCTGTTGTTGTTATTTTTGTTATTATAATTATTATTATTATTATTATTATTATTATTATTATTATTATTATTATCGTGATCATGATGATCATGATGATGATCATTACCATTACCATTATTATTGCTTATTAAATACACCATAAACACTATCCCAACACACATACTCAATCTTTACTTACACCTTCTGCTACACACACTTAAAAACCATCCACATTCCTTCCTCTCTTCCTTCTCCCAACCGTAACCCCCCCCAGTACCCTTATTCTTCTCTTTTTTCATATTATTATCATAATGGACTTGAAAACATGAAGATTATTACAACATTGGTGATTAGGAAGCTAAAAGATTCAAGAAACTAGAAATTTTTTGAAAGAGAAACCCACAATTTGTTACAAGGTGAGTTTCATAATCAATAACAAAATCTTTATATTTTTAGTTTTTAAACAAGTATTCACCAAATAATCAAGGGTTTTTTAAACTAAATCAAATGGGGGAATGAATGGAGAATGAGTGAATGTATGTGTATGTGTGCATGAGTGTATCCGTGTGTGTGTGTGTCCGTATGTGTGTGTGTATTTGTTCATGGAATTTTTTTTCTCGTTGTTTTAATGGTTAATATGATTAGATCCTTTGGTTTTTGTTTCATACAAGAGGGTTTTACAACTGATCTAAAATTTGAAAATAATCATAAGTTGATGTTATTGATAGGACAGCTTAGATAAGTGGGATTTTGTTAATATAGGTGAAATGTAGCTTGTTGATATGTATGAACTTGAATGTGCATTGTTTGTTGTTGAGTTTATGATGACTTTTGATACAAACACAGGTCAGATTATGATGGTATTTTAATGGATTTCATAAACTTAAAATAGTGCAAAACAAGTTTTAATAGGATCTACACGCTTGGGAAACCTTGCATGTACGACCAGGACCCGTTTTTCCGGCTTAAAACGCCAAAATATAAGCTTTAAAAGTTAATATTCTAAAACGGATTTGAAACATAGTTTTTATAACTTATTTTGATGAAAAATAAAGTGTGATAAAGTAAATATAAAAGACCTAAGTCGAAAACCTTGGTATGCTTAGAAAACACGCGTAAAAATGCATGTTTTCGAGGAGTTTTGTGCACTTAGGATTCATGTATTTAGGTCTGATGTAAAACAGCTATATAAGTGTCAAATTTAGTATAAAAATCACTAATTAAGGTGCGATAGATGTTTACCTTAATAATAGACGCTTACAGTGCAAAACTATGTCCTGAAAGTCGTCCGAAACGCGATTTTAAGGCATATTATGTTTAGATGTTGTAACAAAAGTAGATCAGCAAAAATAGTCTTGTTACATGGATTATATGCATGTTCTATGATTTAAATAGAGTTTATAGAAGGATTATAGGTTAACATGAGGTATTGGAAGTTGCTTGATGTGGAAAGTCGACGAGTGAGCCTGTAGCACGTACAGTAGCTACATTGGCGACTCGGGGAGCCCGCACGGAGCATAGGATATCGCAACTTCAGGATAGGCACGCATCTTTAGACAGGAGGACAGATACACTTCAGCATCGGGTTGTTAGGACATAGCATGCACGGAAGCAGGAGGGTCTTCACTTCCCGTTTCGTCTGAGCAGTTAGCGAGATTGATAGCTCAGCAGGTGAATTTCATTTCGAACCGCATGAGGCCAGAGGTAGAGATGGTGGCGCACCAGGTGGTGGCGCACCAGGTGGTGGCGCACCAGGTGGTGGCGCACCAGGTGGTGGCGCACCAAGAGGTGGTACATTAGGTGGTGGTGCACCAGGTGGTGGCGCGCTAGGTGGAGGCGCTCCAGGGGGTAGTGCACTCGGTGGTTCAGCAGGAGGTGGACCTAGAGAAAGGATCAATATTGGGAGTTCATCTGGAAACCTAGAAACAAGTTGCACGTATAAGACATTTCAGTCTTGTCATCCTCGAACATTTTCCGGAGCTGAAGGTCCATTAGATATCATTAGATGGATCGAGAAGATGGAATCGGTCATAATGATCAGTAACTATTCTGCTTCTCAAAAGGTCAAGTATGTTGTTTGTTCCTTTCTTGATGATGCCCTTACATGGTGGAATACGCAAGTTTAAGCATTGGGTGAAGAAGCTGCGTATGGTCTTTCGTGGAATGAACTGAAGGATATGTTGTTGAGAGAATATTGTCCTCATAGTGATATGCAGAAGATTGAAGCTGAATTCTTGACACTCTCTATGAAAGGAGCAGAGATTAAGGCTTACACTACCAGGTTCAATTTGTTGACCAGATTGGTTCCACGATTGGTTTCACCTGAGTATGTTCGTATTGAGAGGTATATTTGGGGATTGACACCTCAGATCAGGGGTATGGTATCATCTTCTAAACCAACACTATACAAAGTGCTATATCTTTAGCAAATTCCTTGACTGATGACGCAATCAGAATGGGAACATTGGTTAAGAAAGGTGAATCTGGCAAGAAGACAACAGATGTGGTGGAGAAGAATTTTGAATTGGAGGTTTTGTCGTCTGGTAACAAGAGAAGGAGGTCGGATAGTTCTAAGAAGCAGTCTAAGAGAAGGAGGAGCAAGGGTCGCGATTCGGGCAAGTATTATGCGGCCACTGCTAGTGAAGGAAAGAAGGTTGAAGAGGTGACACCGATGTGTCAGAAATGTAACACCAAGCATATCGGTCATTGCAAGGTGGTTCTTTGTGAGAGATGTGGTCGATACGGCCATACAGCCCCGAGATGTAGATCGAGATTTCCAAATGTTGCAGGAAAAGGCAAGAACGACCAGGTATGTTTTGAATGTGGCGTGGTAGGACATCTCAAGAGGGAGTGCCCGAAGCTTTGCGGAACGAATGCAAGGGGCAAAGCTTTTGAGATGAACGCGGGCGCGGCTCGCCAGGATCCTACAATTGTAACCTGTACGTTTCTTGTCAATAATCAACTTGCATCTATTTTGTTTGATACCGGAGCTGATATGAGTTTTGTTTTAAACAAATTTGAACCGTTATTAGGCTCAAAATCAAATAAACTAGATAAAAGCTATTCTATAGAATTCGCAAAATGGTAAAGTGATAGACGCCCACAAGATAATTAAAGGTTGTACCTTGCAACTTGAAAGTCAAGTGTTTAACATAAATCTTTTACCAGTAGAGTTAGGAAGTTTCGATGTTGTAATAGGAATGGATTGGTTATCCAAGAATCGAGCGGAAGTGGTTTGTCGTGAGAAGTTGGTCTGTATTCCGGATTCGGACAACGAGATTTTGGTTGTTCGCGGTGAGACTGAGAAGAAGTCTATAAAGTTAGTTAATGTAATGAAGGCGTAAGAGTTTTTGCGGAAAGGATACCCGGCATTCTTAGCTAGTGTCGTTAACACTAAGGTTGAGGAAAAGAAACTTGAGGAGATCCCTGTAGTTAGAGAATATCCTGAAGTTTTTCCAGAAGATTTGCCCAGAATGCCGCCTTCAAGGCAATTGGAGTTTCGAATAGATCTTGTACCAGGTGCCGCACTAGTCGCTAAGTCCCCTTATCGGTTAGCACATTCAGAAATGCAAGAGCTTTCAAACCAGTTACAAGAGTTGTTGGATAAAGGTTTCATCAGGCCAAGTTATTCTCCTTGGGGAGCACCCGTGTTGTTTGTCAAGAAGAAAGACGGAACCTTTAGGATGTGTATTGATTATAGGGAGTTGAACAAACTCACTATTAAGAATCTATACCCATTTGGGTCATATCATTAACGAGAAGGGCATTCAAGTGGATCCAGCTAAGATTGAGGCAATTAAGGAATGGGATACACCTAAATCTCTCCAAGATAGCACAACCTTTGACGCTATTGACCCAAAAAGACCGCAAGTTTGAATGGACAGAAAAGCAAGAGGAAGCCTTTCAGCTTTTAAAACAGAAGTTGTGTAGCGCACCAATATTGTCTCTTCCCGATGGAAACGATGGTTTGTGTATTGTGATGCTTCACACCAAGGTTTAGGTTGTGTATTGATGCAAAATGATAAAGTCATAGCATATGCATCCAGACAAATAAAAGTGCATGAGAAGAATTATACGACGCACGACTTGAAGTTAGGAGCTGTGATCTTTGCGCTCAAGATTTGGAAAAATTATCTTTATGGTACTAAATGTACAATTTTCACAGATCATAAAAGTCCTCAACAAATCTTTGATCAAAAGGAGCTTAATATGAGGTAGCGAAGATGGGTTGAGCTACTCAACGACTACGATTTTGAGATTCGTTATCATCCTGGAAAAGTAAATATTGTGGCGGATGCTTTGAGCAGAAAGAGAGAGTTAAAACATTATGTGTTCGTACACTGGGTTTGACAATCCATACAAGTCTTACAACTCAAATTAAAGAAGCACAACAGGAAGCATTGAAGGAAGAAAATCTGAAGAAAGAGTTTCTATTCAAGATGATTAAAGATGTGAATCCGAAAGCCGATGGAGTAATGTATTTTATGGATCGTGTTTGGGTACGATATAAGGGAGGTATGCATGATTTGGTTATGGATGAAGCCCATAAATCTAAGTACTCGATACACCCTGGTTCTAACAAGATGTATAAAGACTTGCAGGAGCATTATTGATGGCCAAACATGATGGGTGAGATAGCGGCTTACGTTGGTAGATGTTTAACCTGTGCGAAGGTTAAAGCCGAGTATCAAAAGCCTTCCGGATTACTCCAACAACCGGATATTCCTAAATGGAAATGGGAATGTATCTCAATGGATTTTGTTATGAAATTACCCCGAACATCAAGTGGTCATGATGCCATCTAGGTGATTATCGATCAATTGACTAAGTCCGCACATTTCCTACCGATTAAAGGAACTTATTCCATTGAGAAGTTGACTCGTATTTATCTGAAAGAGGTCGTCTCTAGGCATGGTGTTACAATATTGATTATTTCCGATCGAGATGGTCGATTCGTATCAAGGTTTTAGCAATCATTACACGATGCACTAGGAATACGATTGGATATGAGCACTGCTTACCATCCACAGACAGATGGTCAAAGCGAAAGGACTATTCAAACGCTTGAAAATTTGTTACGAGCATGCGAGATTGATTTTGGAGGAAACTGGGATGCTCATCTTCCTTTGGTTGAGTTTTCCTACAACAATTGTTATCACTCCAATATCAATGTCGCACCATTCGAAGCCCTGTATGGTAGAAAGTGTCGTTCACCTCTTTGTTGGGCAGAGGTGGGTGATAAATGTTTGACTGGCCCAGAGATAATCCAGGAGACTACAGACAAAATCTCCCAGATAAGGATAGGTTGAAAGCAACAAGGGATAGACAGAAGAGCTATGCGGATAATAGACAAAATCCTTTGGAATTCCAAGTGGGAGACAGAGTTATGTAAAAAGTCTCGCCTTAGAAAGGTGTCATTAGGTTTGGTAAGCAAGGAAAGCTTAGCCCTCGCTATATTGGACCCTTAGAGATCGTAGCAAGGGTAGGCCCCATTGCATATCGACTTAAATTACTGCAAAGACTGTCAGGAGTACACGACGTGTTTCAGGTTTGTAACTTGAAGAAATGTCTATCAGATGAGACGCTAGTTATACCGCCAAAAGAGGTAAGAGTTGATAACAAATTGTGTTTCATTGAAGAACCTGTTGAAGTTACTGATTGGAAAGTCCAGAAGTTGAGGAGGAGTAATATCAAATTGGTCAAGGTTAGATGGAAATCTAAACGTGGACCCGAGTTTACGTGGGAAAGGGAAGACTAAATGAAACAGAAGTATCCTCATTTATTTTTGTCAAATCGAATCAAGAGTGTCTAGACGAAAAATTTCAAGGACGAAATTTCCTAAACGAGGGGAGACTGTGACAACCAGCAAAAATCCAAGTATTATCCGTACAGTATAATAGATATCGATATGATTAGATATTCTGTATTACATTTGATTTGGAGATTATTGGGGAATTCTTAGTAGTCCCATTCCACTTAAATGGTAATTTATCGTATTAGACATTGGTGACGACCCGGCTAACGTTAGAAAGTTCAGTTTTGACTCCTGATGCTTGATATGGCATAAAATAATATTTTATGGATGAGAATATTATTAGAATTGCTTGAAATATTGAGTGGTGGTTTTTAAATCGTCCAGGTCTAGTAGTTGCGCGTTTTTAAGTTATGACGCGAAACTGAGACCCGGTACGGTAGGGAAACCTCCAGTATGACTTAATTAGCTCAAATAAAATAATTTTTATTGGGGAATATTATTAGTGGCCAAAGGGGTAAAAACTTTAAGTATTTAATATTTAGGGGTTTTATAAATTGTAGATTGGGAATGTTATGTGTTAGATTTTATAAAAATAAAAAAATAAATTACACCCACCCCCCCCATCGGTCCGCCCCCTTTCCCTTATATAATAATAATAATAATAATGATGATGATGATGACGATGATGACGACGACGACGACGACGACGATGAGGATGACGATGACGATGACGATGTCGATGACGATGACGATGACGATGACGATGATGATATGATGATGATGATGATGACGATGACGATGACGACGATGACGACGAAGACGACGACGATGACGACGACGACGATGATGACGATGATGATGATGATATTATTATTATTATTATTATTATTATTATGATTGCTTATTAAATACACCATAAACACAATCCCAACACACAATCCCGATTGTCCCGTGATTCCAGCCCAGCTGGTTGAGGATGTGAGGGTTTACTCCCTAAGGGAGGTTCCCGCACGGGGTCCCGAGTTCGAATCCCACTGGTGGCATAAATGCCCCATGTGGGTGTGGCCTATGGATGTGTTATTCCAGCTCTGCTTCGGTGGGGTGCCGATTCGAACCCGGGTGGCTTGACTTCCGCAAAAAAGGGTTGAAGCAAGCTAATGGGTTTCCAACTGATCTACACCTTTCAAAAAAAAAAAACACAATCCCAACACACATACTCAATCTTTACTTACACCTTCTCCTACACACACTTAAAAACCATCCACATTCCTTCCTCTCTTCCTCCTCGCAACCGTAACCCCCTACCCTTATTTTTCTCTTTTGTTCATATTATTATCATAATGGACTTGAAAACTTGAAGATTATAACAACATTGGTGATTAGAAAGCTAAAAGATTCAAGAAACTAGAAGTTTTTAGAAAGAGAAACCCCCAATTTCTTACAAGGTGAGTTTCATAATCAATAACAAAATCATTATAATTTTAGTTTTTAAACAAGTATTAACCAAATAATCAAGGGTTTTCTAAACTAAATCAAATGGGGAAATGAATGGACAATCAGTGAATGTATGTGTATGTGTGCGCGAGTGTATCCGTGTGTGTGTGTGTATTCTGTTCATGGCATGTTTGTTCTTGTTGTTTTAATGTTTAATATGATTAGATCCTTTGGTTTTAGTTTCATGCAAGACGGTTTTACAAATGATCTAAAATCTGAAAAATAATCATAAGTTGATGTTATTGTTAGGATAGCTTAGATAAGAGGAATTTTGTTAATATAGGTGAAATGTAGCTTGTTGATGTATATGAACTTGAATGTGCATTGTTTGTTGCTGAGGAATTTTGATGGTATTTTAATGGATTTCATAAACTTAAAATAGTGCAAAACAAGTTTTGATAGGATCTACACTCTTGGGAAACCTTTGCATGTACGACCAGAACCCGTTTTTGGCTTAAAACGCCAAAATATAAGCTTTAGAAGTTAATATTCTAAAACTGATTTGAAACAGATTTTTATAACTTATTTTGATGAAAAATAAAGTGTGATAAAGTAAATATAAAAGACCTAAGTCGAAAACCTTGGTATGCTTACAAAAGACGCGTGAAAATGCATGTTTTCGACGAGTTTTGTGCACTTAGGATTCATGTATTTAGGTCTGATGTAAAACAACTATATAGGTGTCAAATTTAGTATAAAAATCACTAATTAAGCTGCAATAGATGTTTACTTTAATAATATACGCTTACAGTGCAAAACTATGTCCTGAAAGTCATCCGAAACGCGATTTTTAGGCATATTATGTTTAGATGTTGTAACAAAAGTAGAGCAGCAAAAATAGTCTTGTTACATGGATTATATGCAATTTCTACGATTTAAACAGAGTTTATAGAAGGATTATAGGTTAACATGAGGTATTGGAAGTTGCTTGATGTGGAAATTTGCGTAAATATGTCCTAGTGTGCTTCCTGTACCTATGATTGATTTGCATGTTATGATATATTGTTAGGATATGATATGCAATGTTGATATGATGCTATGGATGTGTAATTAAGGACCTAGGAGTTAGGTGATTAAATGCTAAATGAACCATGCGATGTCTAGACTTAACCGTTCGTCAGAGTCACCAATGGGTTAATAGAGTAAGGGATAACAAAAATTCAATGCTTTTGGTCAAACTAAGTCGGGATAGGTTGTGAATAACTTGATTAGACTTAGTGTGATTGCTAAATTGGCCCTACGTAATTGGGATGTAGTTAGGTGAAGGATGGTAATTTAGAGTTGGAAGTTACCAAAGTTGTTGCATTGAGGTGAGTTTTACGGCCTCTTTTCTTTTAAATGTTTTTTGAACGTTTTTACAAATTGGGGGATTAACATGCTTGTATGATGAGTTAGACTAGAATTTTAAAAAGCTTGATGGCCTTAGGTCGGTGCCTCAGTGGGTACGTTTTACGTGACACCAGTCCCTTCGGGTTGACACTTTCCCTGCACTTCTTAATCATTAGCTCTTGGCTAGAGCCGTTGTTTATGTTGTAGATCTATTGGGTTGACGCCCCCTTTTTCATGATACGTTAAGTCGTTATCTTATGAAAATGAATATAACCTCCAAAAAGCTCCTCGCGAAGAGGTCACCCTGGGAAGAAAGTTATGGTTTGATTAGGAGCCTTTTGATAGATCATACTTCTTAGATTTTCGCAAGTCTACTTGGTTCTCTTTTAGTGATAATTGATCATACATTTTCATTAAACTTGAAAGTTTATTTATTGCTTTTAAACTTGTGAACTCACCAACATG
The DNA here is from genome assembly GCA_032199755.1 of Ambrosia artemisiifolia. Classification (NCBI taxonomy): domain Eukaryota; kingdom Viridiplantae; phylum Streptophyta; class Magnoliopsida; order Asterales; family Asteraceae; genus Ambrosia; species Ambrosia artemisiifolia. The sequence goes on from CM063515.1 coordinate 25,762,985, forward strand.
ACGTTGATGTTTTTAAGCATGTTTTTCATGTACTGATGCTTAGGTTATTAGAGAGTGGTTTAGCTGGGCACTACGATGGACATGATGTTGGGACCATTTAATTATCTAAAAACAATTTTTTATTTTTTTTGTAATACAATATTAACTCTAAATTTCGCTTCATCTTGGTGAACCATGTTTTTCTTGTTTTTAACAACTTTCATTAACCACAAATTTAAAACAATGTGTCCATACGTAAATACACGTGAACCGCTAAACTTTGTTGTAACAACTTCCGTTACTTCATGACTTGCATTTCGCTGTGTGCTGTTGAGGTGTGATATTTTCTTCGGCGTTTAGGTCAATGTTTCGAGCGTCTGACGTTGGCGTTTCGGGGTCAATCGAGTCGGAGGTCTTGGACTTCTTTGTAGGCCTCATATTTCAAGACCTGGATGAAAAAGTTCCAACCGTCGGTCGAGCATTGGACCATTTGAAGCTATCTCGTAGCAGCCTCCAAACCTTCAAGTATTGAAAATTTCCATGCGTGGCTTTATATTCGTCCAAAGCCGCTTCCAAAATCATCTCTTCGCTTTGGCCGGCTTTCCAACCGTACTTTGTGTGTTGATAAATGCCTTGAAAGTTGGTGCATTTATTGTTAATATCGCTCTACTTGCCCGATATTGAATCAGTGGCCTGGTAATTTTCTCCTCTACCAACGAGACCAAAAAATATTATTCGGATTAGTCTCCAAAACTCACCTTTATTTTGGTAGTTCGCTAAAAAAACCAAACCAAAAAAATATATAAGTGCGCGTTAAAAAATACTATGTATAAATTAATATAACATAACAAAAAATATATATCTTACAAACTATGGGATCCTTCAAAACGTCAATCCACGCTCGGCCTAATGCGTACAACTCTTCGTCGTCGTCCCCCGGTTGTAGGTTTTTTTTGCGCGGGGTTTGGTTTCTTTTTTTATGTGGGATCGTGTTTGTCGCCTGGTTGGTCGCTCGGGCTCTTGCTCCGGCTCCGCCTCCTACTCCATGGGTTGGTTTAACAGGTTCATAAAACTGGCTTGGTTTTGAACCGAACCCGGAGCAATGGGTTGCTTAGGCTCGCCGAATGATTGAGGAACGAAACCATGACCGAAAGGATTAATGTTTTCAATTGTATGTGTTTATAAAATGATGTAGGATGGTATGTGCTTATGTTTGAATGTTATCTGTTTGTGTTTGAATGGTATGTGTTTTGTTGAATGAGAATGGTATGTGTTTTATAATAGTTGATTTATAAATGATTTTTTTAAATGACCGTTTTCCAATGGTCAAATAAAGCAAACGGTCATCTTCCTCTCGTTATGTCTATAACGAGCCATCCCATAAAGCCCCCATAGCGCATGGAGGGGAGGGGGGGGGGGGGGCGTGTGCCCGGCGATATGGGAGGCCAAAACGCCCCATAAAGCCCCGTCAAAACGCCCACTACACATGCAATAATTCTAAGAAGTGTAGAAGGTCAGGAAATTGTAGTTTTGTTGAAGAGAAAATATATTCACATGCTTCTCACATGTAAAAAAACATGTAGATGCAAGTAACATAACACATACTATCTTCTCACCCCTGCCGCTACATCTCACCAGGAGATGACCACAATCATCTCTAACTCTCTACTATCACCACCACCACAGCTTCTGACCACAGTCACACACCACCCCTACACCCTCTGTATCGACTTAGGGTTTCAATTTAGGGTTTTTTTAAAGGATTTCGATTTAGGATTTCAGTCATTGTTTACAGTCATTGGTGGTTGGCGAGAGGGCGGCAGTGATTAAGTGTAAAGGTGGGGTTGGGACGGTTTAGTAGTGTTGGAACGTCCTTCTCCGACACGGATGTACCCAACATTCTTCTTGACGCATGTGGTGAGGTTGGAGGTGGTGGTTGAATGGTCATTGCATGTGGGTTAAGACGATGGTTATGTTTTATGGTGGTTGGTAAGGAGTGAAAATGGTGGTTTTTCGACGAGTGTGGGGTGGCGATGGTAGGTGAAGGTGGATGACAGTCGTGGTGGTTGTGAAACATGATGGATGGTGGTCGAAGGTGATTATGTTGCAAGGGAGGAGAGATAGTGGTAATATTGAGGGAGAAAAGCGGGAGGGGGATATGTGTTGGTGGTAGTTTTGACTTTTTAAAGATGGTCATGATCATCTTTATATTAGTATTTTTGTTTTTTTTATAAAAACGGTATTTTGGTCAAATCACATGTGTTTAACATAATAAGCAAACGAAGTTAGCAAAATGGACGGAAATATAACCAAAATCAAAATGTCCGGTGTCCAGTTGCAAAAAAAAAAAAAAAAAAAGAAAAACATCTTTGGATGGGTCCAACAAAACTGACCAAACATCAGGGACGAAAGTGACTATTAACTCTTTTTTATATATCATTTTAGAAAAATCAAGCGTCTATTTATTTTATTATAAGTACCTGTTATTATACTTTGAAAATAAAATCGAAAATGTTATTATACTTTGAAAATAAAATCGAAAATCCTGTAACTTAAAACACAATGAAAATAATATTAAAAACACATAAAACACAATGAAAATAATATTAAAAACACACCGGACACAATTAAAATATGTGTAGACTTAAAACACAATGGACATATTTGCAATACACATGTGTATAGCAATACACAATGAACAAATAAAAATAAACTCAGTTAACACATTTTTTTTTAATTTTATATAGCAATACATACTCATATTAATGATACAGGACGTACAAAAGTCCGACTTCTTCAAAAGTAAAGACCAACGATTAAAGACGCTAGAAACCCACGTGAGATATGCATGTGGTAGACTGCAAGACTCCCGTGAAATGCGTACACTTATTCTTTCATAAACCATCTAGATGTAATTCATTATGGTTATTTTCATCGTGCGTAGGCATTCAAGTGAAGATTACTGCCATCTGTTTGTTATACATCGATCAGTTATGATTAATATAAGAACAAAAAAGGGACCCGACCTAAGTCGCTCCACTCGCCACCGGAAAGGGCTCTTTTTTATTCTTTTTTCCCATATGCTATTATTTTGTTGGTAAAAGTCTTTGAATGATTCATGGAATAGAAGAGCAATACGACCTTGTCGAGTTATACAGTAAGCCATATCTTTTGAGACCTAACAAATGAGCATAGTGTTTTATACTGAGTTAATAGCCAAAATCGTCCCTGAGGTTTGGTCACTTTTGCCACTTCAGTCCAAAACCCAAACGTGTTAAATCTGGGTCCGTAGGCTTTTGATTTTTTGCCACATTCGTCCCTGACACTAACCCAGTTAATTTATCTCGTTAACTTTGGGGGCATTTTTGACTTTTTGCCTACAAAATCGAGGGCATTTTTGACATTTTGGCTATTAACTCCTAAATAATAAAAGAAAAAAATAAAAACAAAAACATTTATTTAAGTGAGAGAGATACCAGAGAGGAAAGAGAGAGAGCAGAGAGGAGAGAGAGCAGAGAGAGATAGAGAGAGAGAGAGCAGAGATAGAGAGAATAGATCGAAGAAGGAGTGGGTGTTTAGGGTTACGATTAGGGTGGTTCAAGGCGGCGGAGATGATGGTTGTTTAGGGTGGTTGTGGCGGCGGAGGTGATGGTTGTTTAGGGTGGTCTCAGATCCCTCTCTCTCTTTCTCTCGTCTGTCTCTTTCTTTCGTCTGTCTCTTTCTTTCGTCTGTCTCTCTCTCTAGAATAGGGTGGTGGTTGTGTGAGGGTGGTGGTGGTCGTGGTGGTATGTGATGATGGCAGGTCTAAATGGAGAAGAAGGTAGGCAAAAAGTCAAAAATGCCCCCAGAGTTAAAGAGATAAGTTAACTGGGTTAGTGTCAGGGACGAATGTGGCAAAAAATCAAAAGCCTACGGACCCAGATTTAACACGTTTGGGTTTTGGACTGAAGTGGCAAAAAAGTAACCAAACCTCAGGGACGATTTTGGCTATTAACTCGTTTTATACTCTTTATTGATTTTAACTTTTGATCAAAAACTTTTAATTTTTTATACATCAAATGAGCCTACAAATTTTTACGTTTAAAATCTTCCATGGCGTTGAGTTTTCTAAGTAGCCTGGTCGGACGATTTTGGCTATTAACTCGTTTTATACTCTTTATTGATTTTAACTTTTGATCAAAAACTTTTAATTTTTTATACATCAAATGAGCCTACAAATTTTTACGTTTAAAATCTTCCATGGCGTTGAGTTTTCTAAGTAGCCTGGTCGGACATATGGAAATGGTATGACTAGTTTCATTGATAATGCTTGCATTAATGATTTTGGAGTTAGATGTGTTAGAAGTAATACATGGATATCCATGTGATACTGTTTTTTACTTCCATTTTCTAAGGGTATAAGGGTATAATAGTAAATTTGTAATGACATTTTAGTTAAAAATAGAAAATTGTTTCTCATAATGTCCCTATAATCTATCTATAGCAAAGATGGGTAAAGCTGTAATTTTTCATCAATTTTAAGAGAACATATGTCACACCCCGCCCAGGTCGGGGCACTCACAGTCACCAGGTGACGCAAACTTAAAGTAGAAACGTGATCTCATTAGATAACTTATTACAAACCAAACTAACAAAGGTACACCCAAAACTACACATAGCTTATAAAGAAGACATCAAACAGCTATAGTCTTCCAACACTCATCTACTAATCATCAGTCCTTACCTCATCAACCTGAGATACATACTCGAGTAACAAAAATACGTCAGCACAAAGCTGGTGAGCCACATAAACTGACCCATCAGTAAAACACCCACATAAACATTTTATTGATCAAGTATGAGCTCCTTGCATGTCACCATAACCATACATCCGGACTAAGCATTATATATTCACACATACAACCTAAAACACCCCATATGGCTGTAAATGTCCACGCCTAGAAAATATAATGATCATTATAATATATATAACAATCCATATGCCACACACCTATGGTTCGATGCATATACCTGATCAATCACCTTCAAAACAATTTTATGAGCAAGTATCAGGTTTTGAAAATAGTTTAAGTAACTTACCTCTTTATCAGTCCTTTAGCAGTTGACAATGCTAATACAACCAGGTAATATTTCAGGATCCTGATACAATTATACAACCCAAGGTTAGGTAATGGTACACCTAACTAATTACTATTACAGTTGGATATTGGTTAGCGATACCTTATTTAAGCATGGATGATCAGTTCACGCCTAACTAAGGCTAGGCTATCAAATACCTACCCCTAATAATAATTCTAATGCCTAAAAATATTAACGCTAAACTATTACTAATAATAACACTAATAAAAATAAAAATAATAATTAACTAACATAACTTAAACGAGAAGATACCTTAACACTATCTGCGACAGCCTGATGCAGAGTCTCCCCCACTCGTGTTCCTACTCTCGATCTAAAAATGACTAATAACAACACCAACCGGGTATCATAGGCTCGGGATTCTTTTATATTAAAGCGTTCCCAATAAAATTTAGTGTACCTCTAAGAATAAGGCTATCTATTTATAGGTGAGAGAAGCTATTCAACTTCTTTTGTATGTCGATGTGGGACAACTTCACCAGGCTACATGCCTGCTTGCTTCACGTAGCAATTTGAGTTCTCAAATGTTAGTACTACTAATAATATTATATTTAAAAATTAATTTCAGCTACTTCACCCGTTTTTTCTCGTATAACCTTTAAACTATAACATTTTACTAAATACTGAATACAGTGTTAAGACGAGCTAATTTTTATCTACGCGTCCACCTAAGTTTCATTAGAAACGGAGTTGGGTCAAATATAATATAATATATTATATTATATTAAATTATTACTAAACGGTTTCCTACAATACTAATTACTCGCCTAGATCTCGAATCTCAAATAATCATGCCCTCCGTCACTTGCTCGTCAACTAATTCTAAATATACGAGTATCCACCGCACTCTGTTATTAGTTCGTTTTAACGATTAAGGACCCGTTTAAGACATTAATATATATGAACCAAGACATTTTATTTATATAACAAAACACAGGATGTTACAAATATCCCCTACCATTTTGTCCTCGAAACCATTTAAGTAGAGAATAAGTGCGGGTAATTCTCTCGCGTTTCTTGCTCTGATTCCCAAGCCGCCTCAGACCCTTTTCTTTGTTTCCATTCTATTTTAACTTGGGGAATTTCTTTATTTCTGAGCTTCGTTACTTTCCGATCTAGGACAGCCACCGGTTCTTCAACATAGTTGAGTTTATCGTCCACCTCAATGTCATTTAGTGGTACATAGGTAGTTTCGTCTGTTAAGTATTTCCTTAGGTACGACACATGGAAAGTGTTATGGATACTTTGTAATTCCTTGGGTAGTTCCAAACGATAAGCAACATTCCCTACACGTGCTATGATTTTGATAGGTCCTATGTAATGAGGACTTAGTTTTCCACGTTTTCGAAATCGAATGATCCCTTTTTAAGGGGAAACTTTTAGCATGACTAAATCTCCAACTTGAAATTCAATGGGACGTCTACAGTTGTCAACATATGACTTCTGCCGATCTTATGCCGCCTTTAACCGAGCCTTAATTTGATTAAGTCTTTCCGAAGTAAGCTTCACCACTTCAATGTTTCCTAGGTCCTTCTGACCTATCTCTCCCCAACATACAGGGTTCTACATTTCCTTCCATATAACATTTCATACGGAGGCATACCGATGCTGGAATGATGACCATTATTATAAGAAAATTCTCCTAACGGTAGATAGTTATCCCAGCTACCTCCAAAATCTAAGACACAAGCACGCAACATGTCCTCTAATGTCTAAATAGTTCTTTGACTTTGACCATCTGTCTGAGGGTAATACGCGGTACTAAGAAGTAAGCGAGTGCCCATCTATTCATGGAACTTCTTACAAAAGCGAGAAGTAAATCGAGTGTCTCTATCCGAAGCAATACTTACAGGTGTCCCATGTCGAGAGACTATTTCTTGGATGAATAATTCGGCTAGTCTTTCGGAAGAGTAGGTTTCTCGGATTGGTAAGAAGTTTGCACTTTTAGTCAACCGATCTACTATAACCCAGATACTGTCAAATCCTTTAGGAGTTCGGGGTAGCTTACTGATGAAATCCATTGTTAGGTGTTCCATTTCTAGGTAAGAATTCAAGAGGTTGTAACTTGCCATAGGGTTTTTAGTGTTCTGCCTTAACTTGTAAACAAATCAAAAAGTTTTCTATGTATTTAACTATGTCATACGTCATAACTGGCCACCAACAATCTCTTTTCAAATCATGGTACATTTAGTGGCTCCTAGGTTGATAGAATACCTAGATTTGTGTGCCTATTCCAGTATCTATTTCTTACATCTCCAATCCCTGGAATCCATATTTGGCCTATACTTAAACTTAACACCATTTTTGTTTTCGAATAAGTCCATAACTTGTCCAAACACCCTTTCCTTCTTTACATTTTCCTCCTTTAAGGCCTCAGCTTGCGCGGCTCTAATTTCAGTCATCAAATCGGAATCCAGTATTAACCTATAAGCTCTAACATTAATAGGTGAATATTTTTACTTTCGACTTAGAGCATCAACAACTACATTTGCTTTTCCTGGAAGATACATGATTTCACAATCATAATCCTTAATCAGCTCCAACCACCTACGTTGCCTCATGTTCAGATCCTTTTGTTCAAAGAAATACTTTAAACTTTTATGATCTGTGTAAATGGTGCACTTTGTTCCATATAAATAATGTCTCCATATCTTCAAAGCAAATACCACTACATCCAGTTCCAGATCATGGGTCGGGTAGTTAGTCTCCTTGGTTTCAATTGCCGAGAAGCATAAGCTATCACCTTCCCACGTTGCATAAGTACACATCCTAACCCCTGATAAGAGGCAGCTAAATATATTACTAGATCTTTGACTCCATCTGATAAGGTCAGTATTGGATCTTGAGTTAGGTGCCCCTTCAAATCCTGGAAAGCTTTTCCTTGATCATCGCCCCATACAAACTTTACATTCTTCTTTGTTTGTTTGGTAAGAGGTGTTGCTATGCTAGAAAAATCTTGAATGAACCGTCGGTAGTACCCAGCCAATCCTAAGAAACTTCTTACTTCATTAGGTGTCTTAGGTTGTTCCCATTTTGTAATAGCTTCTATCTTGTAAGACCCTAACCTGTAAACACGCAATTAGCACGTTTAAATCCATGAGTTTAGACCTTACTTAAAATCACTCCTGATTAAAAACTTAATGTTTATGAAAAACTTATCATTTAGATCAAATACATTTCTCATTCCCACAAATTTTACATTGTAATTATTGAAACACATACAAAGATTTCAAGATTTTTAACGGGAGTATCTTAAATCTATGGCAGAAGCTTGATGAGTGTTCAGGTGTGTTCGGTTCTTCTCGCGACTGGATCCTTGCTCCGGGACTTCCATCACATCTTTACCTAGCACCATTACACAAAGAATGGTTAGTGAGTTATCAATGATACATTTAAAATAGTATGAGAGTCTTTACACATCGAAACGGAACAAACAAAGCTAAACGGCCCCATATCAGGAGAACAAACTGCTGCACTTTTTGCGCAATAGCTGTTCGGGTCACTTTTACCCCATCAAAAACCCATAATCTGACTTTGACTTTCAAACAAGAAATGTTCTTCGTTCAAAGACCTTTCCAGACATATAAAGAACACCTCCTAACAATTTTTCTATGATTTTGTATGAATTTTTTTAAAATCAGCCTGTCCAATAGCTCTGTCCGCTTATGCGGCCGTTTCACCTTTCTGTTTAGGCTTTAAAAAATAAAAGTTTTTGATACACCCGAAACGGCCGTTTTGAAATACCAAGGAAACCTTATGCGGCCGTTTCAAAGGTCTGAGTAAACTATCTCAAAACTACAATTTTTCACCATTTCATGGCCTACACTTTAAGCGTGTATTAGAAGCTTTTCTATGCTATATATCCAAGTATTTAGGTTGTTGGAAACACGTTTAAGAGGCCGTTCAAAACCTCATTCGGTTTTTACCAATTTGATTTTTTTTATTCAGATTTGGTTGTTTTAAACCCGTTTAGGACTAGGATATACAAAAACACTTTTTGGCCAATCAAAAAGCATATCAATCATATTGTTGACTCATTGGACACTTGTTTAACTAAAAACGCTGTCCGGTTTGTTTCATTATGACCTGGTTCTTCGATTTAACTCTTAGTGAATCGTTAAAATTTCAAAAATGTCCTTGTAGGCAACAAATCTAATTTAGCCGTCCATAGACGGCTCTGCTTGGTTCAAAACCACTGTTTTTCTACTTCTTGACTTGTTTAAAAACCTCGAAGTCCTTACGGACTTAGAACTTTACCATTCTCAAGATTTCTCTAGTAAGGTCAATTCTAAGCGCATTAATGCGCATTAGACATAGTTATGGAAATAACTTACCGGATTGGCACTCACACCTCATGTGAGTAGTTTTGGTGCCCATGATACTTTGCCCGAAGGCGTTTATTTAACTACGGATTTACCGGATGGCATTGACCCATGACTTGCACCCATTGTGATTACTTAGGCACCAAGTACCAAACTTCCAAGTATTCTCCTGCATACATTCTAGATTGACCCATTAGTCTCTCGGGAATAAATGGTGATGCATTTAGCATTTGACCCGTTAACCATGAGGTTTCTAAAGAGTAGATTACTATCTTTGAATGTCGGGTTCGAATGGTGAGAAAATCACCATTTGACCTATTAAGTCTCATGGTTCCTAACCCTATGACATTCCAACTTTTAACTATGGGAAAGTGACAATTCCACTTGACTAGTTTACCCAAATTAGCATAGCTTATGTATTTAAGTGATTTGTTCATTAAAACTTGAGTTTAGACTCTTGCTTACCACATAGCTTTTTATTTATTGACCCAATTGATGGTTTCCATCATGTGATCAACACTCTCTGATTTATTTTATACCATAAATCCTGTTTTGACATGAATTAGCACAAATGGTCCGTCTAATAGATTTCACCCCTCAGGGTCCTATCTGTTGGAAATATGAATGGATTTTATTGAAATTATAATTTGATGAATTATAATTATTAATAAGACCTTAATGTGGTGAATTAAAGACTAAAACTCTTGAGTTTTATGTCTTTGATGAGAGGTCTTTATTTCTTTTAATTAGAGATTTATGTCACTTAATTAGAGTCTTTATGTCTCAAATTAAGTCTCCAATTAAGAATACTTTTCATACATCCATATTCTTATATAATGGAAGACTTTGTGCTTCATTTGGTGATGTAGAAAAAGAATCTTACACACACAACATAACATATGTACTCGGATACATTGATTGATTGCTGCAGCAAAACTTTTAGAAGCAGTCTTGTTCCGGTTTCTTTTCAGGCAAGTGGGATAGTCCGGCAGTGCACCATCGCCACTGTTTCGAACCGGTGTACCCTGGGAACAGACGAAGAATCTGTTTAAGGGAATTGTGTCAAACACAAGCCCGGTTCACTTCTATAATTTCGTTTTCTATTATAGTTTATTGCAGCAAGTACAAGGACTTGGAAACAAGTGAGCTTAATGTACAAGAGGTGTTGAGGCGATCACAATGTAAGTTTTCTAACAAACTTAAACAGATTAGTAAACAAACTTTTGTGTTCTTCCTAAGGAATTTGGGTTCGCGAAAGTTTGTAAGTGTTTTCTTTTGGTACATCGAATTGGATTACATTCATGATAAGAATGCAATTTTTAATCCGAAAGTTTGATAGACAAAACGAATTTTTGATTCAATTTTCGGATTCATGGGTGTTTGGGATGTGCTTGGATAAACCGAAATATTAACTTTTTAACATGTATATACACGGTTTGAATTTCTAGTTAGAGTATTAGAAAAGACATAATTTTGTAAACCCATGTAAAAACGTTTGCTAACGTTTTCTTTCTTATTAGCGTATTAGAAAGATAATTTCAAGGTTTTGAAATGTTTACTTTTCTAATGAGAATATTGGAAAATAAACGGTTTCGAAATAGAATGTTTTCAAACATGCATTTCTAACAAGCGTGTTAGAATCGACGACGTTGAAAGAATAACGTGTCATGAAACATTTCTAATAAGCGTATTAGAAATTATTATTTACAAAATCATAAGTTTAATGTGTAAACTTATAGATTGATTTCTCTAACGGGCGTGTTAGAAATTGATGATTTTGTAAAGACTAAATAAGGTGTTTATATTTCTAACAAGTGTGTTAGAAAAGATTGTTGTACAATATACACAATTGTGTTGGAAATGATTATTTTGAAAAAATAATCAACATTAAACCGGTTTGGTTAAAATTTGACGGTTTCGAACAAGCGAGTTTGAAACGGGTATATTTTGGAAAATCCAAAGTCAATACCATTTATGTAGATGGTTTAATTTTCTAACGAGCGTGTTAGAAATGGTTTATTTTATATAAACCAATAAGTTCTAAAATGATTGTCATAATCATGTATTTCTAACAAACATGTTAGAAACGGTTGAGAATATAAACCAATGATATTTAAAACGATTTTGGGTAATCGTTTATTTCTAACGGGTGTGTTAGAAAAGGTTTATTTAACCAAAACTCTATATGATGAAACGTGTAAGCGTTTGTATTCTAACAAGTGAGTTAGAAATGGTTTTGAATAATAAAACTATATTAGAGTTCATGGTTTTGATTTGTAATCAAAACATAAATATGTATACCTTATGGAAAATACTTGTAAAAGTAGAAATGTTTGTATGAATAAAACATGTCTTTTGCAAATTATATATGGTTTGATACTTGTATGAAAAGTATGATGACTTTAACCATATAATAGTCTAGAGAGACTAATTAGTGTAAAACAACTTGATGTTGTTTTGGACATATTTACTTGTTCTACTACTTGAAAGTAGTCAAGTCTAAACAACTTTGTTGCTTTGAACAGTGTATTGAGGGAGTACCTCGAAACATGCCATGAGGCGATATAATTGTTATCATTTCGTCGAACGATAAAGTGTTGAAGAGAATAACACTTTGAGATTTGATGTTTATATAAATCCGGTTAAAGATATATATAATATGTTATATATATTTTGGATTATATTGAAATTATAATTTGGTAAATTATAATTATTAATTGGTAAAACTCTTCATATGGTGAATTGAAAAAAAAACTCTCTAAAGAGTTAATATATTTATGACACTTTATTATAGTTTTAACACTAAATTAAGTGTATGATTGAAACTCTTGAGTAGAGTTCTTAATGCCATTTGATGAGGTTTTATTTCATATGGTGAAACTCTTGAGTAGAGTTCTTAATGCCATTTGATGAGGTTTTATTTCATATGGTGAAACTCTTGAGTAGAGTTCTTAATGCCATTTGATGAGGTTTTATTAGAGTCTTAATTAGAATCTTAAGTCTCTAATTAAGTGACTAAGAAGGAAAAAACTCTTCATCCATTCCCATTGAGATAATCATGATCAACGTTGCAAGTGTATTGAAGTTAAATGCACGAAAACGAGATATGTCATCTAATGTTGAGAGCATTTACGTAGAAATGCACAAATGTAGTTTTGATGACTATAACATATGATAGAAATATATGTTATTATTCATAAGTCTTTGATAAATATTGTGAGATTTATTATAAAAGACTTAGAATAGTGATGGACGTGTAGAGTTTCTACAAATCATCAATGTTGGTTGAACTATATGAAGAATTCGTAATATATTTTGGGAGAGTCACCAAATAAATAAGTTCAACAAATATATACATATCACTTTGGGATATGTGGAAGTCATGTCGTTGAGTGTCAATCTAATTGACTTGTTGATGATGAATATGTTCATCAAAGTGACTTATGTTTAAGTCCTAAAGAGTTAATGGTGAAGCCTTGGAGATTAAAGGCAAATGAGTCTTGATCCTAATGGATGGAATTAATTATGGTTTTGAAGCTTTCTTTAAACCAAGGTTTTGGAATGGTAAACAAAATCTCATTTTGTGTCTAAACTAAGACGTGAATGTTAGAAAGAGATAGTGAGTTATCTCTTAAGGCTGTGAGGAATCAGAATGAGGCATCTTCTGTTCACATGCTAAGTATTTGTAGTCTAAAGCATGCTAGACTAATACTTGTTAATTTAGATGCTCCAAGGAGAATAAATTAACTTTGAACATTCAAACATATGTGACGACATAAGAATGAATTTTGTAAAAGCAAATATATAATTCATTAAAAGGATGACTCGAAAGGACCGAATAAATAGTTCATTGGTTATGATACTATTTAGCTGAATATGAGGAGAACTCACATAGCTAAGAAAACGGTTCGTGTGGAAAATATGGGTTGAGTAATATAATGGATGACCTCAATAACACAAAGATATAGATAGTCGCTATCTTATCACGGGTGTCTAATGTCATCATGAGTGATATTACTCAAACTAAATCAAAGTGCAAGCAATGTGGGGGAAGAGCCATTTAAGAAACAATCCGTAGGGATGTAAAAATGGTACTTGAGAAGTTTTCAAGCTACATATGAAAGGAAAAACTTTCATCACCCCATTTGGTAGTTATCCAATAACACTTAAGTGTGGAGGTGACTTGCATTTGAAAATAGAAGTTTTGATATGAACGGATGTGATTTTGGGAAGTACAAATCACACAAACCTAGAACAGACTGGTTATAAGTAAGTCCTATTATGTGGACAGAATTCTTGAGAAGTTCAATGGAAATGACTCTAATGTGGCTAGAACTTTCATTGACACGAGTCAACGTCTAGCTAAGAATCGAGGTGAGCCTGGTAACCAATTAGAGTACTCAAGAATTATTGGCAGCCTGATGTATCTGATGAGTTGTATCAGACCAGACTTAGCAAGAAAGCTAAGTAGATACACGAGCAACCTAAGTTCAATTCATTGGAATTACGTGACACAGGTGCTATGGTAATTAGGATACATGCGAAACTACGGGCTGCAATATTAAAGATATCCAACAGTTATTGAAAGTTACTATGATGCGAATTGGATATCTGACACGAATGATTCCAAGGCAACGAGTGGATATTTGTTCACACTTGGAGGTGCTGCGATAACATGGAAATCATCTAAGCAAATGGTTATTGCTAGATCCATGATGGAATCAATATTCATCGCTTTAGAGGATGAATAGGCAAAATGGCTACGTCAATTTGTTAAGGATATACCTAGGTGGCCGAAGCTGGCATTGGCCTAATGCATACACTGTGATAGTCAATCGGTAATTGGCAGAGCTCATATCACAATATGTATCAGTAAGAGTAGGTATATAAGACGTAGGCATAATACGGTACGACAACTAATCTCTACAGGAGTTATCACTGTTGACTAGGTGAAGTCAAAGGATAACATCGCGGATCCGCTAACAAAAGGCTTAAGCAGAGAGTTAGTTCAGAAGTCGTCAATGGGAATGGGACTAAAGCCCATGAAAGGCTAAGTTTATGCGAAGGAAACCTAACTCAGCTGACTGGAGATCCCAAGACCTGAGTTCAATAGGACAACCTAATTGTATGAACTGGCGAAGGTCACTGTGGGGGAGAGTTGGTGAAAACCCCACGTTTTAAAAGGGAGTTTACTATAAGATTTGATAAGCTTCCTAGTTCATTCCTAAGAGTGACAAGGTTGAGGTTAAGCTTATGGCTTTTAATGATTTGACTGAGGTAACCAGTCCCAGTAGATCACCTATGTGAGAGAGAAGTGGGGTCGCTTCGAAGGGTATTGTTGGGGCACAATACTTAAGAGCTCTCGCAGAACCAGGCACGTGTCCATGACCATAACGGACACAACTATGAGGACTTGACGTTGTCAGGGAGAGTCTTGTGTGAAGCGTATTGTCGTCCACACAAACGGCAGACGAGTTCAAAGACATCGCGTTCTACTCAGAGCTAGTGGGCTAAGTGCGTTTCATAAGCGAAGGTTCAAAGGGTCACACCTACCTATCGTATGCAAAACTCAACTGTTGAAATTTAATCGGAATGAGGTTGTTTCTGAGTATGACTCCCTTTCATGTGGGGGTTTGTTGAAACTTTTGTGTGTTTTGAATAATCTCCATTCATGTGGGGGATTGTTGGAAATATGAATGGATTTTATTGAAATTATAATTTGATGAATTATAATTATTAATAAGACCTTAATGTGGTGAATTAAAGACTAAAACTCTTGAGTTTTATGTCTTTGATGAGAGGTCTTTATTTCTTTTAATTAGAGATTTATGTCACTTAATTAGAGTCTTTATGTCTCAAATTAAGTCTCCAATTAAGAATACTTTTCATACATCCATATTCTTATATAATGGAAGGCTTTGTGCTTCATTTGGTGATGTAGAAAAAGAATCTTACACACACAACATAACATATGTACTCGGATACATTGATTGATTGCTGCAGCAAAACTTTTAGAAGCAGTCTTGTTCCGGTTTCTTTTCAGGCAAGTGGGATAGTCCGGCAGTGCACCATCGCCACTGTTTCGAACCGGTGTACCCTGGGAACAGACGAAGAATCTGTTTAAGGGAATTGTGTCAAACACAAGCCCGGTTCACTTCTATAATTTCGTTTTCTATTATAGTTTATTGCAGCAAGTACAAGGACTTGGAAACAAGTGAGCTTAATGTACAAGAGATGTTGAGGCGATCGCAATGTAAGTTTTCTAACACTATCTTTATGACTTTATCTCATAACAAGGTTTAGATCATCACATCAATACAAGAGTTATAATTGTGGTCCAGTGATTGTAAGTATTACTTACCTCTCATCCATTCTTGTTTGCATAAGTATCCGCCTTGCATCCGTTTGACCCGTTTGCTCCCTCTTTGTCGTACCTAGCTTAGGGATGAGTCAAACTTGTTTATTAGAATGCATAATATGGAATTATTTCTCTATCCATAACTTCATGTATTCATTATCAATTCTAGCAAAATCCATAGCTATTTTCTTACATAAAGTATGCAATTATACATTTTCTTACATGTCTAGTTGAGATTAACTCATCTAGGCATTTCGTCAAACATTTGGTGTGCACCAACCAACATACTTAGTTAACTCATTGTGTGGAATTCTTCATAACACATATTCATTTTATTATATACTATATAGCATTTAGCCTATCATATATCCATTAAATCATGCAATTTCATCTTCTAAACACAATTTTAATGTGGGTTTTACTAAAAGGCCTACAACCCACATTTTACACATGATCATCCTTCACATATTATAACAATCATCAATATGTATTGCTATTTTTGAGAAAATTAAGCGTGTTTGGGGTTCCCTAAGGCTAGAGGAACCTCTATAAAACAATAATCCCACGTTTTATAACCAACCAAGATTTTCACTCACTTCAAACTTGAACAAAATCATCAAATTAAGCCAAATAAAAGTTACCTTTGCATTTATCAAGCTTAGGTGATTCGTTCTAGGGCTCATGCAAGAAGAACCCCTTTGATTTTGGCCTTGATTGAGCTTGTTCTTGTTGATTAGGGTTGTAGGCAAAGGAGACTTTGTCTCCTGATGATTTTGTGACACACACTAAGTGTGTGTGTTTCTCTTTTTAATTTCATAATAATAAAACCAAGTTTATCATTTAGGCAACTATGGTCCCTCAAGTTTAGTCTCGGTTCATTTTGGTATTAAAACTTAATTTACCAAGCTAGCTTCTAATATTATTCTCGTTACATAGATAATAACATTGACTAGCTTGTTTCCATAATATAACATAACCGAAGTTCTTGTTGATCCAGTCTCGTTTTATTATTTCTCTAATCACGCCTAGTGGCGTATTAGATGAAACGAATGGTTTTGGGGCATTACACTATCTTTGTAGGGTCTACTTGTATACCTCGAGCATTTATCACATGCCCTAAAATTGTACATCTTGTAACCAAAATTCACTCTTTGAGAATTTGGCATACAATTTATTCTTTCTTAAGGCTTCTAGAACCTCTCGCAAATGATATACATGTTCATCTCAAATCTTGGAGTAAACTAAAATATCATCGATGAACATGAGAACATACTTATCTAGCATTGGCTTACAAACTCGATTCATCATATTCATAAATGCAGCAGGTGCATTAGTTAATCCAAAGGACATAACTAAGAATTCGTAGTGTCCATACCTGGTACAAAATGCCATCTTCGGGATATCTTCATTTTTAATCTTCAATTGATGGTATCCTAACCTTAAATCAGTTTTACAAAACCAACATGCCCCCTGCAGATGGTCAAACAAATCGTCGATCCTAGGTAACGGATACTTATTTTTGATAGTCAACTTATTCAACTTCCGATAGTCTATGCACATCCTAAGACTACCATCTTTCTTTTTCACAAATAATACTGGTGCACCCCGTGGTGAAATACTTGGTCGAATAAATCCTTTATCAAATAACTCTTGTGTTTGTATCATCAATTCCTTCATTTCCGAAGGTGCCAATCGGTAAGGGGCTTTAGCTACGGGTTTCGCTCCGGGTATCAAGTCTCCCAATTCGACCAGGTCGTCATGAGATGGAATCCAGCCATAACATAATTGACAAATCCAAGATGTACTCCTATAACTATTTTAAATTCCACTTCTCATTCTGGTGGAATTCCTGGCAGTTCATTGGGAAATACATCGAAGAATTCGCATACTATAGGGACTTCTTCCAACTTCTTGGATTCCTTATGAGTATCGATTGCATAGGCTAAATAAGCATAACATCCATTATGAACCATCTTCATCGCTTTCATTACTAAAATAATCTTGACTAGTTGTTTCACTCGCTCTCCCTGAATCGTAACGATACTCCGATCTGGTGCTTGAAAATCAATGGTTTTGTCCTCAGAATTGATCTGAGCCTAATAAACAACTAGCCAGTCCATTCCTACTACTAGATCAAAATGGCCTAACGTCGTAATCATCATTCTTATAGGAAAGCTTCGCCCTTCTAACTTAAGAACACAATTATCTATGTCCTAAATAACTTCTATTTGCTTTCCATTGGCTACTTCCAAGGTGAAAGATTGTTTAAGTTGACTTACACTGGCCAGTATGCCTTTTTCCACATTTTGAACTAGGGCTGTTCAAAACGCTCGGCGCTCGCCGATCGCTCGCCGTTCGGAATTTGCTTGGAAATTGCTCGTTCGATTTTCCGCTCGGTTGTAAATGAGCCGATCGGCTCGGTTCGGTTTGTAAACGAGCCAAGCATGAGCAAAGGTCCGCTCGGCTCGGTTCGGCTTGATATAATTTTTATTAATTTATTATATGTATAATTATATGTATAAACATTAATTACAATTATATTTATAGTTTTATACATGCCACTCTAGTGGGTTTAGGTTAATATATGAATATATAGACTTATATTTATAGTTATTGGCTCAGTCAACTCAATGATAAATTAACCATAAGTTTAATTGTAAATCCCTAAGTCGTGAAAGAACATGCTTGACTTCCTATTCCCATTAGTTGTCCACCATCAATCATCTCCCGCTATCAACCTACGGCACAACAAGACAATCGTTCTCTGTAGTATGCTCAACTAGAGCCTCATTCTCAAACGGACGAACCTCAGACATCACTAGGCAACGAGAATATTAAAGGAAACATCCCAAATTTATGGTTGTCCGAAAACATTCACCGCTCGTCACTCGCTCGATGCTCGCTCGAAAAAATGAGCGCTCGATTGTAAATGAGTCGATCGGCTCGTTTCAGTTTGTAAATGAGCCAAGCACGAGCAAAGGTTCGCTCGGTTTAGCTCGGCTTGTGAACAACCCTATTTTGAACATAAATTTAGTTATTGTTTAGTAGTTCCCTTTTGCAGATTGAACCTTCGGGTCTTATTCTGATTTTTTGACTTTTTATACTCTTCCCCTTTCCTTTTCCTGTTCTCCAATTTTTCTCTCTCTAGTTCTGCAGCTATATTGTACCCTGCCTCAATTGCCTCATAACAAGTCTGCGGGTTTATAGACTTAACAAAAGTTCGGTATTCTACTGGCAATCCCCATATGAAGCGAAAAATTCGATTATCTTCAGGCGTAGCCAGGGGAGGCACAAAACGAGCCATTTCATTAAACATTGTGACATACTCTCGATATGTCATCTTTCCTAATTCCAACCTCGGAAACTCAGCTTCAATCCTTCTTCTTTCGCTTATTGGGCAAAACTGTTGAGTAAACATATCTAGGAACATTTCCCAGGGAATTTTGTTTGCCACTTCTCTTCCATGGACTTGAATAATAGTTTCCCACCAGTGTAGTGCTTCTCTTCTAAAGGTATGGGTGGCCAATTTCACCTTCTCTTGAGGGTCACATTCACATATCGTTAGCAACACCTCAATCTGACTAATCCATTCATTGGCATCTATAGCATATTTTGCTCCAGTGAACTCAGATGGATTAGAGGATTTGAAGATTTGTTAACTACTTAATTTTTCTCATTCCCCTATGTTTGATTTATAATGGGAGCATGCCACATGTGCGGTTGTTTCTGGAGATTTATTGGCAACTTCTTGGTTAGCAAGTACTGCTACAACTTTCTCGGCTACTAACCGCTCTAAGTCAGCCCTTATACGGATTTCTCCTCCTCCATTATTTTCGGAAGCATCTCGGTTATGTATTTCATTAAGATTGTATCCTTCTATTGATTGTTTAAAATTTATGTTACTTATGTTTAGTATATAGACAATCATAGATAGAGCTTTTATTTACCATACATAAACATATATTCACCAAGGCTATGCATATATTATTAGCATACTAAATATACCTGCCTTACTTAGTCTATCATGATTCTAGAGCTTAATCGCATTCTCTTCTCCCTGCCTACTATCATCTGATATTGGTACAATTTGATATTTGCGAGATCATAGTGGTGCTATTCGTTTAACTTTCATGTTGGCCAGGCATGAAAGAAATATATGATACACCATGATACTCCCAGCTACCATATGGTATATGGTGCCTCTGTCATACAGCGTTCAGCATACCTATCACATCCTTTCTTATAGGCACATAGCTATCAAAATTGACACTTCCACTTGCTTACTGATGCCGTGTGGATTAGGTCTTTTTAAACGTCCTTTTTCAAACCAACACTTTCCCGAAGGAAGTGTCAAGACTCGGTGACAAAGGATAATTAATTGAGAGCAAATTAAACACTTTTCAAGTTTTAAATATATAAAATAAAATGATAGTTGCGATTATTTTAAACCCACACAATAGGAAAGTGTATCTATCGAGTATAGTATAGACTTCCAGCAAGTACCGAGTATCGAACCCAGAGACACGACTTCCCCTAATCAGCCTTAAGTTTCTTTTTAATAGAAGAGATAAAATAGAGAGAGAGAGAGAGAGAATGAGAATGACCAAAGTAGAAATCAATACCAAAAAGAAGTGTTGCTTCGGGATCCAGCTCTCCTTGGAATGGATTAATAGTAGTTATTTAGTAGTGTGTACAAGTGCGCACTTATGTTTAATATGGAGTTGCAACAAAACTCTCTAGAGGTGACTGTTATCACAAAACGAGTCGTGTTCTTGTTGTTAAATTGAGGGTCACCCGACCTGGTAAGCTCACCTCTCAACAATGAGGGGCAGACTACTCAAGACTGTGCATGCCCAACCCTGAAGAATCCACCTCCCAGTGTTGCGATAAAGACATGAAACTATTTTAAAATTTTATGAATAATTTACCGGTGGCCGGACCATGACCAAACAAACTACCACTTAATATCATAAAAAAGTCGTGACCAACCGGCACACATGCATCCCCTACTTGATTTAATTAACTTGTGAAAAAGTAAGTGGCCTATTATTAAATGTGATAACTTTTTCCACGTATTCTTGGGCGCTAATGTATAGTATAACAGTTTTTTATATTTCACTAGCGATTTTGTTTTTATGTGATGTATAATTTCAAGTGATCTAAAGTTAAAAGATAAAGTCGAGAGTTTACTTGTTGGATAGTTTGTTCAAGCTCATATGATTCAGTTTTATGAGTTAATGATAGTGTATCACAATTTTTCTTATGATATCACAAGTTTTCTTATGATATGATGACATGTATTGTAACATGCAACAAAGAATTAATGATTCAAACACATTATTTTTCCATATCACCTTAACATACATGCAATTTAGAATGCAATAATTATTACAACGACAAACATACCTAGTAAATCGCACATATAACAAAAGCTATTTGTAAGATCTGTGGAGGGTAGGATGTCGGTAAAGCTTACCTTTATCCTCATAATGCAATGATTATTCATAATGCATAAATAAGTACTAGTAAGGAGACTGGCCACTAAGGTTTCCGCGAGGATAATAACTACAAATAACGAACCACCAACCATTAGTGCACTGAACCCTAGCACAACCAAGTTGATCGGAATTACTCCAAACGACTTGAGTATAGTGTTCACACACATGTCCACTAGCACAAGTATTGGTGGTGTAATCATAATAAGTTTTCTCGGCTACCCACAAATTAACAGCTGCAGTACCAGTGAAGGCACCACTGCCCTTTGCAAGGTTCTCACCATAAGGTCCACCCGATTGAACGAGGTTGCAATCTCCTATCCTCTGGTTAGCATAGTTCTGAGCATAGTTGGCAACAGTAGCGTTCCATACCATGTTTCCGACACCGACTTGGGCTCGTGCAGAATTGTGAGCATTTAAGTAATCTTGTTGGGAGTTTTGTGCATGAGTGGTGTGGATGATGGCAAGAGTTAGGAAACAAATAACTGCTAGTGAGAGTTTGAATGACCCCATGACTTTCTAAATGTTAAATGATACGTGTTTGATGATTTATTATTACATACTGCTATTTCTAGAATGTATGGTGCTATTAAAATAACTATTACACTAGCATGTGAACAGGTCACTGAGTTAAGCATACTACTCCTAAGGAAAGTCAACTACGTATTAAACTTCACCTTTACATTATGGCTTTCGATTCAACTCTTCAAGTTACACAACTTGACCCCAAATTCACTCCCCGAGTAAATAAAAAACAAGTGTTGGTTTTGGATATTTAAAAACAAAGAACTTTAAATAGTCGGTACCGGTAATAAACTATTACATTTGTTTTGCATATAATTTTCCATATAAAACTGAATACATAGTCTATACTTATTATTTATCTAAACTATATTATTATTATTATTATTATTATTATTATTATTATTGTTATTTATCTAAACTATATTATTATTATTATTACTACTAGATTATATCCCGGGAGCGTCGCGGGGTTGAGAAATCTAATATGACATATCAATTATACATATGAAATAGACTGATCCGTTTTACAGTTACTTGCAAGAAAGCTTCAGGTACCACCTACTCTAAAACAATTAACAGTGTATCTCCAATGTTAACGCCTAACCTTAAACAATGTAAAAATCTAATGTTAACATCTAACCTAAAACAATGTATAATTCTAATATTGATACCTAACCTAAAACAATATACAACTCCAATACTAACACTTGTTGAAAATATAATTCATATTTACTGGTTTGGACATAAATAGTAACTTGTCTATACATGATTAATGAATTATCTGAACGTTTTGTGTTTTTTTTTTCTTGTATGAACAAAAAACCCAACAAAAAAATAGTCATTTTTTTTCTCCGTTTTTTATATAGCACTATGGTACTCATTTGAAAGATAATAAAACGCTTGTTAACTTGGTGTAATTTTTTTCTTTAAAAATTATGGGAGGAAACCTGAAAGAGAAAAATCCAATTTTGTTTTAAAATCCTTTTCTTAAAATTACTTAATGTCACATGACATGCCATTTTTAGCTTTAATTCTATATCATTAATGACATGTCATTGTCACATGACATACTCAAGAGGGAGGATGCCCTCTTTGAGTGTCATATTATCATACCCCCAAATTTCACTTGCAGAGTTTTACCTCGGGGCGCGTGACACACTAGGATCCAAGTCAACGGTCATAATAAACGACAACTATATATAAAAGATATGTAAACCAAAACCACAAGTTAATAACATCGAACCAACAACGGAAACTTTAAAATCTTGTTTACAACCCATCAAAAGAAAATAAAGTCTGGAATTATTTTAAGACATGAGACTAGGACCCTAGACGCCGTGCGAGACTCCGTGCGCCTAAGTCTGATGCTGCTACCTTAGCGACCTGAGAAAAATGCTAAAAATGTCAACATATAATGCTAGTGAGTTCACAGGTTTTAGAAAAAAACGTTTCCATAAGTTTGAGAAATCCATTCCGTTACTACTATGTTATGCGAACGTTTGCTAGACGTTAAGTGTTTGTTACTCCTACGATTGTGTTGCTAGAAAACATTACTGACAAGCGTTGCCTGCGTTGCTGCCCGAGTTTGTGTTGCTAAAAGTTAGAGACAATATGCACTCGTTCGACCGCCAGTCGACCGAGTGGGGTTTGTCAGGCCCAATAGATCTATCCACATTTCCCTATTATGTATATCCACACATTCATGGTTTCCCCTGGAGCTTATGTGTGTGCATCATATAGTAAACAAAAGATCAACATAGTATAAAATAATATTTGCGTTTCTAGAATGTGTAGCATATTTCTCCCCCGAAAACAAAACTAGTAAAAGTGAGGCCGTTAACTCACCTTAGGTTGCGTTCTTGAATACAATTAAACTGAGATGCTATGATAGTTCCCTAATACTGACGACCTATCATAAGATGTGTATGAGTAGCTGGACTGATAACCCGTAGGTTAACTAGTCCCTGAATGTCTAGACCATAACTGTGTACGTTTGAAAACATGTTTGAACGTTGATATGAACACACAAGACAAGACCCGACATCCCATTGGTGACCTGACATCCCATGTGTTAGTCAAATATGAGAAACCAAGTAATCATATGAAATTATGCACTTAAGACGCGCAAAAGTTCACCAAGTCTAGCATACAGTTCACATAATGCATTTACGAGTCTGAACACGCATTATGAGGTTTCTAGACATGCCACGGGGTTCTAATATGTTCCTAGGTGTCAAACCATGTTTTGGGATCTTAAAATACACTTACAGCATCAAAACAAACGATTAGGCATCAAAACACGTGATTAGGAATCAAACTAGCAATTACAAAATCAAACAGACAATCAGCTTTGCTACTCGCCTCCTGCAGTCCAAGAGCTACTTTTCACGCGTTTGACCCTCCAAATCAAATAGGAAACATGTAAAAACACCCAACATCAATACCAAATCACCAAGCAACATATTACAAACGAAAACCCCCAATTTATCATCAGTCTAACACCCTTAATTGCAAGCATTTCCCAAAATGGAATAATATTATGAAAACATCATATCAAAGCATGCAGAACTTACCCTAAATGGCAAATAATCATATTTCATTACATAACCCCGTTGCAAATCATCATCTTACTGTTGTTACATCATTCTAGTATAAACCCTAACATCATACAATCATCAAATCACCTCATAACATCCTAAGTCTTCCTAAATCACTCAAACGGGTCAAAACACATATTATCATCAAAACACATCAAACAACTAATCCATATTAGTAAAACATCAAACATACAAAAATCCCCATGTTTTAATCATCAAAAATCATTCTTTGCATGAATACTTCACAATTCACATAGAGATTATATTAAGGATTAGACTTGTTTTAAACTATTTTTTATGGGTTTTCAAAGACACAAACTTTACAAAATCAGGTCTGGACCTTTAGGGATCAAAATAATGAGATTACAAAAGCCTAGGATGGATAATACACATTAGATTTTGCTAGAAATGTTGTTTAAGGCTTGGAAATGGTAGATTTAGTGTAAAAATGAATTCCAGAGGTTATGTATGGTGTGAGAGAGGTTTGGGACGAGTTAGGGTTTCACAAATGGTGTTTTACAAGCCCAGTGCCGGAAGGTCAAGGAAGTTGGTGACCTGATGACAGGGGAGCCAGCGACCGAAGCCCTGGTGAATGGCGGCCGTAACTATAACGGTCCTAAGGAAGCGAAATTCCTTGTCGGGTAAGTTCCGACCCGCACGAAAGGCGTAAAGATCTGGGCACTGTCTCGGAGAGAGGCTCGGTGAAATAGACATGTCTGTGAAGATGCGGACTACCTGCACCTGGACAGAAAGACCCTATGAAGCTTCACTATTCCTTAGGATTGGCTTTGGGCCTTTGCGCATCAAGGGTGGTATTTATAGGTGTTTCTAGTCATCCCTGCTGTTAAAGACGAGTAGTTGATGCAACAGACGAGTAGCTTAGCTACTCACCCCTGTAACAGACGAGTAGCTTAGCTACTCGCCCCGGTTACAGACGAGTAGCTTGCTACTCACACCCTGCAGGGCTGCGTGGATTTTCGGCGCGTTAAACACTATTTTAACACATATAAACACGTATTCACATACCGAAAAGTCACATAATGATTATAAACACATAATACTTGATAACTAACACGTTCACATTCGTTCACCAATCCCCGGGACTCGATACTTGTGTGTGTGCATTAAATCCGGTGATCCTACAAATCACCTATCCTTGTACACATGGTTATGGACCGACCCCCGATGATCCCTCAGACCATCGAAACGACTCCCGATGATTCCCCGAACCATCATAACGACTCAACTGACCCAGTTAAGTGTAATGTATGCATGACTCGCTAAGGTAGACTTACTAGTGTGACCAAAATTACTATCCTGAGTTTGCTGGGTGTCACACATATGAGAATTATTGTTTTCAATTATTATAATAGATGGATTATCATTATTATTATTATTATTATTATTATTATTATTATTATTATTATTATTATTATTATCATCATCATTATTATCATCATCATCATCATTATTATTATTATTATTATCATTGCTGTTGCCACGACCACCACTACTACCATTATTATTATATCTTAAATTTTATTAATATTATTAAGGTAATTTTTTTTACAACAAACAACTTTCTATATATATATATATATATATATATATATATATATATATATATATATATATATATATATATATATATATATAAAGGCCCACCAAGAAGGTGATAACAAAAATACAACCGCAAAACCGCAAAAACAACAAACTACTCAAAACATATCTAGAATATAAAATTCGACCAACTTCTTGCAATTCGGAACAGCAAGCTTCGTTCGGTTAGTAATCCACATATAGGCGTCTTATTTTATGAGCTAAACGGATTTGGTAGTTTCAATGAAAGAATTCTCGAACACTTTCAAGTTACGGGCGTGCCAAATCCACGAGACGGTCGCAATCAGAGCCACACCAACAACTTTCTTCCATCTCTTCGACCCCGGGGAATCCATAAAACTCGATATCATCTCCTTGATAGTCGCAACTGACATCGGAAAAGGAATGCGAACCTAAAGCAAAATTTCCCACCAAATGCTCCTCGCCCAAAGACACTTGAGGAAAAAGTGATCGACATCTTCATCACTGCAGCCGCATCTATCACAACAACTGTTCGGCAGCACCATGTGTGACAATACTCAACAAACCAGGTCAACATTCGTACAAAGTTTAGTCATTTCTTACTATATGTGCATATCTAGATAATTTTTCATACACTATACCCCCCAGTCTAGTAAAGCCAGAGTTAGTCAGATAACTCAACATTGGGCACTTGTTTAGTCATACAACACCCGAATAATCTCTTAAGCAAGCCTTCCAAGAGATTAATACACCCTAACACATGACAAGTGCATCTCTAACACATGTATGAGAAAACAAGAACTATCAAGGGTTAACAATTACTAAACATACGATATCTAGTGAACAAAATACATGTTAATATCGACATTCAACACCCAAGAGACATTCCTATGTCTCATATTAACAAAACCAACTACAAACCATAACCAAGAGGTATGTATACACATATATACATACACACGGCACCACACTAGATCAAACAAACATAAGATAAGATCACTTTGCACCTATCTACCTTGTCTAAGTTCCCTATATATACATATATATGATCGGACACATGGACACCTACTTGATCCTATACCTACACCAACTCATGAATGAGAAGTCCCTTTCCTTTGATCCCATGATTTCGGCCAATCCATCATTCCAAGGAAACATCTCATCAATCTAACACTAGGCTATGTGAACCTAAGGTTTCTAACCCATCCTAGCCGATCCCTAAGTCAAGAGAATTCACTATAACCCTAAGTTTATATCTAGTTAGATACACACAAGTTCATGACACCATCCAAGGCTCTACACCTTTCCACATCTAGTAAAGAACACTCATTCCTATCCTACTTAGATTTGCGGCTACACTATAGGACACATGGGAACAACTTTGGAACTAGGAAATGTCACAATCCATAGTAACACTCTAGACCTACCCTTAGCCGAATCTATGGAAGAAACAACCCATGAATCGGATCCAACTCATCCATTACACATGATGTAATGGATCTAGAAGGGTGATGAGGTAGGAACTTGCACCATTATGGTAAGAAACACAGAGATAGACAAGCCCTTCCCAATGTCAACTTTCCAAAACCACTAGCCCATGTGCACAATCGGCCAACACCCCCTAAGCATGCTTCATACTAGATTTGACCTAACCTAGGTAATTCACTAAGACCAAAGCTTGATTAGCTACCTAAAATACTCTCTCTTTTCCCTATGTATGGCGGCCGAGAGACACCCAAGCACCAATCCCATCCTATATTTCTCACTCTTAGACAAACATACACCAAAATGGAAGGTCAACTCACCCTCTACACACTTCCATACAAGCTAGGACTTCCTCTTCTTTCTTTGAACCCCAATCGGCTAGCAAGGAACAAGGAACACCTCAAACCTTACACTAAACTAGTAAAAATCTTTAATCATGACCTCCAATCCAAAGAGGATAGTTTGCCGTAAAAACTAGTATAAATAGGCCTCACCATTCACCCTCATCCCTTGCACCAACACTCAACACAAACACTACACACACTAAGCAAAACAATCGGCCAAGCCAAGGGAACACCAAGCCGAGGAGATCAAGGAACAAGGGAGCAACCACACGGCTCTCTAAGCCTCCTAGGTAAGATACACTACACTATAAGCTCTTTTCATTCGATGTGTCCTCTTGTTATACCCGATACTCGGCCATAGCACACATGATTAGGCACACACCACTTTGCAAGAAAGAAGATTACAAAACAATGCTTTTAGATGTATAAATCTTAGGCACATTGTCTTAATACTAACATTTGTTCACGAGATCTTGTTTTAACAACCATGTAATCGACTTTGGTATAGTCAAGAATAGTTGAATTATGTTTTGGAACCATATACAACCTAGATCATTTTGGGTTTCATTTGTCTATGTTTACTTGGCTTAAGTTTAAAGCTAAGGTTAGTAACATAATCGAAGCTTAAATTTGTTACAAGGCTCACAATATGTCCTGATATAGCACCCCAAGACTCGAATAAGCTTAAAACAACCAAGATAGTTCACTAATTAATCGGCATTATCCTTTACACCATAAGAACACATCGGCTACCATGAGCTAACATGTGTTAAGCTAGGCCGGAGAATGTGTTAACCTCAAACGGTGTAGTATAAAGGTCTAAACATATGTTAAGATACTTATCTATCACAAATCAATTACACGTTAACCGAAATCACAAACGTTGGGTGAACAAATTGTATGATAAACAAGGCTAGACCACTTAACATGTCCATAATGATCATAGGGCATCATTTGTTAGGACGGTGATAATCTATAGTTTTTCCTAGACCACCTACACTACTATCAGGTGAGTTTTCATGGCCCCTTTTTACAAGTTTTCATTTTGGGGGAAATACATGCATCAATACTTGTACCATTTTCATGTGTGTGTACATTCTATCATGACTGCCATGTGGAACATGAGACATTTCGGTTCATGAGCTCATTAGTCCTTGTACATCGTTCACTGTAACCATTAGCTAAACATCTAGCCATGGAACACTTTAATAGATCTAATGGGTTGACACCCCCACTCTTGGTTAGTCGCTCTAACCTGCCACATGCTAAAGAGTGTTAGCATTCTACAATACATACATTGTATTTTAGTATACAATGCGCGAGGCACAACAGTCAAGAGGTTTGGTTACATGACTCATGGTTCGCACAGTGATCATTTGTCGAGCTAGCATATGATTGGTCATTACATGAATTACACGTTGGTTTTGCTCATCACAATCAAAACCCATGAACTCACCAACATTATTGTTGACAAAACTCGTTATGCATGTGTTTCAGGTAACTAGATGGAGGGCCACATGGATTTGAGGGAATGGTTCGAGCAAGCACTGTGTGGTACCAGTACGATGGTTTCATCTTATTGTTCTATTTTTATTTAGTCATGAGAATAATAGACACGTATTCTCTTTTGTTAACGCTATGGTGACGTTTTTAAGTAATTAATGACAATGCCCATCTTACACGGTGGTACTATTTTGAAATAAATTATTGTGATTGCTTGAACCTTGTGCTTGAAAACATTTCGGTCGTTACATCCTGTGTTTTCGCCTTGGCGGGGTGTGACAGATTGGTATCAGAGCACAAGGTTATAGCGAACTGAGATTCTTTTGAGTCAACTATAACTTAAAAACCAATTTTCAAAACGTTTTCACAAGGTACCACGACATCATGCCTTACATCTCTCAAGTCCCAAGCCACTCCACGAAGACATACGGGTATGATGGTTTGTTTATTTACATACATGATTATTTACATATATGTGCATGTCATGACAGGGAAAGGTGGTCATCACTATTGATCTCGTTTCTTCACGTGAGTCGGAGCCAGATTATTTGGCAGATGATTCCCAGGAGGATGACTTACCCCTCACCCAGCCAGTCCCCGAGTCCCATCATAATGGATGGATTTCCGAGTCTGAGATGGACATTGACCCGCCTCCGATCCCTAGGCGTACTTTCGACGACGAGGCCGACGATGATCCCCACCCCTAGCTATTGCTGACCCCCATCCTTCTATCACCCCTTCTGTTTCTCACCCTCCGGCTAGTCTCAACCCTTATTATCATTTGGGACACTTCGGGAGGTACACTCAAGAAATGTACACCTCGAAAGAGGGTGCGGCCATCTCTCGTCATTGCTATACCTACTAGAGCTCCTATCTTTTCTCTTTCTGAGCCTACCCAGCTCATTGACCCATTACCAGAGCCCCTAGAGGAGAGCGAGCAACCTAGGAGACTGCAGCGGCGCTCTCAGGCCCGCAAACGACCTTACCTTACTAGCCTCTCGAGTTGCTTAGCACACTGAGATGAGGAGGACGATCCCGAGGCTCTGAGTTTGGGAGACTCATAAGGGAGACCCCTTCGCACCGAGCGTAGTACCCTCATATCCCATGACGCTCAGCTAGTAGCATTAGGAGACCGCATTCGAGAGCTTGAGTGCCTGTGGGCCGAGGCCGAGCAGGGGAGACTGACTGCAGCGATGGAGCGAGCCGAGATTGGGAGACGACTAGAGGTGTTGGAGCGTAGGGCAGCGGAGTCAGATCGACGTATAGGGGAGGCGATTGTTTCTTTAGCTGCTGCTTTCCCACCCCCTTCTTCGTAGTTTATGATGTTATGATTATGTTATGATGACTTATGTTGACTTGTTATGTTTTGTGTTGTGACATGATACTCAAAACTATTTGCGGTTCGACCGCCCATTTTGTACTAAAACTTAACTGCTTTTTGGGAGTTATGTATGGAGTTATGATGTGTTGTTATATTAATCTAGCTTGACTTATGTATGCTTGTGTTGGTTGATATATGATTATATGTGACTATGCATCTCTTATGTTTATTGTGTTCTCTTCTTAGCTACGCCTACCTGACAGTCAGCACGGACAACCACAGGCGAACCCCAACCGACCACACCCGCTGAGTTAGCCATAGTGATTGCTGCAGCAAGATGCAGCTCGGGCTTACTCTAGTGGAGGTTCGGGAGGTACCGGACGTCTTAGAGGAAGTGAAATAGATCACGAATCCGAGAACTTTATTCATGGCTGTTCGTAAAAAACCTTCATGGCATGCAAACCATGGACCTTTCGTGGTAATGAGGGTGCTGTAGGAATTGTCCGATGGATAGAGAAGACCGAATCAGTTCTCGATATCATCAGTTGCTCCGAGGATCAAAAGGTGAATTACTCCACTTGTACTTTTCAGGATGAAGCCCTTACTTGATGGAATCTACAGGTACAAACCTTGGGCAGAGAAGCGGCATACAACCTTGCTTGGGCTGATCTCAAAGCAATGCTCATGGAAAAGTACTGTCCTAGGAGTGAACTCCAGAAGCTTGAAGCCGAGTTCTGGAATCTTACCATGGTGGATGCTAACGTAACTGCATATACCACTCGTTTTCATGAACTCTCTCGACTAGTCCCACACATTGTCACGCCCGAGTACAAGAGAGTCGAGAGGTATATCTGGGGTCTGTCACCCAATATTCGCAGTATGGTTACCGCATCGGCGACATACACTATCCAGGCTGCGGTTACCCTATCTCAGAGTTTAACCGACGACGCTGTTCGCATGGGTTCATTGAACCAGAAGGTTTCAGTTGCCACTGAGAATTCTGGGAACAAGCGCAAACGTTCCGACCACCGGAAAGGCAGAAACTCTTCTCACAAGCCACAAGATGCCGTGAAAGTTTTTGCTGCTACAGTAATTGAGGAACCCAAGCGCTAGTACAACGTGCCCCATCCTCACTGTAGTAAGTGCAATTACCATCACATAGGCACCTGTGACAGTATCTTGTGCAAGAACTGTAATCGTCGTGGTCACTCAACCGCTAACTATAAGGCAAAAGCCACAAACACTCGTCGTGCTAAGAACCAGTACTTTGAATGTGGTGCAACTGGGCATTTCCGAAAGGGTTGTCCCAAAGTCAAGGATCAGGCCAGCGGCAGAGCGTTCGTGTTGGGAGCCAACGAAGCACGCGATGATCCTAACGTAGTTACGGGTACGTTTCTCCTTAACAACCAATTCGCTTCGGTACTTTTTGACTCAGGCGCAGATTTTAGTTTCGTATCCACCGACTTTCAGAAATCTCTACGATTAGAATCTACTAAGTTGGATACCCGGTATACCATAGAGTTAGCTAACGATAAGTTAATCTCGTCTGAGGATAATCGTTAAGGGTTGTGTTTTAATGCTTGACGGCCATGATTTCCATATCCATTAACTGCCCATCCAATTGGGAAGTTTCGATGTAGTCATCGGCATGGATTGGTTATCCAAACATGTTGCAGAGATAGTCTATGACGAGAAGTTGGTTCGAATCCCCTTGTCAAATGGTAACACCCTATCGATTCGAGGAAGCCAGAGTGTACCCACTCTTCGAGTTATATCCTGCATTAAGGCCCAAAAGTGTTTACGAAAAGGCTATGTTGCATTCCTGGCACACATCGTTGAACCAAAGGCCAAAGAACGGAAGCTTGTGGTCATCCCAGTGGTGCGAGACTATCCTGAAGTTTTCCCCGAAGACTTACTAGGATTGCCACCACCGCGACAGATCGAGTTTCGCATTGATCTTATCTCGGGAGCTACCCCAGTAGCCCGCACTCCGTACCGGCTAGCACCATCCGAGATGTAGGAACTGTCTAACCAACTCCAGGAGTTGTTGGACAAAGGCTTCATTCGTCCGAGCTTTTCCCCGTGGGGAGCACCAATTCTGTTCGTGAAGAAGAAAGACGGAAGTTTCCGCATGTGTATCGACTACCGAGAGCTGAACAAGTTGACGATCAAGAACAAGTATTCGCTTCTAAGGATCGACGATCTGTTCAACCAGTTGCAGGGATCCAGCTACTACTCGAAGATCGATCTACGATCAGGATACCACCAGTTGCGGATTCAGGAAGACGACATCCCGAAGATGGCATTTCAAACTCGTTACGGACATTACGAATTCTTAGTCATGCCATTTGGGTTGACAAATGCACCTGCCATTTTCATGGACCTTATGAACCGCGTCTGCAAACCCAATTTAGACAAGTTCGTTATTGTCTTCATAGATGACATCCTGATCTACTCGCGTACTCAAGAAGAGCACGAACAACATCTGAAGTTGATTCTAGAGTTGCTCAAGAACGAAAGACTGTTTGCCAAATTCTCGAAATGCAAGTTCTGGATTCGAGAAGTCCATTTCCTCAGTCACGTTGTGAACGAGAAGGGTATACAAGTCAATCCCGCAAAAATTGAAGCAATCAAGGATTGGGCTGTGCCCAAGACACCCACCGAGGTGCGACAATTTTTGGGATTAGCTGGTTACTATCGACGATTCATCGAGAACTTCTCTAAGATTGCCCAACCACTGACTGTATTGACGCAAAGAGACAAGAATTTTGATTGGGGAGTCAAGCAGGAGAATGCGTTCCAAGTGTTGAATGACTGTTTGTGAAGTGCTCCAATCCTTTCCCTTCCGGAAGGCACCGATGATTTCGTAGTCTATTGTGATGCTTCGCATCAAGGTCTTGGATGTGTACTCATGCAGAGGAGTAGGGTCATTGCCTATGCATCCCGACAACTCAAAGTTCTTGAGAAGAACTATACGACGTATGACCTAGAACTCGGTGCAGTAATATTTGCTCTCAAGATTTGGATAAATTACCTTTATGTCACCAAGTGCACCATCTTCACCGATCACAAGAGCTTACAACACATCTTTAATCAGAAAGAGCTGAACATGCGGCAACGCAGATGGGTTGAACTGCTGAACGATTACGACTGTGAGATTAAATACCATCCGGGCAAGGCCAACGTTGTGGCTGATGCGTTAAGCCTTAAGGAACGAGTTAAGACCCTGCGTGTGCGCGCATTAGGTCTGACCATCCATACGAATCTCACTACTCGTATTCGCGAGGCTCAGCAGGATGCTCTGAAATGTAAGAACCTAAAGAGTGAATCATTATTCAAGATGGTGAATCTGTTGGAACCAAGGTCTGACGGCATAGTTTACTTTGCCAATCGGACCTGGGTGCCACGATTTGGTGGATTACGCGACCTAATCTTAGACGAAGCCCATAGGTCTAGATACTCGGTTCATCCTGGAGCTGAAAAGATGTACAAAGATGTGAAGGAACTTTACGGGTGGCCTAACCTGAAAGGTGAAATCGCTATGTACGTCAGCCGATGTCTTACCTGTTCAAAGGTCAAGGCAGAGTATCAGAAACCATCTGGTCTGCTTCAGCAACCAGACATTCCTGTTTGGAAATGGGAACAGATTTCTATGGACTTTATCACTAAACTACCCAAGACGTCGAGTGGTCACGATACGATCTGGGTAATTGTCGACAGACTGCCAAAATCCGCGCATTTCTTGCCAATCAAGGAGACCGACAAATTGGAGAAACTCGCCAAGCTGTATGTCAAGGAGATTTCAACTAGGCATGGAGTGCCTGTTTCAATCATTTCCGACTCAGATAGTCGATTCACTTCCCGATCCTGGAAAACACTGATGGACGCATTAGGCTCTCGTTTAGACATGAGCACCGCCTATCATACTTAAACGGATGGCCAGAGTGAGCGCACAATCCAGACATTGGAGGACATGCTTCGAGCTTGTGTAATCGATTTCGGTGGAAATTGGGATTCCCACCTACCATTGGTCGAGTTTTCTTACAATAACAGTTACCATACCAGTATCAAGGCTGCGCCGTTCGAAGCCTTGTACGGTCGTAAGTGAAGATCTCCTCTATGTTGGCCAGAAGTTGGAGACAAGTACTTGACTGGCCCCGAGCTTATTCAAGAGACCACCAACAAGATCTTTCAGATCCGTGAACACTTGAAAGACGCTTGAGATTGTCAAAAGAGCTACGCCGATCGCCACCGCAAACCCCTCGAGTTTCAGGTTGGCGATAAGGTACTCTTAAAAGTCTCACCCTGGAAGGGTGTACCACGATTTGGCAAGCGTGGAAAACTTAATCCCCGATACATTGGTCCGTTCGAGATACTTTCTAGGGTTGGTCCCGTGGCATACAAGCTTAAGTTGCCAGAAGAACTAAGCAGTGTCCACGACACTTTCCATGTATCCAACCCTAAGAAATGTCTGTCCGACGAGTCTTTGATCATTCCTTCCGACGAAATTCACATCGATGACCAACTCCATTTTGTCGAGGAGCCAATCGAGGTGACTGATTGGAAAGTCCAGAAGTTGAGAAGGAGCCGTACTAAACTTGTGAAAGTCAGATGCAATGCAAAGCATGGTCCCGAGTTTACATGGGAACGCGAAGACCGGATGAGACACAAGTACCCAGCTCTCTTCCCTAATACTACCGAAACTAGTAGGGAAACTCGATTTCGAGGACGAAATTCCCAAAACAAGGGGAGAATGTGACAATAGTCAACAAACCAGGTCAACATTCTTACATAGTTTAGTCATTTCTTACTATATGTGCATATCTAGATAATTTTTCATACACTATACCTCCCCAAGCCTAGTAAAGCCAGAGTTAGTCAGATAACTCAACATTGGGCACTTGTTTAGTCATACAACACCCGCTTAATCTCTTAAGCAAGCCTTCCAAGAGATTAATACACCCTAACACATGACAAGTGCATCTCTAACACATGTATGAGAAAACAAGAACTATCAAGGGTTATCAATTACTAAACATACGATATCTAGTGAACAAAATACATGTTAATATCGACATCCAACACCCAAGAGACATTCCTATGTCTCAACTTAACAAAACCAACTACAAACCATAACCAAAGAGGTATGTATACACATATATACATACACACGGCACCACACTAGATCAAACAAACATAAGATAAGATCACTTTGCACCTATCAACCTTGTCTAAGTTCCCTATATATACATATATATGATCGAACACATGGACACCTACTCGATCCTATACCTACACCAACTCATGAATGAGAAGTCCCTTTCCTTTGATCCCATGATTTCGGCCAATCCATCATTCCAAGGAAACATCTCATCAATCTAACACTAGGCTATGTGAACCTAAGGTTTCTAACCCATCCTAGCCGATCCCTAAGTCAAGAGAATTCACTATCACCCTAAGTTTATATCTAGTTAGATACACACAAGTTCATGACACTATCCAAGGCTCTACACCTTTCCACATCTAGTAAAGAACAAACATTCCTATCCTACTTAGATTTGCGGCTACACCATAGGACACATGGGAACAACCATGGCACTAGGAAATGTCACAATCCATACTAACACTCTAGACCTACCCTTAGCCGAATCTATGCAAGAAACAACCCATGAATCAGATCCAACTCATCCATTACACATGATGTCATGGCTCTAGAAGGGTGATGAGGTAGGAACTTGCACCATTATGGTAAGAAACACAAAGATAGACAAGCCCTTCCCAATGTCAACTTCTAAAACCACTAGCCCATGTGCACAATCGGCCAACACCCCCTAAGCATGCTTTATACTAGATTAGACCTAACCTAGGGAATTCACTAAGACCAAAGCTCTATTAGCTACCTAAAATACTCTCTCTTTTCCCTATGTATGGCGGCTGAGAGACACCCAAGCACCAATCCCATCCTATATTTCTCACTCTTAGACAAACATACACCAAAATGGAAGGTCAACTCACCCTCTACACACTCCCATACAAGCTAGGACTTCCTCTTCTTTCTTTGACAACCAATCGGCTAGCTAGGAACAAGGAACACCTCAAACCTTACACTAAACAAGTAAAAACCTTTAATCATGACCTCCAATCCAAAGAGGATAGTTTGCCGTAAAAACTAGTATAAATAGGCCTCACCACTCACCCTCATCCCTTGCACCAACACTCAACACAAACACTACACACACTAAGCAAAACAATCGGCCAAGCCAAGGGAACACCAAGCCGAGGAGATCAAGGAACAAGGGAGCAACCACACGGCTCTCTAAGCCTCCTAGGTAAGATACACTACACTATAAGCTCTTTTCATTCGAAGTGTCCTCTTGTTATACCTGATACTCGGCCATAGCACACCATGATTAGGCACACACTACTTTGCAAGAAAGAAGATTACAAAACAATGCTTTTAGATGTATAAATCTTAGGCCCATTGTCTTAATACTAACATTTGTTCACGAGATCTTGTTTTAACAACCATGTAATCGACTTTGGTATAGTCAAGAATAATTGAATTATGTTTTGGAACCATATACAACCTAAATCATTTTGGGTTTCATTTGTCTAAGTTTACTTGGCTTAAGTTTAAAGCTAAGGTTAGTAACATAATAATCGAAGCTTAAATTTGTTACAAGGCTCACAATATGTCATGATATAACACCCCAAGACTCAAATAAGCTTAAAACAACCAAGACAGTACACTAAATAATCGGCATTATCCTTTACGCCATAAGAACACATCGGTTACCATGAGCTAACATGTGTTAAGCTAGGCCGGAGCATGTGTTAACCTCAAATGGTGTAGTATAAAGGTCTAAACATATGTTAAGATACTTATCTATCACAAATCAATTACACAATAACCGAAATCACAAATGTTGGGTGAACAAATTGTATGATAAACAAGGCTAGACCACTTACAATGTCCATAATGATCATAGGGCATCATTTGTCACGATGGTGATCATCTACAGTTTTTCCTAAACCACCTACACTACTATCAGGTGAGTTTTCATGGCCCCTTTTTACTATTTTTCATTTTGGGGGAAATAAATGCATCAATACTTGTACCATTTTCAAGTGTGTGTACATTCTATCATGACTGCCATGTGGAACATGAGACATTTTGGTTCATGAGCTCATTAGTCCTCGTACATCGTTCACTGTAACCATTAGCTAAACATCTAGCCATGGAACACTTTAATAGATCTGTTGGGTTGACACCCCCACTCTTGGTTAGTCGCTCTAACCTGCCACATGAAAAAGAGTGTTAGTATTCTACAATACATACGTTGTATTTTAGTATACAATGCGCGAGGCACAACAGTCAAGAGGTTTGGTTACAAGACTCATGGTTCGCCCAGTGATCATTTGCGTAGCAGCATATGATTGGTCATAACACGAATTACACGTTGGTTTTGCTCATCACAATCAAAACCCATGAACTCACCAACATTATTGTTGACAAACTCGTTATGCATGTGTTTCAGGTAAGTAGATGGAGGGCCATAGGGATTTGAGGGAAAGGTTCGAGCAAGCACTGTGTGGTACCACTACGATGCTTTCATCTTATTGTCCTATTTTTATTCAGTCATGAGAGTAATAGACACGTATTATCTTTTGTTAACGCCATGGTGACGTTTTCAAGTAATTAATGACAATGCCCATCTTACATGGTGGTACTATTTTGAAATAAATTGTTCTGATTGCTTGAACCTTGTGCTTGAAAACATTTCGGTCGTTTCATCCCGTGTTTCCGCCTTGGCGGGGTGCGACATCATGCCTCTATATGCAGGATAAACCTTCGAAACGACTCTTCCAAGGAGAACCTCCACATCAGATAGTTGCTTTTGCAAGGCGCCCATGAGTTCCATTTATAAATGAACTGAACATGGTCTTGAACCTCCTGTTGATGCCAAACAAATCTGACCCATTTGACCGAAAACTGACCATCGGGATTACTAACCCAACCCCACTAATCTGCCCCCACCTTTCTGATGAACCCATTCAAAACCACTAGCAGCGGCATGGATAAAGACTGAGACACCGACTGAGCAAATCTCCGACAGCCAATGAATTTTCCACTGCAGCGTACCATCAACATTAACCAAATGATCCGCAACAAGACAGTCTTTGAACAGCGCCATACGGTATAACTCCAGGAATCTAGCTTTTAACGGATCACTTAGCACCCAGCAATATTTCCAAAAAAAAGTTTTGGAACTGTCTCCTAGTGTCACCTTCAAGCTATTGTGCAACGAAATACCGGCTTTAGAAAGCACTTTATCCACCCCTGAGATATCTTTCCAATTACTAGGTAACGACTTCTTAACCAGAACAATAAGATTATCGACCCTAGAGCAATGAATGGATTTAAGCACATCGACCCAAAGCTATGTCAGATAATCTTTGAAGCGCCACCACCATTTTGTTATCATCGGTATGTTAAAATATTCCACACCTCCTACACCGCAACCCCCCCCCCCACCCCAAACTTTTCTGTCTAACCATGTTATTCCACTTAATCCAAAGAATTTTATGCCCAGTCAAGGACTTACCCCAAACAAGGTCACGTCGAATCCTTTCAACCTATTTAATCACACCTTTAGCGGCAACGAAAAGAGACAATAAATATAATGGGACACTACCGAGGACAACCTTGGTTAGAGTAATACGACCCGCAAAGGATAAAGTCTTCGCCTTCCACAATGAGAGTTTTCTTTTGAATGTATTAAGGATTGGATCCCAATTTTTAGATAGTTTCATATTAGCGCCAATCAGGGTGCCTAAATAACTAAATGGGAATGAACTGTCTTTGCAGGAAAGAATGTTGGCCGTTTCACCAATCTCATCGTTACCCCCATTAACTCCATAAAGATTACAATTTTCATGATTGACCTTGAACCCCGATATCAAATTTAAGCATCTTAGAAAGTGAGAGAGTCTTGAAGCATTCTGTTTCGACCATTCCCTGACAAATATGACATCGTCCGCAAAACAAAGGTGTGATAAGAATGGGCCATTATTGGCAAGCTGAACACCTTGAAATAAGCCAGAGTTGACAGCCTTGGTCATTAAGATATTAAGAACCTCCATAACGATTAGAAAAAGGAACGGGGAGAGCGGATCTTCTTGTTGAAGCCCACGTTTGAAGGCGAATTCTTTCGTCGGCGAACCGTTAATGATAACCGACCCCCTAGCCGAACTAAGGCAGCCAAGAATCCAATTAATCCATCTGGAAGGGAAGTTCATAAACCCTATAGTCGTAAGGAGAAAATTTCAATTAACCGAATCATAGGTGTTTTGAAAGTCCACCTTAAACATAACAATTTATACTTCTACTTCTTAGCCCAAGATACGAGCTCACCAAGGATCATAGGGCTATCTATGATATTGCGCCCTCCAACAAACGCTGATTGCACTGGAGAGATTATAGAACCCACAACCCCTTTGAGGCAATTAGCAAGGACTTTTGCCAGAATCTTGTACAAAGGCCCAACTAAGGAAATAGGCCTGAATTTGGATAGCACTTAGGGGTCAGACATCTTCATGATTAAAGTGATAAAATTGGCATTACAACCATATCCAATTTTGCCCGTATGGTAGAATTCGGACATCTCATGACTGGCGTTTTAAAAAACTCCCAAATTTTTTTAAAGAACTTAAGAGAAAAGTCGTCCGGCCCTGGGGCTTTGCCCCCATCACGGGCTTTAATCGCCAAGAAAACGTCTTCGCTAGAAAAAGGCCTCACAGTGTACTCGGATATATCAGAGGATAAGGTAGGCAACCCACTATTCGAGTAAGTCGACCGTCTTCGCATCGATTCCTTAAAATTCTTCTTAAACCACCTTTTAACCAAATCTTTTAAAATCGCCGGATCCGAAACCCACACCCCATCAAAGACAAGCCCATTAATACGATTCCGAGCCAACTTGAGATTAACAATACTGTGGAAATATTTCGTATTCTCGTTACCCCACATCAACCAATTAACACACGCCTTTTGATGAATATCTATAGTTTTTGCTTTCTGTAACTCCATTATTTTCATCCGAAGTCTAACCCGACTCTCCTTTTCAGCCCTACTTAATGATCTCAACAACGCCTGACTTTCAATCATGTCGACCTCCTTGGTACAATCAACTAAGGCCTTGTTTTCCTCCACACTCTTAACCAGTCTCCATTTTTTGATGTCAGCTTTAATCATCTTGAGAACTCCAGCCAAATAACCGAAACCATCCAAATTACCATCACCCAAAAGAATCTTTTCGGTAACAATTCTGACTACCTCAGGCTCCACTAACCATTTATTAAACAACTTAAATGGAATGGGGCCACAGTCTTTTTCAATGCTCGAAACGACAATCGGGCAGTGGTCCGATAATCCTTTATTAAGAACCTCCACAGAAGCATTCGGCCAAGCTTCCATAAAGTTTGTACACACAAGAAAGCGGTCCAATTTGCTAAACTTAACCTTCACATTGTCGGAGATAAAAGTAAACTTACCACCCGTCATCCGGTATTCAAATAAGTTAGCCATTCCATCCGGAACTTCTTTTTTGAATGGCTAACAACTTCATCTATCACCCAAAATATTCAGATCAGTATTCTAGTTAAAGCTAAATAAACAAACCACAAACATAACTTTACACCCAGGGGTGCATCTGTAGGATCGACAACAATTTAGTGTCGCTCGTATAACGGATCAAAGGCGGAATCAATAATCCGGTTAGTTGTTATAGGTGTGTGTTAATTAGTAAGAATAATATGAAAATGATAGAGAGCACACACACAAAAACACACACTAAATTGGGCAGCACCTTGTTAGATTTAGCAGAAGTTACAAAGTGTTGAACAAGTAGTACTTATAGGGCTGGCGTATGACACTCATACACCTT
Source organism: Ambrosia artemisiifolia (assembly GCA_032199755.1). Taxonomy (NCBI): domain Eukaryota; kingdom Viridiplantae; phylum Streptophyta; class Magnoliopsida; order Asterales; family Asteraceae; genus Ambrosia; species Ambrosia artemisiifolia. Next base: position 25,804,580 of record CM063515.1, read on the forward strand.
GAACTTTACATTAATTACTAAAATACCCTTGAAACTTCTAGAATATTGTCCGCTAACATCTAAAACGTACATAATCATGTCTACGACTATTATGGACCTATCACTAACTAGGAATATACACAAAGTGCACTAACAACGTCATAGTGGAGGCCCGGGGTTCCCCGTCCCCCGCCGTTTTTTGGCGCAGTGGTGAAGTTTTACGATTTTCGAAGGTAATTTTTATATGAATTGAGTTTAGCCCCACCGATTTGATCTTTAGGGTCCTACCGTTCAGAAAAAAAAAATGAGTCTGACCCATGCCGATTCAATCTCCAAGCTTCGCTAGTGTTTACACCCACTTTGCATCCCCAAATAAGACTCAAGTGTTGTGCCGATCATATGTGTAATGAATCAGTCGTAAAAAATAAAGGGTTGTCAACTGTATATGATAGTATAATATAAAACAAGTGGTTCTATTCATTCATTGTTTGACTAACCCGTACGCATTTCCTGCAAATTCATCGCAATTCCTGCAAATTTATCACATCCTTCATATTTTACAAACAATTCAAAGTTCAACTTGCCTATATAGTGGTATAATGAATTATGAATCAATTCTCAATAAAGTGTTGTCAGTTGTATTTATAATTTTCCATGATACAAGTTGTTATATTCATTCTATTTTTTAAACCATACGTATTTGGTGCAAATTCATCAAATATTTTTATCGATATTCTACAAACGAATTAAAGTTCAACTCTTTATCATGGATTTAACTGTGCAAATACAGACAGTAGTGCTGATTATACAACTATATTATACAGTTATACTATATATTATATATTTAAGGGAAAATGGAAATAAATAATCTCAATTATTGACTATTGGTCAATAACAGTCTCAACTAAAAAAATCACCAATATTGGTCCCAACATTTGAAAAATTGGAATATAATGGACTGTCACTAACGGAAGCTTATCACCGTTAACCCATGCTTACGTGACGGTCCATCCATAACATTTTTTTATATTTGTTAGTGACGGTCCATCCATAACATTTTTTTATATTTGTCTCAAATATATTACATTTTTTACTAAATGGTATAAATTCGAATTACTTTATATTATGACATCGTTGCAATGGGTAGTATCATTCTTTAATTAAAGAATACCATTTTTATAGGCTTATTATTAAATACGTTCAGGTATAAATTCAAGTTTGTTTACGTTTTGATGTAATTTTTCTCGATAGTAAGTAAGTTAAGATATAATGCGTTTCCGTGTGTTTTTAGTTGGTATACGTTTTAACCGGTTAATTATTGAACTGTATATATTCAAGTTAGTTTAAGTTTCGCCGCCGCCGCAATGTGCGGCTGGTCAACATAATAGTTAATGTAATAAGAGTATATTCAAGTTAGTCTTCTTCAGCAACTTCTAAGGCTTCTACGATCTACAACTTGGACAAGTCGCATCCCGAATGAATCTTCTTCGTAGCACAATACCTGACAATCTTCTGAAACCGAATGGCTTGATCTACATGTTGATCGTGAAAATGGATATGATTCTTTTTCAGTGTCTGTATATTTGCTTCAGACAAGTTCATCAGCCACATAGGATCCCAGACACGAAGCTTTCTGCAGATCTTGGGATCATTCTTCAATACAATAACGGCTTCAGTCATAAGATAGTCATAATACTAGAAGATAAACTTGTCCTAGAAGTTTTGCACGATCGGCACATGCGAGACCTTGATCATGATCTCAGGTGGGGTCATCTTCTGTTTCCAGATCAACAGTGATATGATGAATCTCTTTTGTCTGGTAGCTTTTCGGATACTGCAGTTGAATATACACCCACTTGGAGTTGCTTTCTCTCTCCAACAAGCCTTTGGACATCTCCAATGTGTTGGTAGTCTTGATTGGCTTCAATCTGGAAAGATCACGAACATACCCCTATGGTAAGGACTTGATCTTGTAAACACTAGAAAAGTATAGAATGTCGGACTCGAACTTGATCCATTGCATCTGCCTGAGCCACGTACGTCCAACTAACGATGTTACCAGACATGTGATTCCATTTCTGGCTAACCTTCTTAGCTTGATTTGGCTCTGGCTTTATCATTGAATACCACGCTTCACAGGCAGCTTGAACCCTCTTCTTTCTGTCTTGGTTCGATTCTGGTTCAGCTTCAAGTGGCTAACCTTCAAACTCTTCGCATGTAGGCATAGGGATATCAACATGAACTTTAATCTTGATATAATCCAATGGATCACCTACATTAAAATTTTCAGAACTGTCCATTGGAATTACCTGTTCATACGTGAGACTAAAGATTTGAGCAACCTCTTCTCTTGATGGCTCTGGATGTGTTTCACCTTCCATAATATCCATGTACGACTTCGTTACTGGTTCAGCTTCCGTCTCTTTGACATACTCCGGGTATTCTTCTTCTGTGATGTCTTTAATCTTGATATAATCCAATGGATCACCTACATTAAAATTTTCAGAACTGTCCATTGGAATTACCTGTTCATACGTGAGACTAAAGATTTGAGCAACCTCTTCTCTTGATGGCTCTGGATGTGTTTCACCTTCCATAATATCCATGTACGACTTCGTTACTGGTTCCTGTCATCATCAGTGAAAAACATGTTGTAGAATGGTTGCATCCATTCAAGTGGCACATCTTTTGAAGCTACGACTTCCCTGAATACCCGAAGATCCTCTTATGTTGGACCTGGCTGCGAGGAAGATTCTCCTGCACCAGTCCTATCACCTTCATCCGCATTTTTCTTTTCTTATCTCTCCCTGAACTGTACCTCGGCCGTTTTAGTTTCCTAGCCTTAGCACCACCATCACTACCTGGATCCTCTTCTACATCATCCCCAGATTTATCCTTCCTCGATTCATGATCATCATTATCTTCTTTCGCTTCATCATCTTCCTCATCGTCATTGTCATCGACATTACCATCATCTCTATCATCTCCGTTACCAGAAGTGAATCTATTGTGCTTGTTGAAGTATTTGTCAACTCGCTTCTTCAAATTTTGGTTCTCAGACTCGATAATGGCAAGGCGATTCCTTGTTTCATCGCGAGATTTTGTTAGCAAGTGAATCTCGTTCTCATTGTTGGATAGCTTTAGCATTGCCGCATCAAGTGCTGCTGATAGTCTTCAGTTCTCTGACCTCGTCTCGTTGATGATAGTCAGGAACTGGCGATCTCTGTTTCTGATTTTGCTATCCTCCGTTGGTTCTCTAGATTTTGAGAAACTTGTTTGTGCAACGTACTCATCACGTTGTTAACTTTTTTCTTGCGTGTGCAAAATGCCCCAGGGGCCTCTTTCGGGCGCATGATTCTATGTCCGGGGCCGGTTGTTCCTGGTCACCGGACCCCCCAACGCGCAATTCTTAGGAGATAGTTTAACGTTCATGTAAGTTTAGACCCTAAAAAATTTGGCTCGCCATCATTCGCGGCGTCACAAAACGCTGAAAAGTCACATTTTGGTTGTGGTTTTTTTGCGCGTTCTTAAGTTTAATTTTTTTTAATTTTTTCTTGCGTGTGCCAAATTCCCCGATGGCCTCTTTCGGGCGCGTGATTCTATGTCCGAGGCCGGCTGTTCCCGATCACCGGACCCGCCAACGCACATTTCGTAGGAGATAGTTTAACGTTCATGCAAGGTTAGGCCCTAAAAATTTTGGCTCGGCATCATTCAGGGCGTCACAAAACACTGAAAAGTCACATTTTAGTAGTGGTTTTTTTGCGTGTTCTTGAGTTGTTTAATTTTTCAACTTTTTTCTTGCGTGTGCAAAATGCCCTAGTGGCCTCTTTCGGTCGCGTGATTCTATGTTCGGGGCCGGTTGTTCCCGGTCACCGGACCCGCCAACGCATAGTTCTTAGGAGTTAGTTTAACATTCATTTAAGTTTACGCCGTAAAAAATTTGGCTCGGCATCTTTGGAGGCTCACAAAACGTTGAAAAGTCACATTTTCGTAGTCTTTTTTTGCGCGTTCTTGAGTTGTTAATTTTTTTATTTTTTTTCTTGCGTGTGCAAAATGCCCCGGGGGCCTCTTTCAGGCGCGTATTCTATGTCTGGGGCTGGTTGTTCCCAGTCACTGGACCCGCCAACATGCAGTTCTTTGGAGATAGTTTAACGTTCATGTATGTTTAGGCCCTAAAAAATTGGCTCGGCGTCACAAAACGCTGAAAAGTCACATTTTGGTAGTGGTTTTTTTTGCGTGTTCTTGAGTTGTTTAATTTTTTAACTTTTTTCTAGCATGTGCAAAATGCCCCGGTGGCCCCTTTCGGTCGCGTGATTCTATGTCTGGGGCCGGTTGTTCCCAGTCACCGAACCCACCAACGCGCAGTTCTTAGGAGTTAGTTTAACATTCATTTAAGTTTAGGCCCTAAATAATTTGGCTCGGCATCATTGGGGGCTCACAAAACACTGAAAAGTCACATTTTGGTAATGGTTTTTTTGCGCGTTCTTGAGTTGTTTAATTTTTTATTTTTTTCTTGCGTGTGCAAAATGCCCCCGGGCCCCTTTCGGGCGCGTATTCTATGTCTGGGGCCGGTTGTTCCATGTCACTGGACCCGCCAACGTGCAGTTCTTAGGAGATAGTTTAACGTTCATGAAAGTTTAGGCCCTAAAAAAATTGGCTCGGCGTCACAAAACGCTGAAAAGTCACATTTTGGTAGTGGTTTTTTTTGTGTTCTTGAGTTGTTTAATTTTTTAACTTTTTTCTTGCGTGTGCAAAATGCCCCTGGGCCTACTGCGCATTCTTCAGGACCTTTTTTCTTTAAATAAATTGGCTCCATGGTAAACCCGCAACTTCAAATTTTGGATTTAAATGGTCTTGGAAAGTGTTAAGTTACTATAAAACTACATGTATTTCTATCCTTTTACCACCACCAATTCTCACACCAGAAGAGTATGGTAAACAACAGTCATACACAAATCCTGATGGATCTCGAGCAGTCAAACCTTGAATTTGAGGACGTCCCTGATACACCACCGTATAGATTCCACAACAACCCTGATGGTATCGTCCAACTAGAGAGTCGAAGAAATGGTCTCCCAATGTCATAGATTTCTACCAAAACGGGGACGGCCTGTCTGTTGTAGTGTTTTTCTTGGTCGGATTCTGCTCGGAAAGGATTTTTGGGAAACCCTCTTTGGATATGAGGGTGATGGTCACCTTTGGCCAGTTGTAAGAATTCATTTTTATAGTTTTGAAATATTAATATATCCCTCTCTACATGTATTTATGTGTATACATTTATTCGTTAAATATTGCAGCACGTGGGAGGCTGGGTTAAACTGTTCATGAGGTATAGATGAGTATTGATCAATAAATCTAAAAAACCTGAACAAGTGTATCCGTGGACAATACTACCCCAACAATTCTTTGACTTACTATCTAAAACTCCCAACTATCATGCGTTGTCATTTTCCATCGGAATCAAAGACAATTATCCCCCTTTATGGGATATTGATACGGTAATATTTTTAAATATAAACCACCATATATTAGAGTAAAGATCTTGTACAAATTGTGTTTTTGGTAAGAACTGTGAGAATCAAACGAGGTATTTTTTTTATTTTTTTTTCAAAATTTTTTTCCCATATTGTTAAACATGTATTATAGTATTGAAAACTAAAAAAAAATTGGTGTAGAGTAATTACGTGTAGAGTAATTACATAATTACTCTAGTGTAAACTAATGTATTTACTTTAATAACGTAATTACACTAAAAAAAATTTTAATTTTTTTTTGTATTATTCATCTAGAAAGTATGTTTAAGCACATAGGAAAAAAATTCTAAAAAAATAAAATAAAATTTTTTTACCCCCTTTGATTCTCACAGTTCTTACAAAAAAAAAAAAAAACACTTTGTATTTGATCTTTACTCTATATTATAATTTATAGTGGGAAATAATTTACTCTAACTTTACTTATGCAGTTGTATATCCCGTTATGTGTTGAACAAAGACAGTGGTTCCTTGTGCAAGTTGATATGCGGACACTTCATACGAATCTGTACTTTACTAGCTCTAGCGCTTTATTTAGTTGCGGTCAACCGACTCCAATTCAAGTGTTGATTTACCCAACAATTGTGAAGTTCGAGTCTTTGTTCAAACAATTTATGGATGAATTTTCACACTGGGAACATTCTGGATGAAATTATGTAGAAAAAATAATAGTGTCTGATACAAAAGTTTGGTCGCCTCAAGATCACAGCTCAATTGGTGGTAATTCTGGAGTCCTTATATGAATCTAATTAATGAGGAAGATATCAACTTTGTAGGAGATGTTGCGTAGTCTTGTTCAGCCTACCGTCGGTAGATGGATGTGGTTGTGGAGTTGTCGGACGGTTATGGTTATGTGTTTATGTAGTTGTCGGACTGTATGGGTAGGGTTGTCACAAATGGGAGTGTTGCAAGGTAGGGTTTTGTTGTTGGTCATTGATGTTTACAGAATGATGAAACTGTTCGTTGATTTCATTCATTATACCCGAAGTGGAAGTCTCTACTGCAGTTGCTTCTGCCCAACATACGAATCCACAACCACGGGGTTTCCTGTTACAGCAGTAGCATCGACGACCTGGGTTCTTGAAGTTGATGATATACGGACTAATTTGGGAGAACCACAATTGCACTAAACCATATTGTGTTTCGTTGATCCACACAACTTTGAAAGTAATGAATATTGTTATTTATAGGAAAAGGTAATCCGCAATTTGAACTTGCGGTTTATCGGAACTACTATTTTGTTATTATTTATTTACAAATCCGTAAGTTCAACTTGCGGGTTGTTGGTAGGTGAATTGCATGGAATGGCCTTTTTTGGTGAATAAAATACTATTTTGTTATTATTTATTTACAAATCTGTAAGTTCAACTTGCGGGTTATTGCTCATATATATGTATAGTGTCTGAAGTACTCACCACCATCATCTTGTGTTACCAAAAAAATCATGGACAACTTTGACCCGTTCATTGTGAAACTCTACTGGGGTGGTGACATTACCTACATAAACGGTAAAGTTACCACCGACGACAACACCGTTCCAACTACTTTTATTATGACCCAATGAATGTCATATACTGAGTTTGTAGACGCAGTTTGTCGTAACGCTCAAATTAACAGGGATTGTTATAATGTGAGTTTACTATTGTATTACACTTTTGAGGGTTGCTCTAAGGGGGCGTACATTGTTGGCGACGATGGTATAAACACGATATTCTATCTAGCGGAGCATATACATCGTTACGTTGCAATCGTACATGTCAAGACCATGCCTATAGTTTTTATACATGAAACTAGTGCTATGGATCTCCTAAGACGCTTTTCCTCGGTGCCTTATGAACATGACACTTTGCATACTCCGCCAGCTCAGCATATGCAGTCAAGGAGCTATTGCTGGTTATCATTATATTGATTTTCACTATAATGAAGAGTATATTGCAGATCTATCTCGTAATGACAACGAACAACATGATGGTAACGATATGAATGAAGGTACAACATTTATATAGTAAATTGATTTTTATTAATATTTATAATTATATTGTGTACTTATATTATCTATATTGTTATAACAATGAGAAAAAAGATGAGGATGATGTTCAAGACGACCAAGACAACAATAACGACAACGATGACAACGTTCCTGAAAGTTTTAACTACGAACCGTCAGATGCGTCTAAAGGTATCGTTTTTTATTAATAATAAAGAACTTTGATTTATTATGAATCCTAATAAAACTGAATACTGCTTCCTAGGTTATACGTCGGAAGAGAGCAGAGAAAGCGAACATGATCCCACGGACGTTGATTCAGAACCCAGCGCTGACGAAGAAGATGAAGCTCGACAGTCACTTATCCCAACAGATCCTCAATTCCATGAAGGGATTAATCCTGCTTTCCCAACAGACATAGCTATAGACGACGAATATGAAGGTTTAGAAGCATATCGGCTTCCCGATTACAACGATCAACATAGGATGGAGATGTGGAATGGAAACATAGCTCATATCCGTGTGGGCATCTAATTTGAAAGTAAAGAAAAAGTAATTAACGCGATCCGGTATTGGAACGTGCAATGTAATAGAGAGTTGTGTGTCGTGGAAAGCAGGCCATATACGTTTAGAGTAAAGTGCAAAAATAACAACTAATCGTGCATGTGGGCTGCTGCGGCATCACATGCCCGGGTGGGGGCCCTTTGGCGGTTGTCAAAATGGTCAACACAACACACGTGCTACTCAACGGTTGAACGCAACAACAACAAGGCACTAAGGTCAAGAGATGTTGCATCGCATATCTTTGCACAGGTCAAGGCGGACTTAACGTTTCTGGTGAAACAGATCATAACCTACATAAAGCAGACGCTGGATGTCGATATCTCGTACTCCAAGGCATGGACTGCCCGAAGAAAAGCAATTGAGAATGTCTACGGCACCTGTGAGAGAAAATTTGACCAGTTGCCAACCTGTGTGGCACGGTTACAGGCTACAAATCCAGGTACCGTTGTTGAGTGGTATCATCATCCCTGGAGCCCACCCAATTGCAAGGTCTTCAAACATGTTTTCTGTGCCTTCCGGCCTGTAATTGAGGCATTCCGGCCTGTAATTGAGGCCTTCCAATATTCGGCACCAGTCATCTCCGTCGTCGGGACTCATCTATAGGGGACGTATAAGGGTAAGATGTTGATTTAGGTCGCCAAGAATGAAAATAACTACATACTTCCGGTGGCATATGCAATTGTAGATGAGGAGACAATTGAGAGCCGGAGTTTGTTCCTGAAGCAGTTTAGGCTGCATAGTTCAAAACACAACGCCAGCAACCCTCTTTGGGTTATCTTGGACAGACATGTAGGAATAATAAGGGCGATGGAGGAATTTCCAGGATGGAGGGAGCCAAAGGCTTATCATCGGTATTGTCTTCGTCACATACGAAGCAAAGTTGGCGCAAAATTCGAAAGCACCACTATGAAAAAGCTTTGTTGGACTATCGGTAGCACATCACAACATTATCAGTATTTATATGCCATCAGACAAATAAAGAGCATTAACAGAAAGGCGTGGAGATACTTGAGAGACATTGATCTCTCTAAGTGGACGTTGGTGCACGATAAAGAAAATCGTCGGTGGGGTCACCTGACAACGAACATGTCTGAGTGCTTCAGACATGTGTTGTCAAAGGCAAGGATGATGCCTATAACGGCAACCATACATCATACGCTAGAAAGGGATGTTGCTCAGTTTAACATTCACTATCTAATTGCAAAGCGTTGCCAAACAATGTTGCCCCCCCCCCCCCCCCGCCCCCCGCATCTGGAAAGTGATATGTGAACGTAACGCTAAATCACGAGAACATACTGTACGTTTGTATGATGGTTCATAGCAAAGGTACCATGTGAAGTCTCGCCATCAGACAAAGGAAGACAGGGGGAATGATTACACGGTTGAATACCGTAACAGAAGTAGCACGTGTGCAAAGTGGCAAATCAAACGTCAGCCTTGTTCGCATGCTACAGCGGTTTACCACATGAAACGTAAGGACCTTCATCAAATTGTTGATTCACGATATCATACTTCTGTATATCGTCTTCAGTACAACGACCACTTTTATACCCTAGGTCATACAGCTTAGTGGGCACAAGCAAACTGGAGACTTCGTGGTAACCCGTCACATTTTACCGTCAAACGTGGCAGGTTGAAACAGAGGAGGATCCATACGATATGGTTGAAAGGCATGAGGACGAACCACGTGCTCCCCGCAGATGTAGTATTTGTAAGAATAGAGGGCACAACAAAAATGGTTGTACTTCCCATGGCGAATGATGTTGATTGTCGTATGTTAATGTTTGTTGTTATTTGTTATCAACTTGTCGTATTAGTGTCGTGATTATTGTACGTTGATTGTCGTATATTACTGTTTGTGGTACGTAAGTTGATTATTGTATGTTATTTGTTATGAAGTTTTCGTATTACTCTTGTGATGTCAAAGTATCATGCACTAAATAAACAATCACGCCTTTATTACTAGAAAAGGGAAATATTACAAAACAGCTAACACAACTCACCAAAACTTATCACAACGACACTTATACAACTCATCAGCCATGTGGCGTCGGTAGTTCACACAAGCCTCTTGTACGATGTTTTCTTGGTTTATCATCAACGATTTGTTTTTAACTATTTTCTCCATCATCATACAAATAAGAACCCAGGCGTTAGCGATGTTACTCTTGTCTTGGGGGGCATCTGTCTCAACCAAAGCAAGGGACATATCACGTTCCGATATGTACCTCATGTTTGACCAAAAGGGAATACGTTCTAGAAACTATTTGAAATATAACTGTAGCATCTCCATATAGTTCCTTACCTCTCGATGCTTTCCATTTCTCCATCTTTTATCGGTCCAGTGTTGAGTAATCACCATGCTTTGCATATCAATATGGATAAGTAGCCAGTCTGTTTGTCCAATCCAAAAAGGAAGGTAGATGCAGTCAACCTCCCAGAATGGAGGATGCAGGTCCTTTCGTCCAACAAAATAAAGGGGGTTAGTAGATTTATCATCCTCAAGTAATAATAAAAATCAGGAGGTAACACCGTCATCAAAATTTTATATTGGGGTTAAGAGCATCGCCTATGGTACTAGCATTAATCTTACAGTCCATGCTTCAACATGTTGCAAAGAGGAAAAAAAACTAGAAATTAATATGTTGTGTAAGTATGTAAACATGTGAAAACATATAAAAATTAATATGTTGTGTTAAGTGTACTGTAGACGACTATAGCAGTATGGGGAGTCCCCATTGTTGTAAAACTCTGAAATATTTGTGGACCAATTCTTAGAATCTTTGTTGGGGACTATAACACTATATTTTTCAGGTTCCTTTTTCGGTGGTTTTTCGGCCGGAATCTCCGTAGACGACCTAGCCTTCGTGGATGACGACTGCCTCTTCATACGCCACCAAAGATCATCCGTCCACTTTGACTTCTTAGCGACTGGTTGTGAACAAAAATATGCACCAACCTTTTCATCCTTCTCCATACGATCCAACGTTTCTTTTGGGTAATTCATAATGAAACATTAGATATCTGTTTTTATAGGTGAAATTGGCAATATTAAAAGATACTATTCCGCAAGTTCAGCTTGCAGAATTGATAATGATTTTAAAGTCCGCATCAATTTGCGGATATGTCAGTACAGTACTTACAAGAAAAAAACAATACTAAACTTTTTTTTAAGTAAACTAAAAACATTACATTTTAATTAATAAAAATTATTTAAATATTTAAAATAAATTATTATTCAAATGGCTAGTTTAATTATCTAATGTTTAGGATTAGGTAATGTTAATTTAATAACTAATTTAGGATTATGTATCTAATGTTTAATTATTAATAGGTTTAATTATGTAACGTTTTTATTTACTTTAATAGGTTTAATACGTAATGTTTTTATTTATATATACTATTTTTTGAAAAAAAATTATCGTAAACTTATTTAATAATATTAAATTTATTTAATAATACTAAATTTATTTAAAATGAATATTATTTAATAGGCGACAATCTACTGAGTTATGAAATCGCAAGTTCAACATGATTGGATAGGCGTCAAAATGTTAAATAATACAATTTTACCAACTATTTTTTAAAAACAATCTATTTCCGAGTTACAAAACAATCTATTTTCGAGAACACCATTTCCAACTTTATAACCGTAACTATGATCAGCCAGATTATTATACAAGTCAGCATGCTAACTATAGTTACCCTTGCAACAAACTCAAAACGTGCAGCATTTCCAACGAAGTTGTCAACGGCTCAGGGAAATCATCCAGGAATTTACCAAATACATTGGTCATTGGAGGGCCTTGTGTTGAAAGCGCAAAAGGAAAGATTGTGTTCAAGTTTCATCTCAAAATAGTAGGTTTGATGAAACTAGCCCCTGCAATCATTCGAGATGTAGGCTACATTAATTATTTCTACATGACATTTTTCCAAGAACACCAATTCCAACTTTATAAGGGAAACATGGGCGCAAATCTAAGGAGAGGTTGATGAGATGTTGGAGCCGTAAAGCTCAAAATAAAAAATATATTTTTTGACTCCAACATCCACCAGCAACTGTAAACGATAAATGAAGAATCCGCGCCCTCCCCAATATGACAGAAGATCAACGACGCCCTTGTGATTTGTCCTATCAACAACAATAAAGGGCATCATCAACCATGATCTCCGTCAAAAACCTAGCTTAGGTGCCAGAACCACCCCAACCACCTAACTTTTTACCACAACCTAGGGTGAGGTTGATCACCTAAGCAACCACCACTTCCGTATTATAAACTACCATACCAAAGTTGTAATCAAAACACGTTAGCCCACGTGCAGATGTATCATCGATCCAAGTAGTTTCATGTAAATGTAACATCGATCCAAAAATAAGAGGGTCTATGGCATGGAAAAAAGGGATCTTGACATGCCATGCTGGAACACCTCCCCAGCCACCACCGTTGAAACAGTGGTTGGGGGAAGCAAATAAGAATCTGGATGTATTCTTCTACAACGTTTGGACCCTCCAACATTAATATATTTGAAATCACATGACCAGAATGCCATTTAACACGTGTTATATCACGTGCAATTGTAACATCGGTCCAAATGATTTCATGCAGATATAACACCAATCCAACAACACTAAATTTTTTTCTTCATATACAATAGTATAATAACACCGCGTATTTGGAAAGATAGTGTAAGATAATGGAATGAAAGCAATTTGAAGGAAACTTCTTCTGCATTTCGTGAAAAATGAATACAGGTATATTTATGTGTGTGCACAAATGTGGAAAGAAAGATTGAGTGTTCGAGTTTTCATTTAGGGACTGACAATGGAGTATGCAAACGTAAGAAGATGCCAGCTTACAATTTATATTGGTGTAAACCTGTAAAGGATTGGATTTTATGAAATCAACACAAATATCACACAAGTATAAGTAATCCAGGTGCGGAAACACTAGATCACATGCAAAATGATAATAACCAGATCAGAACACGTTAAGAATCCTTTTAAACATGATTTTCATTAATATATTGATCATAAAATGATTACAAGTTAGAATATTAATGAAAACCTAACAATTAGATCCTTCTAGAACTCACACAAGAAACACACACTACCAAATGACCAACTTCTGAGTTTAAACTAACTTCAAACTATATATAGACTTTTCCATTTGACCTTTGCATTGGTCGAATGGAGTCATTCGACCTCAACATAGCTCGAATAAACACCAAATAAATAAACAAAATATCTGTCTTCAAAAATTCATTCGACCCTCAGGAAATTCATTCGACCATTCGACTGGTCGATTGAACATGTTGATCTTCAAAACTTCAACTATTATTCGCCAATCTTGATTAATCCAAAGTGATAGCCACACATATGCATCTACAAACTCCCCCTTGGATATTGCTTGGATTGTTCTTGCATTTCCAAACTTGAATTCTTCAACTTGATCTTTATCTTCATCTTTTGTTGCTCACTCATTTTAGGTTCAGCTTTTCTTTTGATTGTGCGTTTCTTCGATTCATTTCTAATATTCAATGTCTTTCCCAACAGCTTTTCATAGTCACAATTAGCATGCACTCCCCAAGCAAAATAGAATATAGCAATAGTTTGAAAATTCCAAGCAGGTACTAAATCTCTTACATCAAAATGAATCTGATTGTAATACAGCGCGACAATGTCTTTTTTCGCAGAGTTGATCAACCACATCGGATCGAACACACGTATCTCTTTACACGTCAATTTATGATTCTTATCCTTCAGCACTATCACAGCTTCTCCCGTCACCCAATCATAATACGAAATTTCAAAGTCTTTTGCAAAGTGTTGTTGTATAGGCATCAAAGGAATCCTTTTCATCACTTTAGGCGGTTCGTACTTCAAAGTAATTTTCGGTAGACCATTCTTAGGATCAATTTCATCTTTATGCACAATCCTTTTTGAATACTGTGGTCTACACGCATCCCACTTCGTATAACTCTCTCTAGTCATCCTCTTAGCCATCCATTCAATAATACCGACATTTTCACAACCTGAAATCTGATGTCGATCAATGTCTCTCACAGCCCAACAAGGTAATGTCTTGATCTCATGAAAGTGTCTAAAATACAAGATACCTTTCTCCCACTTGATTCCGATACACCTTAGCTGTAGAAAGTATTTCCATGCTAATGCACGTCCTTTGAAAATCTTGTTCTGGTACGTGTAGACATCGACTTGAACATCAGGTTTTGGCTTGTTCAGTTCATCTTCTCTCAACTTTCACAATAGCTCCTTCAATGAATCAGATTGCTTGAAGAGTTGTTCTTTCTCAGCTTCATTGTCAAACACTTTATCAGTAATCTTCTTGCCCTTTTCCTTAGCAATCTGTTCGGCTTGTCTAAGAGATTCTTCATTGATAACTTGAATGCTAGAATTAACATGAATATTGTAGTATTCAGGATATTCTTCACGTGAGATATCTTCAACTTCAACATGATTATACTTTTCAGCTTCAATATCATCAGCATCTTCCTGTTTAGGATCAGTAACTGGAATATAAGGAACCTCCTTTTCTTTTAAAATGTCATCCAGTGACTTCCCTACTTGCTTTGCTAACCCTTCCAGTATCTCTCTAGCAACTGCATTGTTTACTTCACCATCTTCAAGATCTCGATCATTATACTCAATTTGATATCTCATATCATTACTCATGAATATCTCAGGAAACTTTCCAGTGAGTTCAAGAGTATAATAACCTCGCTTCATCATCATCTTGTACATTCTTTTGTCTTCATCAGATAAAGCACAAATTTGTTCAGTCCAGAATATATCTTGATCATGTTCAGTTGTTTCTCCATATTTCTTCTTTGAACTTGATTCGCCTTTGTCACCTTTCTTAGATTCTCTCTTCTCAAACTTGAATTGATCAGTGTCATCATTATCATCTGAAACTTTTGAACTGGAATCCTAATCTTTGTTAGCATTACCACCTCCCGACGCATGATCGTCATCACTTGAATCATTCTCATCATCATGTTCTCGTTCATTATCAGTACCACCGAAATCTACTTGTTCCTCTTCTTCTTCTTCATCTTCCCCTTCAGTACCTTTCAGCTGTGGTGCTTTCTCATATAGATCATCTATTATCTTCCTCAAGTCTTTGTTTTCTTATTCAATCAAAGCTATCCTCTTTGTGTTTCTCTTGCTAGAAGTGTTGAGTTCAACATTTTCACTTTCGAGCTTCATAACTTTTGCTGCCAAATTATCCTGACGTTCTTTAGAAGCTATCACAATCTGATACATATCCTTCTTGTTCTCTTTCATCTGTCTGATTTCAGCTTCTTGTTGATTAAACACTTTCATCACATTAGCTATCTGTCTATTCACCCCTTCCATCACATCACTAGATACTATTGCTTGTGGAGTAGAACTTGATTCTGCACTTGGTTTGGCAACTTTCGCTTTCATACTCGCGAAAACATTCTTTAATGATACTGAGATGTTTTCTGGATTTAGTTGTGAAGCAGGTTCTGTAGTAACAACCTGTTGCACAACTTTCTTCTTCTTGATCACTGGGGATGCTGCTGGTGATACACTCTTTCCTTTCAATAACAAATCAATCTCTTTGTTTCTCCTCTTCTTTGGTGGTTCTTTCTTCGACATGATTTTCAATCTTCCACGTTTCACAGTAGCACCTGGAACAGAAGATCCTTCAACATCTACATCAAGATCTAAAATCGACTCTTGATTCTCTTCAGTAACTTTCTTCTATCTCTGTTCCTCGAATATCTTTTCCAAAGCTTCAGGAGTACTAATCTCAGTGGCCTTGGGATCAGTATCCATTACTGTTTCATTCTCAGAATCCCATTCAACATCCTCTTTTGTTTCTTTTGAATCTTCATCAATAAGTAACCTCCCTTTCTTTCATTTGCTCTTAGCAACCTTCTTTTTCTTTTGTTCTTTCTCAACAACCTTTTGTTTGCCTTTACCCTTCGACTTAGCACCTTTATTAACCACTTGACGTTTCCTCTTTGCATCTTTGTCAACAGAAAACAGTGGCTATCAGAATCAGAATCACTATTCTCATGTCTAGCCTTATCTAATCCTTGATCTTCATAAGAAACTGAACTCAAATGTCCAAATAGACGTTTGTGTGGTGGCTTCTCATCCTCAGTCTTTCCTTTATAAGTCTTCATCCGATTCAAAGTTGTTGCATTCATGTGCTCTTGGTTTATCACTTGCAATGGATCTCTAACCAAATCCTTGTACTTGTGATAAAAAACCATTTGTAGAAACCTCGGATACATCATAAACTTATCAACTTTCAAACCTTGAAACACCTCTTTCATGTGGTGGAAGATCATCCCAAATACGTTGTAAGGTTTGTTCAGAATCAAAGCAACGACTAATGAACACAATGTCCTCCTCAACACATCATAACCTCCACTAACTGGTCCAAAGACATGTAGTATCACATGAAGTAGATACTTATATGGTGGACACAACTTCGCTTGGTGTACTAGGCAATCTGTTATAGGACCATTATATTAACAATGTGTTAAAGTTCATGAAATTCAGTCTAGGGTTCGTGTTCTTCATTCATCGATTCTGATCAGAATATGTGTCCATTACCTGTAATATTGGTATGAAAATGATCAGAAAGCACTAAGGAACAATAAACAAAGGTCTAAATTCAAGAGGCAAAACAGTGGTTTTAAGACAAAATCGCTAATGAACAGTAGTGAATGGTTTGAATGGACATAAAGCATATATATAGACATGGTTCATTCGACCCTTTCAGGGCTCGAATGAGAATCTTTGATGTTCATTTGACCTAGTTAAAGGGCGAATGAAAAATGAAAGGGGTTCGAATTAACATTAAACCACTCTCATTTGACCATTGAATTGGGTTCGAATCAACCCTCAGAAGTTCATTCGACCTAACAAAAGGTCGAAAGAA
Organism: Ambrosia artemisiifolia; assembly: GCA_032199755.1. Lineage (NCBI taxonomy): Eukaryota > Viridiplantae > Streptophyta > Magnoliopsida > Asterales > Asteraceae > Ambrosia > Ambrosia artemisiifolia. The sequence continues at coordinate 25,821,583 of CM063515.1, forward strand.
GATCTGGAAAAACTGATTTTTACCAAATTGTCCGATTCGATTCACGTTTGGTCATTTTCAACCATTTAAATATTCAAATTCTCAAAATTTCCCATTTAAATGATACAAAACTCAAATTGGCTCGTCAAACTTCAGAAAATGTGTGACACCCGTCGAAATCACATGTCATATCCGTACACTAGCTACACGTATACATTGTGCATGACATTACATTTTATATGTTTCATTACAATTGGGCCATACATGGTTCCAACAACTCAATCTCGATGCTTACAGTCTAGCATTAGGTTCACTAGTAGGAACAATTTCATGACTAGTCGAATAGTTTATCATGAGCTAAAGAGAGATCACACAAAAACCCTAGTTAGGGAATTCATACAATGGAACATAATACTACAATTATAATCCAATCAAGAACAAAAACAAACAGTGTCCATACACATGGACTTTCCGAACACAATGTCCAAAAATGACTAGAAATACAACTAGTTAAAATAGTTTAATGGACACACGATCATATATTGTTTGGCATCACATAGACTTGTACAAACATCACACCTAATATCCAATTACAATATATGACCTTACATTTGAACAAGAGATGAATTAAAATGTTCAAAAAAAATAATATATATATATATATATATATAGGGTGAGGTTCCTGTACAAAGTAAATATTTCGTGAGAAGTGTGAGAAGAATTAAAAATTGATATGTAGGCATCATTTTTTGAACTTAGTCACGTTGTTTTGGATTGTTTTGCCTAGAAAAATACCAAACATAACTTAAAAACCGAAAACAATGTATTTTAGGCTCAAAAGTTAAAACACCATGCTAAGAACATTAAGTAGTGTGTTTTAAGTGTTAAGTAGTGTGTTTTAGCTGTTTATAAATTTGATGACTATAATACATTGGATTGTGTTTTAGATTGTTGTGTTTGGTGTTTTTCAAGTTAAAACAACCTAAAACATCATTCCTAAATCCAAAACATGATGCCTACATGCTAAGTCTTAATCCTTCTCACACTTCTCACGAAAGATGTCCTTTGTACAGGAACCTAAACCTATATATATATATATATATATATGTGTGTGTGTGTGTGTGTGTGTGTGTGTATGTGCTTTTCAATGTTTAAACTCCCACATCTTAATGAACTATCCTTTCAATCAATAAGATTACATCATAATTAGTTAAACACTTTATCACTTATTTCTTCCATAACCTTTGACTTACCAAAAATATCTCTAGTCCATATACATATATATATATATATATATATATATATATATAAGACATGCATTCATGTGTGTGTGTAGAACTCCAACCTTGCACTCAACACTCATGCATAAGTCTTATCCCCACATTCCTAAGACATTACATCAAAATGGTAATTAGCTTTACCACTACATGAATCAAGAAACATTGACTTACCATCTTTGTTAGTTTACACTTTCCATGCTCCAAAGATCTTGATCTTACCCCATCAATCTTAAAATGCCACAAATCTAGCTAAAGTCATGATCATCATATGTCAACTCTAAGTGATATGACCAAGCCTAAACCTCCAAACACCCTCCAATTTTTGGCCCCCCATTCCCATGGTAGCATGCACCCATCAACTCCATAACATGCCCATAATCTAGCCCAAAATCCACTTTTATTTGATCTTACACTAAAAAGGTTCACCTTTCCTAAGTCAAGATGCTTTGCCATCCATAACCATTATATATAGGGCCAAGGTTTGAGACTTAAGTGCACCACTAATTCACAACACACCCTTCCAGCTCTCCCTCTCGGCACCACCACACCACCACCGAAACCACCACCATCGGCCATACCACCGCCAAAAACCATCACCCCCACCCAAGTCACTAACAATAACCATTAACTTTCAAGGGACTCTTAGTGGTACAAGGAGCATAACCAAGGTGTATAAGGCCCCTAACTCCCTCTTTTCTTAGACACTAGGAGGTATAATCTTGTTTTTCTTAAACTTGTGCTTTTATTTTTTCATAGTCTTTTAAATACCAAGTTGTTCATTATTATGTTGACACTTGTAACTAAACCAAGTGAAATAAGTAAGTTCATGCCTTAAAATACATTATGATAACCGAAAATGTATGTATTTACACGCACTAGGGCCGAAACATACATATATACTAGGTCATAATGGCCAAAAGATTTGTAAGAGAAATTATATATTTTCCAGAGCTCATTAACATAAGACATAATGTGGATAGTTAAAAATCATGTGTGACTTGTTAGATCCATAAAAGGCTTACAAGGTATATATGTTTTCAAGAAAAGTGATGTTTAACATGAGATATTGTTATTTTTCACCAAAGTTAAGCTAAAGACACCTAGATATTATGGATCTACACATACGTCGTGTTAAAAGTTGTAAGACCTATGACACATGAACACTTACACCATCCAAAATGTATAAAAAGACATATTTTTACAAGTAAAAGTGGTGTTTTCACAAAAGGTAATACTATCTTTTTACTCAAGTCACTAGTGTACATAAAGATGGTGAATCTTGCAACACAAAACCATGAGGTTCATATTTTGGGAAATATTACCCTAGAAACCCTAATATTGGACATTCAAAAGTTAAACATTGTATTTTTAGGAAATAAAATGTTAAATACACAAGTCCCTTCATCAAAGACACACATCCAACTTAAAGAGTTAAGTTGCAAGTACGGACATAACAAGAGAACAACTTGTAGACAATACAAGTAGCATAGTCCTAAAACCAGTGAACTCACCAACTTTGTGTTGACCTATTTTTTTACATGCATGTATTTCAGGCAATTAGCAAGGAGTATGAAACTTGAGAAGGTCGCGTGCGAGCATTTATGGGATACCTCCTTTTGAACTATTGTGTTGTTATTATAACTTAAAACATTTTATGTAATGGTTTTTAATTTTAACAATTAATGTTATGTTTGTGAGACTTGGTTGTTAAATGGAAGTTCCTATTTTATTTTAATGCTCGTGTGACCTTGGTGCATGGAAATCATTCGAAGTCATACCTCACGTTTCCGCCTTGGCGGGGTGTGACAGAGTTGTATGAGAGCACGAGGTTATAGCGAGCTGAGATTCCTTTGAGTCAAACTATAATCTAAATAAAAATTGATTTTGAAATGTTTTCCAAAGAAAAAGAACACAACACTTATCCTTACGTGCTATGCAAGTTCCATGCTAGTTACATACTTCACACATTAGTAGACATATTAAGTACATCACATTATTACTGACACGCACGTGTGTTCATTGATTTCCAAGATCATGGCACACCACGACGACCCTATTATCATTCTCTCTGATTCGGAGGAGGAGATTGTACCATACAACCCTCCAGCCGACGACCTTCAGCAGGGTTATGTGTGACGACCCGGAAAATTTTTCTTCTTATTTGTTTCTTTCTCTACGACTTCGGGAAATTTTCGGGACCAAAATTCTTTCAACAGGGGGATGATATGACACCCGGCAAACTCCGGTTATTAACTTTTTGAAAACTCAGTAAGTCTACCTTAGCGAGTCGTGCATACGTTACACATGACAGGGTCAGTCGAGTCAAGTCGCGTTAAGTACTTGTCTAGGGATCAATGATTCGGAGGATCATTGGGGTTTTAACACACACAGGTCTCGAGTCCCGGGAATTGGTGAACGGCTGTGAACGTGTTTGTTTTCATGAATTAGGTGTTTATAATCTTTATGTGACTTGTCGGTATGTGTATACGTGTTTACATATGTTAAAACAGCGATTACACGTGATTGCATGACATTGTAGGTGATTACGCGTAATCACCTATGTGTATAGGCGATTAGGAAGCTCCTATAGGCGATTAGGAGCTGTAATCGCCTATAGTGGGGGTGATTAGGCCCTAATCGCCTATAGCTGAGGGCGATTGGGAGACCTAATCGCCTGCACTGCTGTGTAATCGCCTGACGTGTTTTAAACAACTAGAAACGCCTATAAATACCACCCTTGACTTGTAAAACATCATTTTTGCAACCCTAGCCGTCCCATAACCTATCCCAACTCACAAACACCCTCTGGAACACGTTTTTGCATCAAAACACACATTTCCAATCTTTACACATCATTTTCTTATAAATCTAAGGTGTGTTCTTCATCCCCAAACCTTTGTATGATTATGTTTTGTTCCCAAAAGGTCCAGACCTGATTTCTAAATGTTTTTGTCTTTGAAAAACTATTAAAAACCGTTTTTAAACAAACCCAAACCTTTATGCATGTTATATGTGTTGTATTTGTATAACGGTGGGATTTTTATGATTGAAACATGGTTATTCTTGTGTTATGAATGTGTTTCTGACTTAAATGGGTTATGATAATGTTAACTTAGGAGTTTGGAGGTCCATGGTTGTGTATTGTTGATATTTGGTATTTTGACCCATTTGAATGGTTTTGAATGATTAAGGATGATATGATGTGTTTTGTTGGTTATACGATGTTAGGGTTTCTTTAGGATGATGCTAGAACAGTAGGATATTATCGGACAACGTTGTTACATGATGAAATCTGGATATTTTCTATTTAGGGTAAGTTTTTGCATGTTGATGTGATGTTTACATGATAAGTATGCTATTTTGGGAAAACGCTTGCATTCGGGACTGTTAGAATGATGATAATTTAGGGGTTTTGTTTGGAATAAGTATGTTAATGTGTTGGGATTGATATTTGGTGCTTCCACGCGTTTCGGATCTGTTTTGGAGGTGATTAGGAGCCCAATCGCCTATATTGCATGTCTTATAGCCCTAATCACTAGTTAAACCCTGAATTGCATGTCTTATAGCCCCCAATCGCCTATATTGCATGTCTTATAGCCCTAATCACTAGTTAAACCCTGAATTTCATGTCTTATAGCCCCCAATCACCTATATTGCATGTCTTATAGCCCTAATCACTATTTGACTTTTCCTAATTGCTAGTTGACTTTTCCTAATCGCATGTGCTGCTGTTCTAAGTGTATTTTGGCATTCCGAGACCCGATTTGACACCTAGGAACATGCTAGAAACCCCGTAACATGCCAAGTGACATGGTAACACGTGCTCGGACTTATTTGTGCGTTATTTGAACTGTATGCTAGATTCGGTGAACTCTTACATGTTTTAAGTGTTGTTTGCGTATTATGAATGATACCTTGTAAAAGATGAGCACGTGGGATGTTGGGTCACCAATGGGATGTCGAGTCTTGTCTCACATAGTCTGGTTGTCAGTCAAACGCATTTTCAAACGTATAATGGTCATGGACTGGACATTAGGGACTGATGAACCCAACGGGTTATTAGTCTAACGTTACACACGCATCTTATGATAGGTCGCCACTAGTTGGGGCTATCATACACATAACGGTATACTCATAAACAGAAGACGCAACCTAAGGTGAGTTCACGGCCCTACACTTTACTGTTTTCGTTTTCGGGGGAGAAACATGCTCAAACTCTTTCATCACACGTTTTCATGTTATTCTATGGCTAACATCTTATTACTATACGGTTCATCTAAATTCCCTTAGAAACCACTAACATGGGTATATGGCGGGGAAATGTGGATAGCGCTATTGGGAACTGATAAACCCCACTTGACGGCTGGAGGCCGGGCGGGTGCATATTGTCTCTAAACACACAGGGCCTACCGGTGATGACGATAGTCCGGAAATAAGGGTTACACAGTAACAAAACAGTCAGCAATGGTTTCACCCGTAGTAGTAATACTAGATAACGCCTAGCTAGCGTTCACACAAGCAAAGTAGTAAAGCAATGGTAACGGTTTTCCAGGATTGGACTAAACGTTTAAATAAAACCTGTGAACTCACCAGCATTATATGCTGACTCTTTTAGCATGTTTTTTCAGGTCGCTAAGGTAGCAGCTGTCTGCTAGGCACACTGAGTCGCACTGGAGTCGTACTAGCGTCTAGGATCATTTATGCATGTCTTTTGATGTTAAACTCTTGAACTCATGTCTTTATTTACTCATGACTTTTGTAAACTTTAAATGCTTCCGCACTTTCAACAGTTGGTTTTAAATCTTATGCATGATTTTATTACGTATGATTTACATTTCGACGTCGTTTATTGTGACCGTTGACTTGAATCCTGGTGTGTCACATGCCTTGAGTTAGAACTCAGCAAGTGGAAATTTGAGGGTGTGACAGATTGGTATCAGAGCCAATGGTTATAGTGAACTAGGACTGCATGTAGAGTCTAGACTATTGCCGAGTCTCACACACCAGACGGTCGCATACATTTGAGTCGTGTCTTTTGGTAAACATACTAACCTTGTCGGGGTGTCGGTATCCTTATCACACAGTATCATATTATCCAGCTCATTCTTGGTCATTCCTAGTTTCATTTTATCTCCTCCTTCGGGTTTGCAGCCAAAGGAACTCGTTGTTGATCGTTTGAGTTGGTTGTCTCTTTCTATGATGCGGGTACCGGGTGACTTGAGGTTTGAGCTCGGGGCACGCCTAGAGGACCATGTAGAGCGATTTATTATTTCGGGTGCACACGAAATCATAAGTTGAAATGCATGGAAGACATGGTGGATCTCGGGTTAGGATTAATGGTCACATTTGGACCCGATCCTAGACTCTTCATATTCTCTTGGTTTAGCGTTGGTGATGGGTCTGAGTGTTTGTTTCTTGTTTTCTCAGAAGATGTCTGGACGCAATGGAGGACGTACTGGGGGACGACGTGGAGGCCGCACCGGCGGGGGAAGGGGTGGTGGTAACATCACCATGACACATGATGAAGTCAGTGATATGATGCAGCAGCAGTTGGGCGTAGCACTGGCTGCCTTCCAGGCTGCCCAGCAGGCCTTTATGAGTACTGCCGCTACTCCGGTACATGTGGGAGTTGCCTATAAACGGTTTAAGGATTGTCAGCCCCTCAACTTCCGAGGTACGGAGGGAGCTGTGGAGTTGCTTAAGTGGTTGGAGAAGACCGAGTCGGTGTTTGCTTTATGTGAGACTCCAGCAGCGGATTGGGTAAAGTTTGCTTCGGGGACTTTTGTAAGACCCGCCCTGACATGGTGGAACTGCGTCACTCAGACACTTGGTTTCGGGGAGGCCAACGCCATGCCTTGGGCGGATTTCGTGCGTAGGTTGAAGGCTGAGTACTGTCCGCGAGAGGAGATCAAGAGTTTGGAGCAGGAATACGGGGATCTCAAGATGGTGGGTTCTGATATTGAGGCGTACACCATCAGACACAACGAGTTAGCGGTGATGTGCCCGTGTATATCGACACCAGAGTACCGGAGGATAGAGCAGTACATTGCAGGTTTGACGCCAGAGATTGCAGGGTTGGTGGCTGCGAGAGATCCTACTACCATTTATGAGGCTGTGCGGTCGGCTACCAAGATGACCAACATGAAGATAACTGAGGGCGTCTTGCCTCCTAGAAGCTCAACTGTGAAGGAGCCGGTGGATAACAAGAGGAAGTGGGAGAGTGTGGAGAAGAGTTCAGCTGTTGTTCAGCGAAAGTCGGCAGCGAAGAAGGTTGAAGCTTCAGGGTCAGCGTCAGATCAGAAACAAGGAGGGTATGCTGGAAAGAGCCCTAAGTGTGGACAGTGTGGTTTTCATCATTTTGGTACTCGTGATAAGTTTCGTTGTGAGCGTTGTAATCGGACGGGTCACTATGCGAAGGATTGCAGGGTCAACCTTTCATCCAAGCCGGCTCAGACTACTACTACTACCCCTGCTCCACAGGGAACCAGGGTTGCTACCATTGTGGGGAAGCAGGGCATTTGAAGCGAAACTACCCAAAGTTGAACCAAGGGGACGCAGGGACTGCAGGGAAGGGTGGAAACAACAAGGGCGGCGGTCGGGCTACTCGTGCTCATGCTTATGTTATCGGTGCTAGAGAGAACCAGGAGGACTCAGACACTGTTACCCGTACGTATTCTCTCTTATCTCTCGTTACACTTTGGTTTTACCTTTATCCACATCTTTGTGTATTTCGTATCTTTGGGTGTTTTCTTTTTGGTGTTGGTCACCGTTTCGTGTTTAGTGGGTTGATGGGGGTCCTTTAGAGATTCAACTTGAACGGTACCGGTGGGTTAGTTATACCGATCATATTAGTCTCCAGTAGGCCTTCGATCGGGGGGTCTCTTGTTTGTATTCACATTTGGGGAAGTGGTTTCCCGGCTGTTAGTATCACATTTTGGTTCACGGCCTTCATTTCATTGCATCTTGGGAAAACGTTACTTGGGTACACACAGAGGTCGACACTCATCACTGTTGAAGCCGAAAGAATCTCGGGACGAGATTCCTTTCAACAGGGGGATGATGTGACAACCCGGAAAATTTTTCTTCTTATTTGTTTCTTTCTCTTTGACTTCCGGAAATTTTCAGGACGAATTCTTTCAACAGGGGGATGATGTGACACCCAGCAAACTCCGGTAATTAGCTTTTTGAAAACTCAGTAAGTCTACCTTAGCGAGTCGTGCATACGTTACACATGACAGGGTCAGTCGAGTCAAGTCGCGTTAAGTACTTGTCCAGGGATCAATGATTCGGAGGATCATTGGGGTTTTAACACACACAGGTCTCGAGTCCCGGGAATTGGTGAACGGGTGTGAACGTGTTTGTTTTCATGAATTATGTGTTTATAATCTTTATGTGACTTGTCGATACGTGTATACGTGTTTACATATGTTAAAACAGCGATTACACGTGATTTAAGGACATTGTAGGTGATTACGCGTAATCACCTATGTGTATAGGCGATTAGGAAGCTCCTATAGGCGATTAGGAGCTGTAATCGCCTATAGTGAGGGTGATTAGGCCCTAATCGCCTATAGCTGAGGGCCATTGGGAGGCCTAATCGCCTGCCCTGCTGCGTAATCGCCTGACGTGTTTTAAACGACTAGAAACGCCTATAAATACCACCCTTGACTTGTAAAACATCATTTGTGCAACCCTAGCCGTCCCATAACCTATCCCAACTCACAAACACCCTCTGGAACATGTTTTTGCATTAAAACACACATTTCAAAGCTTTACACATCATTTTCCTATAAATCTAAGGTGTGTTCTTCATCCCCAAACCTTTGTATGATTATGTTTTGTTCCCTAAAGGTCCAGACCTGATTTCTAAACGTTTTTGTCTTTGAAAATCTATTAAAAACCGTTTCTAAACAAACCCAAACCTTTATGCATGTTATATGTGTTGTATTTGTATAAAGGTAGGATTTTCATGATTGAAACATGGTTATTCTTGTGTTATGAATGTGTTTCTGACTTAAATGGGTTATGATAATGTTAACTTAGGAGTTTGGAGGTCCATGGTTGTGTATTGTTGATGTTTGGTATTTTGACCCATTTGAATGGTTTTGAATGATTAAGGATGATATGATGTGTTTTGTTGGTTATATGATGTTAGGGTTTGCTTTAGGATGATGCTAGAACAGTAGGATATTATCGGACAACGTTGTTACGTGATGAAATCTGGATATTTGCTATTTAGGGTAAGTTTTTGCATGTTGATGTGATGTTTAAATGATAAGTATGCTATTTTGGGAAAACGCTTGCATTCGGGACTGTTAGAATGATGATAATTTAGGGGTTTTGGTTGGAATAAGTTTGTTAATGTGTTGGGATTGATATTTGGTGCTTCCACGCGTTTCGGATCTCTTTTGGACGGTTAAACGCGTGAAAAATCGGAACAGACCTGCATGGGGCGATTAGGGATCCTAATCGCCTATGCTGAAGGTGATTAGGAGCCCAATCGCCTATATTGCATGTCTTATAGCCCTAATCACTAGTTAAACCCTGAATTGCATGTCTCATAGCCCCTAATCGCCTATATTGCATGTCTTATAGCCCTAATCACTAGTTAAACCCTGAATTGCATGTCTTATAGCTCCCAATCGCCTATATTGCATGTCTTATAGCCCTAATCACTAGTTAAACCCTGAATTGCATGTCTTATAGCCCCCAATCTCCTATATTGCATGTCTTATAGCCCCTAATCACTAGTTGACTTTTCGTAATTGCTTGTTGACTTTTCCTAATCGCATGTGCTGCTGTTGTAAGTGTATTTTGGCATTCCGAGACCCAATTTGACACCAAGGAACGTGCTAGAAACCCTGTAACATGCCTAGTAACATGGTAACACGTGCTCGGACTTATTTGTGCGTTATTTGAACTGTATGCTAGATTCGGTGAACTCTTACACATGTTAAGTGTTGTTTGCGTATTATGAATGAGACCTTGTAAAAGATGAGCACGTGGGATGTCGGGTCACCAATGGGATGTCGGGTCACCAATGGGATGTCGAGTCTTGTCTCACATAGTCTGGTTGTCAGTCAAACACATTTTCAAACGTATAATGGTCATGGACTGGACATTAGGTACTGATGAACCCAACGGGTTATTAGTCTAACGTTACACACGCATCTTATGATAGGTCGCCACTAGTTGGGGCTATCATACACATAACGGTATACTCATAAACTCAAGACGCAACCTAAGGTGAGTTCACGGCCCCACACTTTACTGTTTTCGTTTTCGGGGAGAAACATGCTCAAACTCTTTCATCACACGTTTTCATGTTATACTATGGCTAACATCTTATTACTATACGGCTCATCTAAATTCCCTTAGAAACCACTAACATGGGGATATGGCGGGGAAATGTGGATAGCGCTATTGGGAACCGACAAACCCCACTCGACGGCTGGAGGCCGGGCGGGTGCATATTGTTTCTAAACACACAGGGCCTACCGGTGATGACGGTAGTCCGGAAATAAGGGTTACACAGTAACAACACAGTCAGCAATGGTTTCACCCGTAGTAGTAATATTACATAACGCCTAGCTAGCGTTCACACTAGCATAGTAGTAACAGCAACGGTAACCGTTTTCAAGGATTGGACTAAATGTTTAAATAAAACCTGTGAACTCACCAGCATTATATGTTGACTCTTTTAGCATGTTTTCTCAGGTCGCTAAGGTAGCAGCTATCAGCTAGGCGCACGGAGTCGCACTAGAGTCGTACTCGCGCCTAGGATCATTTATGCATGTCTTTTGATGTTAAACTCTTGAACTCATGTCTTTATTTACTCATGACTTTTGTAAACTTTAAATGCTTCCGCACTTTCAACAGTTGGTTTTAAATCTTATGCATGATTTTATTACGTATGATTTACATTTAGACGTCGTTTATTGTGACCGTTGACTTGGATCCTGGTGTGTCACACGCCTCGCGGTAGAACTCCGCAAGTGGAAATTTGAGGGTGTGACATTATGAGCCTGATTCTAGCGACTCAGACATTGAGGAGGATCACATGCAGGTTGATCCTGTTGTTTCGGATGACAAGGAAGAGGCCGTGCCTGCTGGCGAGGCACAGGAGGAGGATGCACCCCCACCGCAGCCAGAGCCCCGGGTGCCATCTTTCTGACCATATCGCCCGTGTCCGGGAGGGACACGTATGGTGTACACCCCTCGGAAACGAGTGCTCCCTCCACCGGCTCCTATCGCTCCAGTTGACGCTCCCGCCCAGGTCGACCCTGAGCCTCCAGCACCAGCCGATCCCTAGCCCCCAGCTCCAGAGGCCCTAGAGCCACCCGGGAAGAAGCTACTTCGGAGATCTCAGGCTCGCAAGAGGATCTCTTTGCCGACTATGGATGATTCTTGGCCTACTCTAACGAGGATACCGACGGCGAGGCTCCCTCTACCTTTGAGACTGGTGGTCCATACCAGCCTCCCTCTTACACTCCACTACCCACCGTCTTTGAGCCAGCTCCTATGCACCATACCCTCTACTCTGTGCACCAAAAGGCTTCGTTTCATATTCCATTCAATGTTTTACCCTTTGAAGGTACCAATGTCGTTCTTGGCATCACATGGTTAGCTTCACTTGGCCATTTATTGACGGAATATATCCATACCAGAATCTCCTTCCACAAAGACGGTCACACACACACACATAATCCGAGGTGAATGCATTGGTCGTATTTGTTCACCAAGCTCAATTTCTACCCTGTAACGCCCGACTCATAGCCTCACTCCATACCTTGACTTATGACCCTGTTCCTCCCACGCCTACAACCACCACACCCTCACAGTCCGACTAAGACCCAACCATAACCAAACTCCTTCACCACTTTCAAACTCTCTTTACAGAACCCCAAAACCTTACCTCCTAACCGCACCCATGACCATTGCATTCCACTTATGCAAAGCTGGATTTTCCTCACATCCTTGGATAATCCCATAGGTTTGTCCTCCATGAGTTGTTGAAGTAGGTGTGACATCCGGGAACCAAGCACACATTGTTACACTAGCTTTATTGTTTACTTACTGAGTTTCGGGACGAAATACTTTTCAACTTGGAGATGATGTGACACCCCGCATTTTCAGGTTCCTATTTTAACTAAACTCTAGTTAACTTTATTTACATTTATAGCATGCTACTTAACTAGGGTTAGTTAGGTGAGTTACACGTTGCACAAATATAGACTAGTATCTGCATAACAGAGGTAATTCGGGGAGTTACCGAACTATGTATACGAGTATCGAACCCTCTAATATTGGTGAATTGAGAAAATAGATAATTGTGAATTAATTGTTTGATATTAATTGCAATTACGTATTTCTATGATATCTGTGTGTAAACTGTTAAGTGATTACGTGAATTTAAACCAAATGTGTTACCTAAAATCGTAATCGATGAACCGTTAGGATGGTTGGGGGTCTAAATATATGGGGTTACGCTTGGTATGGTCCAAAATAACAAAAACATCAAAGGAAACGTGCAATACACTGGACTGGGCTGCCCAAAACGTGCCGAGGCAAAGTGAACGGTCGTTCACTTGTGCCGAATGGCCGTTCTGCGAGCCCAAATGAGTTAAACCGACTTAAACACCTATTTATGCAACCTTAAGCCCCATGTGTAACAGCCCAAGCTAACCCATACCACGATATTGTCCGCTTTGCCCGCCCAGCCGTATTAGACTGTGACCAAGCTCACGATTTTGCATTGGTCTCACTCCCGAAGGACTGGCCAAAACGCGTTTGGTAGAGAAGGTTCCCCCACCCCTTATAAGGAAGTGTTTGTTCTCCTTCTCAACCGATGTGGGATCTTACAATCCACCCCCTTAGGGAGCCCAGCTTCCTCACGGGCACAACTGGCACACTGATCTGGGCCCCGGCTCTGATACTGTCTCCACTGGGGCACCAATAAACAAATCCGTGAGCTCTAGATGGGCAACCCATCGGGGCAATGCGGACAATATTGGTAGTGAGAGGGGCCGGATGTTACACCATGCACCTCATAAACTCAACCCTGATGGTCCATAACAACCCCCATACGAAAAATATACACTCTAACACCTTCGAAAGCTCAAGAACATCATTCGGGAGGATTAGAAGGTGTTTGGTTCTTGATTGTGAAGTGTGCTAGGTATATTATCTTAAACCTTTGTGTTTTTAACCTTCTTGATTATGTTTAAACACCGTAATATGGTTTGTCCAGATCTGAAACAAAGTGATAAATTAAAAAACGAGTTTTCAAAAGATTAACATGTTAAACATAAGGTTTCATGATGATTATATGATTATGTTTGCATGTTAGTGTATGTTGTTGATTATTGAACATATATGGTTCGTAGACGATCGTATTCATGGTGAATCTTGCTTGTTTTGGTCTTGTTAATGTACTAGGGATGTTGTATGATGATTATTTGAGTTTCTTGATTGATAATATACACCTAGGATTGGATATAGTTGAGAAGATTGCATGTTTAAAATATGGACAAAATGTGTATGTCGACTTGTAGGCTCTGTAACTTGACTTTAAATAATGATTTTGATCGATTCTTGTTATGTGCATGTCATTCATAGACTTAGCTTTCTGGAATGGGAATGATCATGCGATTTGGTGTTCGTTTGATATGTTTTTGGAATTTTATATGAATACTAGTCTAACCATCCGTGTAACACACGGGTTTCAAAACTTATAACATAAATCCTGATACATTAACAAATAGATATCAATATGATTTATAGAAATCATTAATTAACATGATATGTACATCTCACTACCTTTCAATCCTTTCATTTTTTTCACCCATTTTCATGTTTCCTTTTACTTGTCCAACCATATTTTATTTGAAAACTATGTTATAGTTACAATATCTGCATTCAACAAACTTAACTACTTGTAAAAACACACAAAAAGTGTTTGGTGTCCGTTTTTACTTGAACCCATTTGACCTGTTCCTAACCTGCCATTTACCCAACCAGATGATACACTACATACTTTCATACAATCATACCTTGAGTAATATACATTAGGCTAGTAGTAAACACACGTGATGTGGCGACAGCGACAATTTACAACACGGTATTCGTTTTTTTATTAGTTTATCACTCATCTCATTATATATTGTATTATACATTTGTTAGTTTTTTATTCTAACATATGTTTGGTATTTTATGCCATGGGCGTTAGGGACTACAATTAAATAATAACACATGAATAAAAAATATCAATCATTTCTGAATTCATTTGGACTCAAAATATATTACACATGATACTTTAAGATGTTGCAGGTTATGAATACGCTAGTTGGAAGTTAGTTAACTTTTCAAATGGCAAGCTTCACGCGACACCGTTAGGGCTAGTGATTTTCTTCTTATCTTCCGAACGACAACATCAAAAGGCATAATGTTCTTCGGGCACAAATACCCCATTCCAAAGGCTGCATCCATTGCAAGTAAGCCGCTTTTGGTGATCAAGATGCCTAAAAGAGTATGTATGTTAGATGAACTATATTAAACATAGAGGACTAAAAAATGCAATCATAAAATTTTGAACTGGAAATAAAAAATAAGAAGTATTACCAAATCTTTGCAAAGCAAGACATGCCCAAAACTGAGTACAACAAATGCACATTGTAGTCAAAAGGATTGCATTTCAAAATAGAAAACCCAAATATGGTACCGGTACTTTTTATAGCAACCAAAAGAAAAAACAAAAATGGTCTCGTTAGCAACTGAAAGAGGTAACAACAAAAATAAATTCGTAATATGACTGAAATGATATCGACATATGCTCAGTTCGAAAACACTTGAAACACCTCAACAACAACATATCTAAAAATTGCTTAAAATCAGTTTAGAAATTGCCTTTATAGCACATATAAAAGAACATTACCACTAACGTATTCAAGTGCATCAGTAATTGTTTGAAATTTGAATACATCAGACGACGTACATGACAACGAAGTGTTTGCTGATTCATTCACTTCCAAATAGTTAAACATTTCATTACATACCCAATATAATACACAAAAATAACAAAGAATAATAAACATCAAAAGTTTACTATTGATGCAAAGGTTAACCACTAATGATGAACTGCTGATGTTAACTACTAATGAAGTAGTTAACTACTGATTATGAAAGTACTGCTAATGAAAGTACAGCTGATGATCATTAGTAGTTAACTACTTCATCAGTAGTTAACATCAGCAGTTCATCATTAGTGGTTAACCTCTGCATCAGTTGATGCAGGGGTTAACCACCACTAATGATGAACTGTTGATGAAGTAGTTAAGTACTTATGATGAAAGTACTACTGATGATCATTAGTGATTAACTACTTCATCAGTAGTTAACATCAGCCACTTATGTTAGTAAGTGCTTGACTTATTCCAAGGCTAAGATTGAATATTAGAAACCTTCAGGCCTACTCCAGCAACCAGAGATCCCTATGTGGAAATGGGATGGAATATCTATGGACTTTATCACTAAACTCCCTAAAACACCAAGTGGGCATAACATGATTTGGGTTGTCGTCGACCGATTAACCAAATCGGCACACTTCCTGGCAATAACGGAAACAGACACGCTGGAGAAACTGGCCAACATCTACATCAAGGAGATCATCTCTAGGCACAGGGTGCCTACTTCTATTATATCTGATCGTGACTCGCAATTTACTTCTCCTTTTTGTAATACTCTCCAAGACGCATTGGGGACTCTCTTAGACATGAGCACAGCCTATCACCCTCAGACGGATGGACAAAGTGAGCGTACCATCCAAACATTGGAAGATCTACTATGGGCGTGCATGGCGGATTTTGGCAACAGTTGGGATAAACACTTGCCTTTGATCGAATTCTCATATAACAACAGTTACCACACTTCTATTCAGTGTGCGCCTTTTAAGGCATTGTATGGATGCAAGTGTAGGTCTCCCATATGCTGGACTGAAGTTGGGGATAGCCAGCTGACAGGTTCAGAACTTATGCATGAAACTTCTGAGAAGATAGTACAAATCAGAAACCATATGGCTGCTGCTCGTTATCGTTAGAAAAGCTACGCCGATAAGCGTAGGAAACCACTGGAGTTCCAGGTTGGGGACAAGGTACTATTAAAGGTGTCACCTTGGAAAGACGTGATACGCTTTGGGAAACGGGGAAAGTTGAACCCGCGATATGTCGGACCATTCGAGATCGTGGAAAGGATCGATCTAGTGGATTATAGGTTAAACCTACCTGATGAACTCAGTGGAGTGCATAATGTATTCCACGTATCAAATCTTAAGAAATGTCTGTTTGATGCAACATTGGTGATTCCACTGGAGGAGATCCAGGTAGAAGATCAGTTACGGTTCTTGGAAGAACCAGTGGAGATTCTTGAGCAGGGCGTCAAGAAACTCAGACAGAGCACAATACCTATTGTCAAGGTACAATGGAATTCCCGTCTAGGACCAGAATACACGTGGGAACGCATGGATCAAATGCGGCTCAAATACCTACATCTCTTTACTGAACCTGAACCTGTGCATAGATCAAACGCTAAACATGAAGCAGCTCTCTCAAAGTGAATTTCGGGGAGAAATTCCTTTCAACTTGGGGATGATGTTGTAACACCCCAACCGATGGCAGAAA